>LNAC01000001.1:8828551-8904630 GCA_002007465.1 Ailurus styani | reverse complement strand
CCCGGCGGGCGACGCCGGCCCGAGTGGCTCGGCTCCAGGGCTGCGCCCCCGGGGGCTCCGCTGCCTTGGGCATCGTTTTCTAACGTCTGAATGCGCTTTCACTTTAGGGCTCGCCGAGTCAGCAGTCGACTCCGCCCTGCGCCGTAGAATCATGCTTTACCTTCGCACCTTCATGGTGCCGATGACCAGTGCGAGCGTTGAAAGTGACTTGCCCAAGGTCACGCAGGTAGGGCCGGGGAGGCGAGCAGAAAGAACCCTGGTCTTTGAGCCTCGAGGCCAGCTGCCAGCCGCAGCGCCTTGGGGAGGTCCTGAGTGGTTTGTGGTTTATTTCAGATGCTTTCTGTTGACCCTCCTGGGGAGATCATCAGAGGGGAAAGTGTTGTCAGGGTGAAAACGCTCTTGTTATTTATAGCATTTATTGCCTTTGTTGAATTCGAGGTATGCTGAGTCCCAGAGCAGAGCATCTGCCCTTCGCTGGGCGCTCGATTGTTCTGTTCGGGGGCAGATCCAAGAGGAGGTTTGAGGAAGAGAGATGCACGCGATTTGTGCCAGTTTCCTCTCCCTTTTCACCGCCCAGTCCTATAATACTTGATTTCTTGTTTTACGATTGATTGTTGTCTGTTTCAGCGGGACTTTCTTTGCTTTAATGAAGTCATTGCCTTTGTGAATTAGTTTTGTAACTAGAAAATCTTATTTCCTGTGTGTTTAATGACTGGAACAAGTAGCGCACTATGAGGTTTATAACCATTGTCTTTTATCTTAGAACTACTACTGATCAGTCTGCTTTATTACCCCCCCAAGGACCCAGCTTACATACTTTCTATGTGAGTTTAATGCCATTGAAACACTTTGAAGCGAAATTTGGCCAAACTTTATATGAATCGGAGAAAAACTTGAAGAAGATCATTTTGTAAAGCTGCGTTTTTCTTCACAATGTGAAGGACTTGAACAGTTATTTCGAAAATAGATTCATTCTGACTAAAATTAAAATGCCTGTTACTTTTCATATTCCTAATTTTCACATTAACACATTTGTGGCAAACAATATTTCCCCAGGTAGAGTTTCTTTAAATATTCCTCATCTTGACCAAGTCTTCCTAAGGAAGATTACGTTTTAGAATAGTTATATATTTAAACAAGAATGTCTGAGCTTAGCAGAATTTGAGTTAATGGTTAATTTATTTTATAGTGCCATAAACCCCACAGAATATCCTTTGATGGGTTGCTCTTGAAGAGAGAGCCATATCAAGGAATATCAAGAGATACAGCTTTGAATTTGCTTTTCGTGGTTAAGTAGTGGGTAACTTTTGTGACTTGAGAAGATGTGATTTATATATATTCAAACTGCTTCATATGGCACTCTGTCTTGCTAGTTATTAGTTATATGGTTGCTTTGGGGAGGAGGGAAGTAACAGGTTTGTATCTTTTTATTCTCCAGTTTTAGCAATGTAGCAAAATAGGAAAGAGAGGTGGTGTGTCAATTTGAGTTTGTCATAGACCAGGAGAGACAGTAAAACAGGATAAGTATACAATTGTTAGGAAACTGCTGTGAGTTCATAAGCCGGAAGGACCTTTTTAGAAATGTTTAAGGACATTAAGAATAGCATTGGGATATTTTCTTTAAAAGCTGCTGTGGGCAGTCCTCCCATGTTTGTTGTTAACGTATAGGATGTGACAATATTGAATTCTCCTGGGAAAATATTTAGGAAAGATGGAAACACTTTATATTTTTGTAGAGGCTCTTCCTCTAGAAATGTCTAATGCAGTTTAAAAACAAAACAAAAAAAGACGTAGTTAGGCCTCAAAGTTCTTATAGTCCTACCATAAAACTTACTGTTATTTTGAATGTATGGTAATTTGTAACCTGGAGTGAAATTATGAAATAATTTATTAGCGTAATTTATGTTACACTTTGATATTGAAATATTGCTGGAATGGGAGACAGATCATTTTCTGAATACAATGAAGTAATTATTCAGATGTGACAACAGTTAACACTCTGCTTTTATGAGATTGAAAACTTCAAATACTGTAGTAGTGGTAACTGCCTCAGCTTTGAGCTGAAGTAATATAGAGGTACTACTTCTTCACATGCTTGAGCGTTTACTTTTGTTAATATTAAATTTGATTTTAGATTTCTAGATGATTCTCACATTTCTGATCCGCAATAATATAATAAAATGGTTTCAGTAGGAAATAAATATTAAAACTGAGCTTTAATTGTTTTGACCATTGTAGGTACACAGCATTTAGAAAGGTATTAACGTGGTATCAGAAAAGAGTTCTTAGGGCAGAAACTTCTGGTGGTTTTAGATGCTTGTCTGTAATGCTTAATTATTTTTAGACACATAAAAATATGGGATGTTTTTATTTAAAAATAAAAATTCCTGTTGATACTTGTTATAGCAGTAGGACTCAGTTATGCTTAATGAGTAACGTTAAACCATTGAACTCTGAGTAATATTTTTTCCTAGTAGCTGCTCTGTCATAAAGAATGTTTGAGCTTATAATTAATTCCTAAAAGATATTTAAGCAAACATATTTGCTGTTTATTGTTATAAGCCTTTTGATTAGTTGAATTGCTTTGGATGCAGGGAAATAGTGTTTGGGGGATTTTATATCAGAATTGGAATTGAAATGTCTTTTGACTGTAAAATCAGTGTCATTTGGGATTTTTTTTTTAACATTTAAATAAGTCTTAGAGTCTTAAATATTTTTCCCTACAGAAACCTTATTATTGTCAGTCTGATAGTTTTGTTATCCAAAAAGTTGTGGTTTTACCCTTTTATATCGTCTGTCCTCTTATAGTTTAACCATGGAGCTCTGGATTCTGTGTTCAGTTTACCCTCTTAAAGAAAGGACAATCTCAGGCACTTAGAACTAGAAGCAGTCTCAGAGGACTTCTAATGTGGCATCTTACCCAGTGCAGTAAATCCCCCGTGGGAATTTTCATGTCTGGTGTTTCCTCTGATTACTAAGGGCAGTGATGCTGTTCCATATATCATCAGGTTATTGAGCAGTCTGAGCTTGGTGAAAACAGAAGACAATTTTATTTTTCACCATTCCCTGCTTTGAACTGTGATTTGTAGGGTCTTCCTTTTCCCCCCTCTCTCCCCACCTCATCACATCATGGACAAATGATAGCTTTTCCATCATTTACAGCTATTAAAAGCTCCAGTCTGTCTCTTTCAGTTTAAACTTTCAACCTCCTATTCAATTTAAAGTTCCTCCCCTACCCCAGTGTCAGGCCACTTATTACTTGAAATACGTGGAGTGGGGAGGAACTGTGGTATGCTCCCAGAATTCCTCTTTCTCTTTCCTCTTCTGGGATCTACTTGGTCAGGGACTTGTAAGAAGAAAAATGGGAAAGGACACGTCTGTCTTACTGGGTGCTGTTAAAGCCCTCTTTTGATTAACAATGGCAAGCCCTTATGTCCACTGATAGGCATCTACACTGGAATTTTTGGTGAGCTCTCACGGAGAGACTCCCCATTGCACCTAATTCCTGGATGTGAAATTTGCTATGGGCCTACACGGCTACCTCCTTGTCCCTGACCTGTCAGCCCCACCCCCTGGTTCCTAGGAGTTTGTGGGATGAGGTGCTTTGAGGATCTTTTCTCTCCACAGCCAGATTTTTTGATAACAGCAAGACAGCTCAAGTCTTAACTACCTCCTGCAGCTTCCATTTAACCCATTGGAAACTCAGTTCCTCTTGATGCCAAGTGGTGGAATGCCAGCTACATAAATCTGCCCCCTTTTTGTGCCCTTACATTTCTTGTTAATTTTTTTTTGTTCCCCTGCCCAAATAGGTACAGATCAGACTCAGTCTACTTCATAAGTAGACATTGAACTGAAGAATGGGATGCCAGTCCCTCCTTGTAAACACTTCTTGGTGAATGATTCTCTTAGAGGGCTCCTCCCACTGTTTTGGGGTGAATACCTCCTTCCTTTCCATGTCTTCTCCCTGAAGACTTGGAAGACTTGAAATTTTTTTCTTCTTTTCTGTCAAATGCTTCTATCAAGTGATGGTAAAGTGTTGATTAGGGTGCCAGAGCCCTTAGGGGTATGTGTGTGAGGGAAGGGGTGTCAGTGCTGGGGTTCCTAGATGTTTGATCCTTGATGTCTGTATATCCTCGGCTTTGAGTTTGTTAGCAAATTTGGGACAACAAGGGTAGTCCCACTCAACACTGGTTAAAAATGATAGTGAAGCCCTATGGGCCTAGTGACGTCTCACTGTGTAGAATTTAATTTTTCCTTTTTTTTTTTTTTTTTTGTCTGTGTCTCCATGATTTTTGTTGTTTTTATTTTTTGGCTTACTTCCTGGGTCCTGACTGATGAAGTATTAACTGTGAATATGTTAATTGATGACTGATCGTATGATCAAACTATACCTTAGACTGGAGGATACATTTGGGGGAAGGTTTTAATAATATACTTTTATCTATTCTTGCCTCATACTAGCTTTACTAAAAATATAAATACAAATAGAAATACAGTGTTTGAAACTTTTACCTTCCATTGGCTAAGCAAACCAGTTAGTTAAATGTGCTAAAGGGTTTCTTTTCTTTTTTTTTTTTAAGATTATTTATTTATTTATTTAGACAAAGAGAGAGAGAGAGATCGCAAGTAGGCAGAGAGGCAGAGAGAGAGTGGGAAGCAGGCTCCCCGCTGGGCAGAGAGCCCAATGTGGGACTTGACCCCAGGACCCAGAGACCATGACCTGAGCTGAAGGCAGGGGCTTTAACCCACTGAGCCACCCAGGCGCTCTAAAGGGTTTCTTGTCTAATGAAGAAAAAGCAGCTTTTTATCTAGAAACTGAAATATTAATATTCATTGCAAAAACACGGATGGATTTAGAGGGTATAATGCTAAGTGAAGTAAGTCAGTCTGGTAAAGACAAATCCCGTATGATTTCACTCATGTGGAATTTAAGATGCAAAACAAATGAACGAAGAAAAAAGAGACAAACAAAAAAACCCCCAGGTTCTTAAACACAGGGAACAAATTGGTGGTTGCTAGAGGGGAGGTGGGTGAGGGGTAGGTAAAGTAGGTGAAGGCATCGAGAGTATACTTACTGCGATGAGTACTGAGTAATGTATAGAATTGTTGAATCACCGTATTGTACACCTGACAGTAATATAACACTCTGTGTTAATTATACTTGAATAAAACCATTGTGGAGGAAGAGAATATTTGTTGGAATTATTATGGGCTCTTTAATTCTTCATTCAACAAATAATTATTGAGTGGCTTCCATGTATCAGGCACTGCTTTAAGCATTGAAGAAATAATAGTAAATACAAAAAAAAAAAATCACTGCTCTTGTGGATCCTACATTCCAGTATGGGGAAACAGACAAGAAACAGGTAAATAAGTAAATGATATTGTTTGTTAGCAGCAAATGTAAAGGAGAATAAAGCAGGAAAGGGAGATAGGAAGTGACTGTACCGTTCACATTTGCAATTTTAGATAGTGTCAAGATAGGGTGTCACTCTTTTTCTGAGACAGTGATATTTGAGTTCAAAGGCCCTGTGTGGGGAGATTGTGTGACATAGTAGGGAGTCCAGTAGCCAGGTGAGTGACCAAGGCGGGACTGGGATAAGGTATGGGGCATGTAGGTGAGGCCTGTATGTCTTTGTAAGGGCTTTGGTTTTTACTTGAATGAGATGAGATCACATTGAAACTTTGGTTCTTAACCTTGGCTGAACCCTGGAATTAATCTGGGGAGATTTAAAAATGTACTGATGTCTAGATCCCATCTCTAAAAGTGTCTTTTTTTCTTTCTTTTTATTTAAGTAATCTAAACACTCAACGTGGGGCTCAAACTTAGAACCCTTGAGATCAGCAGTCACATTTCTGACTGAGCCAGCCATCTCCAGAGTTTCTGATTTAATTGGTTTGGGTTGGGGGGGGGGTCCAGCCTTGGCATCAGGATTTTTAACAGTTCCTAGGTAATTCTAATAAGTAAAGTTGAAGAGTTTTGAGCAGAGTGACATTACCTAGTATTGAAGAGTCAGGGCTCCAGAGCTAGACTTCTCTGGTTTGAATCTAAGCTGTGCACTTCCTAAACCTGTGGCCTTCGGCAAGTAATTTTTAAAATTCCCTGTGCTTTGTTTTTTCATCTGTAAAGTTGTTAAAAGTATTAAGTAAGCTAATATTTAGATATTTGGAACAGTGCTTGGCCAGTAGTAATATGGGTTTACTGAATAAACACTTGAATATATGTCTTAATGGGATCACTCTGCTGTGTTAAGAATAGAGTGAAGGGGGCAAGAGCAGAGGCAAGGAACAGTCATCTGGTTGAGGGACGATGGTGGCTTGGACCAGAGTGGCAGCAATGCAAGCGATGAGGAGTAGTGGGATTCTGTATATTTACAAGATGGAGCCAACGGGATGTGCTAATCCGTTGGACGTGTAATGAGAGAGGAAGAAGATTCATTCAAGGCTGACTCTTAAGATATTTTGCCTGAACAGCTGGAAAAAGGGAGTAGTTGTTTACTGAGATGGGGAAGACTGAGAAAACAGGTTTCGAAGGGGAATATCTGATGCTGTTTGTTAAGTTTGAGATGTCTGTTAGTTAAGTAAGTAGATATGTAGACAGTTGTATACGTGAGTCTGTAGTTGAGCTGAATGTCCAGGGCTGGAGAAAGCTGTTGGAAGCCATCTGTATGTAGACCTGTGTAAATAAGTGAGCTCACTGAGGGCATGAGCAATACGCATGAACAGATAGGAACATTACTTCGTTTAGTTTAGGAACACTAAAACTGAAAATAGTTTCAGAATTAATAATACCAAGTGGGATTACTGGGTTATGGGATAAACGTATATGTGATTTTGTTAAATAGTGCCATATTCACCTTAGTAGGTTTGCACCATTTTGCATTTTCACGCAATGTAAAAGAGTCCCTGTGTTCTTTTTTTTTTATTTTTTTTATTTTTTATTTTTTAAAGATTTTATTTATTTATTTGACAGAGAGAGAGAGATCACAAGTAGGCAGAGAGGCAGGCAGAGAGAGAGGAGGAAGCAGGCTCCCTGCCGAGCAGAGAGCCCGATGCGGGCCTCGATCCCAGGACCCTGAGATCATGACCTGAGCCGAAGGCAGAGGCTTTAAACCGCTGAGCCACCCAGGCACCCAAGAGTCCCTGTGTTCTAATAGCCTCACCAATATAGTGTATTTGCAAGCTTTTGACTCTTTGCCAGTTTGATAGGTGAGAAATGGTATCTCTCTGTAACAAAGATTTTTTTTTCTATTAGGAAGGGTTGTGAACATCCACAAAAGTAGACAGAATTGTATAACTATAGTACCCATCATGTAGCTCCATGAACCCAGGCCACGCCTCCTTCGTTCCCTACCCCCAGATTATGCAGGTGATATTTTATGTATCAGTAAGTATCTCTAACTGATAAGGATTCATTTTTCTTGGTGACATAACCATAATAACATTATCACACTGAAAATAAAGATCCATTTCCTTAATACCATTAGGCAGTAACTTGATATCAATTTTCTTAAATATGTCAGTGTTTTTAAAATTTATTTAGATTTATTCTTTTTAAAGATTTCATCTATTTGAGAGAGAGTGAGAGATTGGATTTTGCTGTTTGAATCCCCTGTGGTATGGTTTAATATATTCTGTCCCTGTTTTCTGTGTTTCCTATCATTTGGGTAGTTAGATCTAAAGGTTTGGTCAGATTCAAGCATTTTATTTTCAGGTGTTTCATAAGTGCTATCATATTCTTAGGGACCTGAAGTCTGCTTGCCCCTTTTATGGTGTCAGTGGCAATGCCTACTGTATCTCTGTTATTTTGAGATTCTTCTACTACGAATGAAGTTGAGCATCTTTTTATATGTTTAAGGGCCATTTTTATGTCTTTTTCTGCAGAATATCTGTTCATGTGTTTGCTCATTTTTCTATTGAACTTTTGATACATTTCCCTTGGTGTTTTTTTGCAAGCTTTAAATGTTAGGGAGATTAGCCCTTTATGATGATGCAAGTTGTATATATTTTCTACTGGTTTTGACTTTGCTTATCAGGTTTTTACCATGCAAAAGCTTTTTAAAAAAAGTTATGCATGGTCAATTTTATCAATGAATTTTTTATTGCTACTGGATATTTTTTAATTAACTTTTTGGAACTTTAAGTTATATACAATAAACTGTATCTGTTTAAAGTTTACAGTTTGATGAGTTTTGATTATATTGTGTCATGCGGCTGTAGTTCCTTCACACAGTAGAATGTATTTCATTGTATAGATAGATTACATTTTATTTATCTGCAAGTGTTCATGGACATTTGGGTTGTTTCTAGTTTGAGACTATTAGAAATAAAACTGCTCTAAATATTAGTGAATCAGTTGTTGCATAAATATATGTTTTCATTTCTCTTGCATTAATACCTAGGAATTAAATGGCTGGGTCAGAGGTGAGGTGTATCATTTTGGTTTTATTGGCAGAACTTTCCCCAGATTGGTTGTATCATTTTACATTCTCATCAGTAGTACGGAAATTCTGGAAGCGCCACATCTTTGACAACATTTCATGTTGTCATTTTGCTTAATTTTAGCCATCTGGTGAGTGTGTGTGGTATCTTTTTAAATTCAGGATTATTGATATATAATTTAATTACAGTAAATTTTACTCATTTTAGGGCACAGTTTTTTAAGTTTTGACACATGCATATAATTGTGTAAACTCCATCACATCAAGATATACAACAGTTACATCATCAAAAAAATGATTTATGTTCCTTTGTAGTCCTTTTCCTTATCCCTAGCCCTAGCAATTCTTTTTTTTTTTTTTAAGATTTATTTATTATTTTAGAGACAGCGTAGGGGGAGGGGCAAAGGGAGAGGATCTCCAGCACACTCCCCACTGAGGGCCGAGGGAGCCCTGTGCGGAGCTCTATCTCACAACCCTGAGATCATGACCTGAGTTGAAACCGAGAGACACTTAAGCGACTGAGCCACCCAGGCACCCCTCAAGCCCTAACAATTCTGATCTGTTTTTTAGCACCGTAGTTTGTTTTGTTTTTTAATTTGCATGCAGTAGAGTTTACTCTGTGATATATGGATCTGAGTTTTGATGAATGCATTGCATAATGGTACATCCCAACCCAATTAAGATGCAGAACAGTTCCATCACTACAAAAATTACCACCCCTTCCCTTCATTTACTGATTTGTTCTCTGTCCCAATAGCCTTTTTGGTCTGACTTCTTTCATTTAGCCAAAATAGATTTGAGATTTATCCATGTTGTATGTATCAATGGTTTGTTCCTTTATATTGCTAAGTAGTATTCCATCATATTGGTTGTACCACAGTTTATTCATTTATTGCTCAAGGGATGTTTGGGTTTTTTCTGCTTTTACCAGTTATAAATAACGTTGCTGTAGACATTTGTACAGATTTTTGTGTGAACACAGCTTTCAGTTCACAGTAGGATTGCTGGGTCATATTGTAATGGTATGTTTAACTTTATGAGAAACTGTGAAAACTGTTCATCCAAGTTGCTGTACCATTTTGCATTCCCACCAGCAATGTATGAGAGGGAGTTCACTTGTTCCACGTTCTTGTCAGCATCTGATATTATCAGGTTTTATTTTTGTTTTTGGGTTGTTTTTGTTTTAGCCATTCTGTTAGGTATGTTGTGGTGTCTCATGGTTTTTGTTTGCAATACTTTCCTGACTAATGATCGTGAACATCTTTTCATGTGCTTGTTTTACTATATGTGTCTTCGTTGACTTGTCTCTTCAGATTTTTTGGGCCATTTTCCTCTTTGGTTGCTTCTCTTATTATTATAATGATTTCTTGCCTGTTCTTAGATATCAGTTATTTTGATAGACATATATGTACTGAATATTTTTTTTTATCCTGTGGCTTGTCTTTTGGTTTTTTTAACAGTGTCTTTCAAAGTACAGTTTTTAATCTTTATAACTCCAATATAGCAACTACTATATTGCTCATCCTCTTTGTGTCTTAATTAAGAAATCTTTGTATACTCCCAAGGTCATGAACACTTTCTCGTATATATTTTTTAAAAGCTTCATTGTTGTAGCTTTTGTATTAGGTCTGTGATTAATTTTGATACATTTTTTTCCCACATGAATACCTAATTGTTTTAGCACCATTTGTTGAAAAGACTATTCTTTCCCTGTGGAATTGACTTGGCATCTTTGTTGAAAATCAACTGACAATATATATGTAAGTGTCTGTTTCTGGATTCTTCTCTGTTCTACTAATTTATTTTATCTATTTTTTTTTGTCAGTCCTACACTGTCTTTATTGCTGTAGCTTTTTTGTAAGTCTTAAAATCAAATAGTGTAAGTCATCCTACTCTATTCTTTGGGAAATAGATTTGGCTTTTCTTGTATTTTCTGTATTTATTTGACACAGATAGAGGGAGCACAAGTAGGGGAGGAGCAGGCAGAGGGAGAGGGAGAAGCAGGCTCCTCGCTGAGCAGGGAGCCCAATGAGGGTCTCCATCCCAGGACCCTGGGATCATGACCTGAGCCAAAGGTAGCCGCTTAACGACTAAGCAACCCAGGTGCCCAATAGATTATTGGGCTTTTCCAGGTCATTTGCATTTCAGTATATATCATAAAATACATATTATATTCTCAATTTTTATAGAATATTCTGCTGGACTTTTTATTAGATTATTGTATCAGTACTTCATTCTTTTCTGTATCTGCATAATATGCCGTTGTGTTGGATAGATGTTTACCTGTCAGTGAGCAGGTGGGTTGTTTCCACTTTTTGGCTGTTGTGAACAGTGCTGCTATTGATATTTATGAGTACCTGTTTTCACTTCTTTTGGGTGCATATCTAGGAGTGGAAATGCTGAGTTGTATGGTAATTCTATGTTCAACTTTAAAAGAACTACTAAACTGTTTTACATAGTTGTTGTTACATTTTACTGTGGGGGGGTTCCAATTTTTAAAAATTTGTTATTTTTCCTTTCTTTTAATTATCACCATCCTAGTGGGTATAAAGTAGTATCTCACTGTAGTTTTGATTTACATTTCCCTAATTACCAATGATACTGAGCATCTTTTTGTGTTCTGTTTGGCCATTTGTATATCTTCTTTGGGCAAAGTGTCTTTTCAAGTCCTTGCCTATTTTTTATTTGAATGGTTTATTTGGATTGTAATTCAGGATGTGAATTATAAGAGCTATTTACATATTCTGGATACTAGACCCTTGTCAGATACGTAATTTGTGAATATTTACTCTCATCCTGTAGGTTCTTTTTTCATTTTCTTGATGCTTTTTGATGCAAAAAGGCTTTTCGTTTTGGGACACCTGGGTGGCACAGTGGGTCAAGCGTCTGACTCTTGGTTTCAGTTCATGTTGTGATCTTGATCCTGAGATTGAGCCCAGCATTGGGCTCCAGCTCAGTGCAGAGTCTGCTTAAGTTTCTCGCTTCCCTTCCCTACCCTGCTTGCACACTCTCTCTCTCTTAAAAAAAAAAAAAAAGCTTTTAGTTTTTATGAAGTCCAGTTTAGCTTATTTTTACTTTTGTTGTTCATGTTTTTGGTGTCATTTCATTCATTGCTAAATCCAAGGTCATGAATATCAGCCTCCATGTTTTCTTAAAGTATTATGGTTTTAGCTATCTTTTATTCAGATTGTTAATCCATTTTGAGTTAATTTTCATATAATTGTGAAGAAGGATACAGTTTCATTCTTTTTAAATTTTTTTTTAAGATTTTATTTATTTATTTGACAGAGAGAGACAGCAAGAGAGGGAACACAGGCAGGGGGAGTGGGAGAGGGAGAAGCAGGCTTCCCGCTGAGCAGGGAGCCCGACACAAGGCTCCATCCCAGGACTTTGGGATCATGACCTGAGCTGAAGGCAGACGCTTAACGACTGAGCCACCCAGGTGCCCCACAGTTTCGTTCTTTAGCATGTGGATATCCAGTTGTCCCAGCACCATATTTTGAAGACATCAGATCTTCCCCATTGCATGATGTTGGCATCTTTGTTGGAAATCAATTGGCCATAGATGTATGGGTTTGTCTGGGGTCTCGATACTATTCCTTTGGTGTGTGTCTATCCTCATGGCACCACACAAGTGGATAGTTTTTACTGTCGGATATAGGTATACCTGGAAGATATTGTGGGTTAGACTCCAGACTACCACAGTAAAGCACATACCACAATAAAGCAAGTCAAATGGATTTTTTGGCTTTCCAGTTCATATAAAAGTTACATTCACATGATACTGTAGTCTGTTAAGCGTGCAATAGTATTACCTCTAAAGAAAACAATGTACATATCTTAATTTAAAAACCCTTTCTTGCTAAGAAAATGATAACCATCACTTGAGCTTTTAGTGAATCATAATCACTGATCACAGATCACTATGACAAATATTATAATAATGAAAAGGTTTGAAATATTGTGAGAACTACCCAGATGTACCACACAGAGACACCAAGTGAACAGATGCTGTTGCAAAAATGGTGCCAGTAGACTTGGCTCCATGTAAGGTTTGCTACAAACTTTCAGTTTGCTAAAAACACAGTATCTGTGAAGTGCAGTAAAGTGAAGCACAATAAAATGTGAGGTATGCCTGTATGTTAGTATAGTGTATTAATTTTTCAAGTTTTGATTACATTTTAGAAATTTAAAAAATGTTGGGTAAGTTCATTAAAGAAATTTTCTTCTCAAAGTGCCAGATTTATAACAACACACAATACATGACCTTAGTGATAATTTCTAAAAAAATTTTTTGGTGTGTCTTACTACTTCTCTGGATGCATAAGGAATAGTGATTTAGATATGCAGTGTATCAGAATGTGTTCTTTTTTAAAATTTTTTAAGGTTTTTTTTTTGTTTTGTTTTGTTTTGTTTTAGTAATTACCTAGAAATAAGGTTTATTTAATTCCTGGTTAAAATGCTCCCTCAGGGAATGGGGGAAAGAACTTGGTTCCTCGGCAAATCTTGAGTTCTAATCTGAGGCCCGTCACTTGCCAGCCTCAGTTTCCCCTGAGGAAACCGAGCGCAGCAACACCTACCTTGCAGGGCTGGGGGAGGACACAAGGTGATGTGGACCATGGCTGGCCCACACAATCTCGCCTTCTCAGCACCCAGCAGGGGATGGGCGCTACATTTAGTCCCCCGCGGGGCTTACGGGTCGCCCCTTCCTTCCGGGCTATGGTCCTAAATTTTTTTTTTTTTTTTTAAGATTTTATTTATTTGACAGAGAGAGACACAGTGAGAGAGGGAACCCAAGCAGGGGGAGTGGGAGAGGGAGAAGCAGGCTTCCCTGCCAAGCAGGGAGCCCAGTGCGGGGCTCAATCCCAGGACTCTGGGACCATGACCTGAGCCGAAGGCAGATGTGTAATGACTGAGCCACTCAGGCTCCCCTCAGGATGTGTTCTAATTGAATTTTCATTATAGGTGAAATAACCTAGAGCCTTTATATGAAGAACTAGTTATATATATATAAATTCAGCCTGCCAAAAGATGTTGGTGCTGGCTATAGAAGAATTGGAATAGGAACAGTCTGCAGACTTGCATCCATCAGGAAGGAGTCACATATCACAGTTTCTAGAGAAAAAATGGCTGGGAATTCTGCGTTTTACTCAAGTCATGGTTTTTAACTTTAATCAGTACAACAAAAATTTTAGTACTTTAAGAATCAGAATATGATATGCTTCTGAAGTCTCTTAATCTATAACTTCTCTCTTCTCTCCCCCCACCCCCCAAAATTATTTACAGAAGAAACTGGGCTGTTTGTCCTGCTGTTTCCCACAGTCTGGCTTTGGTTGAGTGAACCTCTGTGGTGCAGTTTACTATGTTCCTCTGTGTTATTTCCTGTAAATTGGTGGTTCAAGATAGGGAGATCTAGAGACTGGATCCGATTTATATAAAAACTTTTTTTTTTTTATTACATGTGCACTTCATAGGTGATGTTTGTATCTTCCATCAGGAGGCACATAATACCTGCTTATCTCTCTTTTTCATGATGTTAATTAATTTTACTTTGATTCATTTTAGTTTTAGCAATTCAAAGAGTTTTAGAGAGAGTGTGGTGTAGATGTTAAGATATAAGCTCTAGAGCCCAAGAATCTGGGTTCATGTTTTGATTTATTATCTACTGGTTCTCTAATCTTAGAGAGTCACTTTACTTTATGGCGTTAAGTCTCTTATGTGTGAGGATTCAGTGAGAAAATGTGTGGAAAAGAACCTTGCACAGAGCCTAGCATATAGTTAGTGGCCAATAAGTGTTAGCTATTGTTTTTCTGAATTTAAAAATATTCTGGAATAATCTGAAAGGTAGATTATCTGGATTTATAAGTGAGGAAATTGAAGTTTGGATAGCTAATTTTTTTGGCTCATCTGAGTGTGTTTAGGGGAAAAAGTAGGTCATTTAATTCAGCTAAGGTGAACAGCTCTTCTTTGTTCCAGTCGATATGTATAGTTGTACTTAGTAACGACTCACAATAAGCTTAATTTCAAAAATGATTTTGCCCATGCTTTGTACATATTCACATGTACATCCTCACCTCATGTTGGGAAGTAGGCTTTTTGTTAAACAAATTGTGTATAGCACATTTTATGTTTGAAGTCCACTGAGAAATACTTATTGTCAAATGTTTTTATTTTTCAGTGTAATGTTCAGGCTCAGAAATGCCTTATGTGGATCGTCAGAATCGCATTTGTGGTTTTCTAGACATTGAGGAAAATGAAAACAGTGGGAAATTTCTTCGAAGGTACTTCATACTGGATACCAGAGAAGATAGTTTTGTATGGTACATGGATAATCCACAGGTTTGTAAAATCCTGATGGTTACTTTTTTTCAAAAGCACATAAGAATTTTAATTATTAAAATAGCTAACATACTATATGGCTGTTAGGATTTGTTTTCCCAATCTGTTTAGATTTATTTTTACTGGCTGCATTCTTCCTGTCCTGCGAGCTCAACTGCTGCTGTCTTACTTGAATTTCAGAAGATGAAACGAAGTTTATTTAATAAAAACTCATGCATGCATATATGTGTGTCCCCCCCCCCCACTGCTGCCACCCGAGAAATGCTGTCTCTGGTAGAAAATTCTGAAATAATTTACATTTAAGATATTGTCTCTAGGATAGAGACTGCTGTCTTTTGGTAAAGAAACTACCTGAGCTCGTTGCTGCTCTTGCATACACATGCAGTCCTTTCATCTTGTAGTGGCAGATTTGAGTGTCAGCCATGTAATGCCATTCACGATTGAAATGCCCTTTGATTTCTTTTTTTAAAAGATTTTATTTATTTACTTGAGAGGGAGAGAGAGAGAGAGAGTGAGAGAGAGCATGAGAGGGGAGAAGGTCAGAGGGAGAAACAGACTCCTCACGGAGCAGGGAGCCCGATGTGGGACTCGATCCTGGGATTCCAAGATCACGATCTGAGCCGAAGCCAGTGGCTTAACCAACTGCACCACCCGGGCGCCCCAAAATGCCCTTTGATTTTATTGTTGCCTTTCAAATCACTGGGGAAATGTCATACATTAAAATTAGAATGCCCGTTTTTAAGGTCTGTGAAAGACCTTGGGTTAGAGATCATCTGTTGAGTAGTTTTAAGTTTTCTTTCCCTGTGAATCTCTTCATTCAAATTGGGATGGGTGTTGCAAGGGTGAATCCCTAGCAGGGTCTAAGCCTATCCTGTCTAGTGGGTGAGGAACTTAGCGTCTGGGGAGGAGTGGGGACTGGTAGGAGGTTCCATTCTGTTTCACAGAGAAGGAACTAGATCCCCTCAGAACCAGTCTAGTATTCTTTACCACCCTGTATGTATTTCAGGTTGGACAAAATACTCACGTACTAATGCATTTATATTTGCTTATATAGAATTCAAGTTGTAAGGGACAGTAGTACAAATTCAACCTCCTCTTCCATGCAGGAAACTTGTCTATCTCTGATTTCACTTTAACTTTGTTTGAATTATACATTATGAAAAAGTACTTATAATATTTGAGATGCTTTAATTATTATTTGCTCTGTGAGCCAAAATCTCTTTGCTTTTATCTGCTCCCCATTAATCCTACCCTGTCCTCTGATTTTCCATAAAGTAAGTTTAGTCCTTTATCCAGACATGGCCTTTCAAATTTTAGAGGATAATTTGTATTTTAATTCAGTGTAGATTATTTGAGTGATGACTTTGAGACTTTTTTCCTAGGTACTGTCCACTCTCCTTTTCCTTATAGAGCTTATTAACGCTGTTTTACTCCCTTATCTCTGGGTGTAACCACCTTTCGTGGGTGGTAGTAACCTGACTATGCAACTACAATGATTAATACCTTTATTTACTTGGCCACAGTCAGTGGAAGAAGGAGCAGGTCAGCAGAAATCAAAAGTTCATGTTTATTTATTTTTATATTTTTTACAGAAATCAGATTTTTCCCCTTTATTACCCTACCTTTTTATCTGTTGCACAGTCCCCTCCCAAACTCTCTTTCGCAAGGTGGAAAGTAACTTAATTCCCCTTGACTCCCTCTTACTGCTAGTTACTAGATCCCGGTTTCTGGTTCTCCTCACCCACACAAGCCATTGCAGAGTTCTGGCTTGTGCTCTTCCTGGTCTATCTCTCTTCACAAGATGTGGGCGACTGACACATATGGATTCTTCTGAATTGTATTTAAAGTTCCTTGGTTGTTTTTCTTTCTTCATAATAGTAGGTTCTCCCCTCAGAATTCCTCTTTTTATCAGCACTTTCCACTTCGTGTTGGAAGAAGATGAGCACAAAATGGACTGTTTTTATTACACCGAAGGAAACATGAATTTGGAATCAGAGTTACGGTCTTCATGGAGGTTGTAGCATTCAAAATTGACCCAAAGAGTGGATATGATTTTGGCCAGTAGATGGAGAAGTGGGTGTTCCAGTGCTCAAAGAATAGCATGGGCAAGAAGTCCAAGCAAGGAAGCCTGTGCCTGTGGGGAGACTGGGTCATTGTGGCTGTAGCAGGGAGGGTGTGTGTTAAAGTTTGCACTCAGCTACATCTTTCTCACATGAATTGGTTTTTTGTTTAGAGTTGCAATTTTTTTTAAAAAGTTTATTTATTGGGGCACCTGGGTGACTCAGTCGGTTAAGCATCTGCCTTCAGCTCAGGTTGTGATCCCAGGGTCCTAGAATCGAGTGCTGCATCAGGCTCCCTGCTCAGTGGGGAGTCTGCTTCTCCCACTGTCTGCTGCTCACTCGCTTGCTCTCTCTGTCTCTCTCAAATAAATAAATAAAATCTTAAAAAAGAAAAAGTTTGAGTAAACTCTGCCCCGTGTGGGGCTCGAGCTCATGACCCCGAGATCAAGAGTCACGTGCTTTTCTGACTGAACCAGCCAGGTGCCCCAACACAAACTCTTTAAAAAGCTGGATTACCATGATGTAATTAGCATATTGGTTTTTATGAATGTAGTACAGAATTTATTATTTATTTATTTTTTAAAAGATTTTATTTATTTGTTTTACAGAGAGAGAGATCACAAGTAGGCAGAGAGGCAGGCAGAGAGGAGGAAGCAGCCTCCCCACCGAGCAGTGAGCCCGATGTGGGGCTTGATCTCAGGACCCTGAGATCATGACCCGAGCTGAAGGCAGAGGCGTTAACCCACTGAGCCACCCAGGTGCCCCGTAGTACAGAATTTTAAATCTGTCTTTTTATTTAGTTCTTAATAATTTTAACTCTTCATTCTAACTGATAAGAGTCTTTTACAGTCTTGACTCTGCAACCAGTGGATTAGCCATCAGTATACCAGCTTTGTGTCATTTTTAAATATATTAAGACTTATAGCTCTTCATGAAAACTTTAGTAAAATGTCTTGCTAGGATGATTACCTTTTGTTGAACCACGTGAAATTGCTGATATACCACCATTTTGATCTACTGAAAAATGACAAGTGCCATCTGCTTCCATCCAGTTGCTTATGTTACAGGGCTGTAATATACTTATACTGGTCATAATAACCCTGATAATGAAAAAAAAAATCAGTTTGGCTCACCTGTCCTTAGGGAGCCATTCTTCCTCTATTTTCTTTTCTTTACCACTAACCATTGGTTTAAAAATCTTTTCTGGTGTATTACTAGAGATCCATTTGGAGATTTCTATATTTTGTTGAGGGTGTGGGTAATGGTGGAGAATTAAATAATTGAGTGTTCAGGAAGTGACTGAAGAAACTTGAAAAAAGTATTTTGGCAAAATCTTCTATTTAAAAATCTTCTAATTTTTTAAAATTAACATATAATGTATTATTTGCCCCAGGGGTACAGGTCCATGAATCATCAGGCTTACAGCTTTCACAGCACTCACCATAGCACAAACCCTCCCCAGTGTCCATAACCCATCCACCCTATCCCTACCCCCCACGCCCCCAGCAACCATCAGTTTGTTTCGTGAGATTAAGAGTCCCTTATGATTTGTCTCCCTCCCAATCCTATCTTGTTTCATTTTAAATGTCACTATTTGATCATTTCTTGTTCATTGTCAGGGAACAGATTTTGAAACCTACTTTTTTTGTAGTCGAACTTGGCAGTAAACACACTGATCCATTGAAACTAGGCATTTTGAGTATTCTTTATCTCTCAGCTACTTATATTTCCCTATACTGTGCCACTGTTTAATCTATGACCCTTCATGTCATGCAGCCATGACATACTTCTCATTTCTCTTCCTTATACAAGACTTAGAACGGTATTCAGCGAGTTAAAATAATAAGTTTTTGGAGGATTTAAAAGAAAAATAACACTTCTGAATGGAAGGGTAGTAGTGTTTAAAAAAATCACTTAGTAGTTAGGAGGTCTTGAAGACATTTTAACCTTTCATTGCCTAATCTAAAATTAACAACAACAACAACAAAGCAATCTGTAAACGTAAAACAGTTTGTATAAGAATACAACAATTTAACAGTATACCTTAAAAATTATAGTTTTATATACATATTTATGGTTTATATTTAGAAGCTTGAATGTACTATATAGTTTAAAGCAAAATATAATGCAGTTTACATAGGCGTGGAAATTTTGAAAAGACCTGTCCCTGTCAACAATAACCAGTTTATGTTTGGGAATCTTTTTTTTTTTTTTTTTTAAAGATTTTATTTATTTATTTCACAGAGGGAGAGAGATCACAAGGAGGCAGAGAGAGCAGGCAGAGAGAGAGCAGGGAGCCCGATGTGGGCCTCGATCCCAGGACCCTGAGATCATGACCTGAGCCGAAAGCAGAGGCTTTAACCCACTGAGCCACCCAGGCACCCAATGTTTGGGAGTCTTAATTTAGGTCTTTGAAATGTTTCAGCTTTCACGTAAGTAATTGTTTCTAGTAAGTTTATAGAGAGGTCCGAGAAAGGTACCTCCTAATCATTCATAAAAATAAAGTCAAAGGTTTTCTTTTTAATGTACATTATCATAAAGTTAGTTAAAAATTTGATCTTGGTGGGCTCCTGGGTGGCTTGGTCGTTAAGTATCTGCCTTTGGCTCAGGTCATGATCCCAGGGTCCTGGGATTGAGTCCCACATTGGGCTCCCTGCTGGGCAGGGAGTCTTCTTCTCCCACTCCCCCTGCTTGTGCTCTCTCTCTCGCTGTGTCTCTCTCTATCAAATAAATAAATAAAATCTTAAAAAAAAAAAGTTGATCTTGGTTAATCTGCAGTGGAGGAAACTCTCAAAGTTAACATTGTTTTAATTTTACTTTTAAAATCTTCTATTGGAGTTTTCCTTTACATTCTGTTTTTATTTTTTTCCAGACTCTGATGTTCCTGCCTCCATCTTCCCCCTCTATAATCCTTCCAGTTTATTAAATTACAGGATATATTAAAGTACAATTTTGATTACAGAATGCTCATAAATCTTCGTTAATGGTTCAAATTCTTAACAGTATAAATTCTTTGCTACTTTTTTATTTAGGTCCTGTATAGTTAGGTTCTTAGTTCAAGTTCCCAAACCACTGTTTTCTACTACAACCCTATATGATCCTGTATTACAACCCTACATTTATGGCTTTTAAAGAAAAGTATGGCCACAATGGTGAAAATAGCCTTTTAGTTTTAGAATGCATTATGGTGGAACAAAATAGAGTTTGGTTTTGTTATTCACATTGTCAACTTGATTTGTAAATACTTGAACTAAAAAAAGTTGATTTGTAAAATGTGATATTACAAAATCTAATTTCTTAACTTTTTCTAGGATGTTTAGAATAGTTTAAATTAATAACGTTGGATTTTAATTACATATTAATAATTTTTTCCAGAACTTACCTTCTGGATCATCACGTGTGGGAGCCATTAAACTTACCTACATTTCAAAGGTAGTTTTTCTATATTGTTTCACATTCATGCCTGAATTAAAATTACTTGGAATGAGAGTATGAATAAAAAGAGCAGCTTCCTCTCTGTGTTGTTTAGTGATGTTGTTCGGGGTCATATCATGCTGAAAATAGTACCTGGTCACTACAGGTAGGAAGTTCTTTTATGAAATTAGGAAGAATATGGGGTTAATAAGATATGTGGCAAATCGCAAAAGTTAGCATTAACTTTTGTGATTGGGACATCAGAAGGACATCGGAAGGACATCAAAGGACAAAGATAAGTTAACAGGTCCTATCTTTGGGAAATCTGGAGAAGATTTTTTCTAATTCTGTATTTATTTAAACTGTTTCCAATTTTTAATCCCATTACCTTTGACTTTTTATTTCTTTATGTTTTATTTTGAAGAAAATAAGAACCATCTTCATGATGAAACAATGGTTTTTCCCTCATTTCACTTTGTTTCTACTAATTTCTCTTTTCTCGTTTGTTGATATTTCTGGAATTTTTGCAACACTATTTTTCTTTTCAAAGGGCCACCTCGGTGGCTCAGTGGGTTAAAGCCTCTGCCTTTGGCTCAAGTCATGATCTCAGGGTCCTGGGATCAAGCCCTGCATCGGGCTCTCTGCTCAGCAAGGAGCCTGCTTCCTCTTCTCTCTCTGCCTGCCTCTCTACCTACTTGTGATCTCTCTCTCTGTGTCAAATAAATAAATAAAATCTTTAAAAAGAGAAAAAAATTTAGGTTTGGTATTTTCGGGTGTTTCCCCCCCTTTATTTTATCGTTTTTTTGGGAACTGAGATAGATGTTGAGGAACTAAACCTGTGGGGTTTTTATACAAAATAATGTTTGTAGATGACTTCAGTTATGAGATGTGAGAAGTAACATTAAGTTGTATGCGTGTGCATACTATTATGCATGTATTGGAATTTGTTAACAAACGTCTTCAAATAGAAGACTGGTTTACAAGTGTGCTTCTGTTTAAAGAACAGTTTTATAGATAAAGTACTTTATTCTCAGTAGTATTCTCATTGGCGACAACAAAAAGAATCAGCCCTTGCACAACAAAGATTACATATTTAAAGGGCAACATTTTATTATTATTTATTTAATTAAAACCATATTATTTAATTTGCAAAAGACAAGTATTGTGTAAGTATACCTCAAGCGTTCCTGTAAATTAAGACATCTAATAAATGCTTTAGGGTACCTTGCAGTTTAAATTCTGTAGCAGTTATTATTAGGAAGCATAGAATTCTGCTGTAAAATAAGCCATAGGTCCCTTGTCTTCTTGCTTTCCTACATTGTCTGTGTACTGTAATGTAAGTATGCTCCAGGAGTTTTTGACTCTCAGTGCAGTGATGAGGAAAGAGGCAGTTGAGGGAGAGATTGCGCATATGCTTATATCTTTTCAGTCATTTGTTACCTGGTCCTTTTAAAAACGGGAGCTCTTTTTAAAAATAAAGTATTAACGAAGCAAGTAGGCCTGACTGGCCATCTGCTTCCCAGCTCCTTCGCTGTCCTTTTAAAATATAACTTTCTCTGTGCACATCTGTTGACTTTCCTCTCTGTCCCACAGCTTTCCCGAAGTTTGAATTATACAGTTTGTACTCTACTTAAGATATGCCTCCTTTTTCCAGAATGTATTCCTGGAACAAATTCCAGTGTGCCTCAGAGCTGTGAATTTGGAGTTGGGATCAGTCAAGAACCCCAGACTCTGGATTCCTTTTGAAAGTACAAAACAGATGCTACAATGTTACAACACTGGGCAGCAGGGTGGTGATAGTCATGAATGGGCTTCTAAGAGTGCTACTTTATTTATAAGGGTAACAGCAACCAGGTGCAACTAGTTGTTTCACCTTCTGAAAGGAGCCGTGTGTTGCTTTTAGCAAAGTGACCCCATTATCCCAAGGTATTCTAATTTACAAGAGGATCCAGTGCCATTTTTGTTTCTTCATTGCAGATTAATACCTTCTGGATTTGGGGACTTGATTAAATACACAATCTCCCACTTTCCCACCATCATTTTCTCTAAAGGTTCACAGCTAATTTAGAAATATGCAATTCATAGGGAAGAATTCGTAGTTTCCATAGAGTATCCTGAGGGCATTTTGAAAATTATGTTAAACTAAAAATTTTACTGTGTGTTACATAAAACTTTTAATGGTTTACTTTCAACTTCTTCACATTTCCTTTGAGTAAATATTCAAAAAGAACATGGGAGTATCATTTGTTTTAAACATCTCACAGTTGGGAGCCATGTTCTATGTTTAATTGGCAGTTCTTTTTCAGTAGCCTTTAAAGTTTAATTTTAGATCTGTTTGCTAAATGCATGTCATTATTGGAAAGTCATACATGTGCATGTTCATGCAGCATTTAAAGTTGGTTATAGTAGCGTATGAAGAAGTAAATGACACACTTCTCTTTTTTGTTAGGTTAGCGATGCAACTAAGCTAAGGCCAAAGGCTGAGTTCTGTTTTGGTAAGTAGCCCGATTTTCTATGTTTGTTAACTTAAGTTTAGCTAACATCATTACATTATACTAAAAGGAAACAGTCCCTGAAAACCACACAACACAAACCTATGGGTTAATGGATTATTCTAAGGGAAATTCTCTTGAAATCACCGTTGAGGTGAAGAAATAAAACTCCCTTACCCCTGAAGCCTCTTTCCCGTGTCCAGACTAGTCATTGCCGCTTCCCTCTGTTCAGATGTAGTCATTATCTACATGTATAGTGATTATCTACCATTATCTACCATGGATAGTGATCACAGCCAGCAGGATTTCCAGTAATTTTTAACTTTCTACCTTGTATTATTCTATAATAAATGTATAAATAATGGAAAGGATTTGGGTTTCAGCTTGTGGTGGGTGCTAAGAAGTTTACAGTTTGGGGGTAGAGGTAGTTGAGGGTGTCTGACCCACTTGTTGAGCAGACACTTAGTGAATGTCTAGTATGGGCACACTCTGCTTGGCCCTGGGGCTGTGAGAGTAACAAGAAGCAGTCGTTGCCCTTAAGAGTGTCACAGGCTCCTTGTCCCACAGACACAGTAGCTGGCGATACCATTGCATTTATTGCAGTCGGTAGATAAAGAGTGTACAATCTATTAGAGAACCACAGAGGAAGAGCTTCAGATCCTCACTGGGGTGTCAGGGGAAGCCACACTGGGTGAGGAGACCCTGGAGTCCTTGGCCAGCTACCCTTGATCATCCTCTGCCATTGGGAAGACAAGGGAGTGGGATCCCAGGAACAGAGGTGTGCTCAGGAGAAGAGCATGGTGTGCGTGGGCACCTGAAGCTGCTGGGAATGAACGGTGACAGACCAAGACATAAAAGAGCAGGCGGGAGTCCAGGTATAATGTGTTGACAAGTGATGTGTGTGTGTGTGTGTGTGTGTGTGTGTGTGTGTGTATAAACAAGAGGTGAGAAATTAGAGAGCATCTAGAAAGCTGACATAAGGTGAAAGAAGTTTTTTGCATGGATAGTTTTGCTGTAGGTGGATTAGTTCGGTGGCTCCGGAACTACTGTCCTTAAGGGCCTGAATCTGGGTGGTGGCAGTGGGGGAGAGAAGAAGGACAGACACCATTAGCAGGAGACGTGAAGGGACTTGGTGACTGGATATGCGGGAAGAGAGAGATTTCCAGTAGGTTCAGTTCCAGTAAAGAAATGAGTCTAAGAGAGCTGGACTGGGTAAATGTTCGGTAAGGAGTTTGATGTGGTGGGGAAACATCCAAATGGAAACGTTGTGGTGACAGTAACCGAGGACTGCTTGGGGCCTGAAGATCAGGAATGGGGTAGAAAGGTGTCTGGCTGGCTCCATTGGAGGAGCACATGACTCTTGATCTTGGGGTCATGAGTTCGAGTTCCGTGATGGGTATAGAGATTACTTAAATAAAAACTTAAAAAAAAATAGGCTCTGTGATTGGGGAGAAAGGGAGGGATGAGGCATGAAACTGAAGATAGGAGGACTAAGTGAAAATCTGCCCATCGAATGCACCCTTTTCCTGTGTCCAGTCCTGGAACCCTGGGCAGCCGGGTGTGGTGGGATGAGAGTCTGCAGACCCTAGAGCCCAGAGCCGTAGGTGCTGACATCTGGGCATTTCTACTAGAGGAGTTTGTTGTGTAGTGAAGTCCGGCAGTTAGCAACCCTGCAGATCTTCAGGAGAGCTTCCAGTTTTTTAGTACCTTGTTTTTAAAAATATGAATAGACAACCCAAGATTACATGACATTTGAGGAGAGAGAACTGTCAGGAAAAGGGACACAAGACAATGGCAGAACTCAGAAGAAAAAGTCAAATCTTAAAGTAGAATAGAGACAAAGATGAGAGGAGAGAAATGAAAAAATTAGAGGTTCCTTAAGGAAGTTTGCCATCTGACTAAGGGGAGAGGACAGAGAAAGAATGGAGGGAAGAGAGAGACTGACAAGGAAGTCATGTGGAAAGGGTCGCATAACGATGTGGTCCGTAACCACATTTGAACCATAACCCAGGTTGCTCCGAGGTTGTCAGATGATAATTTATTTGCTGTCAGGCTCATGTTTGCATGAGCATCCAATACTTTCACTCTGATGGTAAAGATTTGAAATGAAATAAAGAAGTACTCAAGTGAAAAGGTAGTAGGAACACAAGCCTCTGGGATGGTGTCATCATACACTGTGAAATCCCTGATTTAAAAGCATGGCAACTTACAGGTTTTGTGTAGTTTTGTTGTATTCCAGTGCTTTTTCTTTCTCTGTCCCCACCTCCCTCCCAGCGTTGTTAATATGCCCCTTCTCAGTAATTTACTTTACATTTTCCACAGTGCTTTCTTACTTGGAAATCTCCAGATGATAATGATGAAGGTGATGATCTCTGTTTTGTCCCAAGTACTGTCCTAGTTTCTTTACATCTCTGGCCTTCTTCCCTCAAGGAATGGATGGGTTGCATCCATTTCACTGATGAAGAAAATGGGGCTCAGAGACATTACATGGGTTTTGCAAGATGACATTGCTAGTTGAGTGCATGAGCTGGTCAGATCTGAGTCACTCCAGGCTCTGATTTTTTCTCTCCCATCATATCATTATGCCCCTTCCTGCCATGCACTATATACAATAATATAGTACCTGAGTTTTTATTTGGAGTGCAGGGTGTGCTAAAAATCTTTTTGAGAGGTATATTTGCCTCTTTTCCCTTAAAAGAAGTCCTTATATAAATGTTATTCATTCAAAAATAGATGTATTAAGCACTTGCTTTATAGCAGGTACAGTGTAGTACCAAGTGCTTAGATTTTCAGACTCTTCAGATGATCTGCATTGAGGGAAACATAGTTGCATCAAACAGAATGTTGATGAGCGTTGAGGGAAGAAGCCGTGGGGGAGGGAGGAGGAAGGTGGAGGGAACTCAGCCTCAGCCTGAGTTGGAACAAGATTGTGAAAGGTGCTCTGCCAAATATTAGAAATTAAAAATAAAAGTGGTGTGTTAACATACATCCTACTGTGCTCCTCCTTTACCTTAATTTATGTTTATGGCATTTATAATTTCTCCAGTCTCTAGTAAGATATAAAAGAACTGATTTACAGTGGTCTGAATTTCTTTAGTTTCCAGACTAGTTGTCATACAGTACTTCCCAAGGGACTATTTGACTTCCTTGCTCAGATCCTCATCTCAGTTCAAGGAAGCTCTGGTTTAGTGTCTTGGTCTCAGTTTCAATTTCAAAGTCCTATGCATTTGAGAAATAACTTTGGAAGTTATTTTTATAGTTCAGAATTGCAACAGTGTAGCTATTGAGGTGCATTAGCGCCTAGAATGATATTTATGTTTTTAGAAGTAAATGCACATGAAGCTTTAATTCAAGAGTTGACAGGGGTAGTTTGTAGACAGCTGTGTGTGCTGGTATGCTTTGCTTTATACAAGTAGATAGTCACTAAACAGGTATATGTAAGTTAAATTGCACAAAAAGTTCCAAATGTATTAAGATTTTAGATATAAAGACACATATAAAGGACATAGTGCTGAAAATATCAACGTGTTTATTTTTATAATCTTGGGTTGGGGAGATTTTCTAAATATGTGAAAGCTCAAGTCATTACAGGAAAAAGAAAAGATTGGTAGAATATTCCTATTTGATAAAAGATACCATGAGCAAAGTGAAAAGGCAAATGACAGCCTGGGGAAAGAGTTTGAAATAAAACAGAAATGATTAATATAAAAGCTCTCCAAGTCAATACAAAGTGAACACTCAGGAGAAATATGGGTAAAGAAAAGAAAGCTCACAAAACAAATTCTAATGGCCAAGAAACATATAAAACTAATTTGTCTCAATAATCAAAGAAATTAACATTTAAACAAGGTACAATTATTCACCAATTAGGTAGCCAGAGATTGCTGTATTTGTCAGGGTCCAGTCAGGAAAACATTCTACATTAGGTATTTCAAACCCTGGGCTATTTGTTTTGGGGAGTTGGTTACCCATTTGTTGGAAGTCTGAAAGAGCACAAAAGGGAATGCTGAAGAATCCTAGAAATTAGAAACTAGATAAAACTGCTGTTACCCACGTGGCTGGAGAGATGAAAGGGGAAGAGATCGTATCACCCGAACCTAGGACTTTGAAGGGGGTCGGGATGGAGCTAGTGCGGGGTGTCTGGGGAGACTGCAGAGCTCGTGTAGAGAGTGGCAGAACGCCTGGAGCAGTAGCTAGTGTGAGTAGCTGCTGCTGGTGGAGGGAGGGCAGTGGTAGCAGGAACCTACAAGAAAGTGCCCTCCCCTCACCTCCCTCCTACCTGCTGGTCTCCCATCAGTACCTCCGTTAGCAGAGCACGGCCCGAGCTGGCAAGGTGTCCTGGGAAATACTGTTTGCACACTCGAGCTCCAATATCACAGAGTCTTGGGGCTGAAGACAAGGTCCCTAACTAGCATAGGTGCTAATAGTCAGGACTGGTGTGGGGCCCTGGACAAAACAGGCCTTTGCATACACCGTTGTTAGGAATGTAAATGGGTTCAACCTTTTGGGAAGACAAGTTGCCAATATCTGTAAAAATTTTAAAGGTGAATTCCCTTTGACCCAACACGTCTGTGTTAAGAAATTTATCCTATAGAACTGGTAACCCAAGTATGGAAAGATATATGTATTCACAATGTTTCATTGGGATGATTTATATGATTTTAAAAAATTGGAAATACCCTAAATGTCCATCATTAGGGGATTGGCTAAATATATTGTGGTATTTTAATTTCATGAAAAACATGGCCATTAAAAATAAAAGGTTTACCTATGTTATTGAGTGATAAAAGCATTATTACATATGATCTTGTCAAATCCAAGAGAGTCACAATATTGAACCTAGCATGGTTTTTCAGAAAGTAGCAGCAAACATATATTTAGATGTAACGGTGCAAAATTTGTTGTAGTTTATTTTTTCTCTCAACAGTTATGAATGCAGGGATGAGAAAATATTTCCTACAAGCTAATGATCAACAAGACCTAGTGGAATGGGTAAATGTGTTGAACAAAGCTATAAAAATTACAGTAAGTATTTGTATTCTTTTAAAAATTTTTAATGTTAGAAATAATCTTTACATTTTGAAAATATACCTGTTTAGTGTCTTTAGTTTACCAACAGGTTGCATATTCCAAGTTTGTTTAAAATGCAGGTGTTTATAATGTGACTACATGTCTTTGTACAAGGTGACTATCAGCTCTTAAAAACAGCCCAGACATAAATGACTTTTGAACCCATTCTGCACCTAATACAATACATATTAGTGTAGATTTTAACCACTGCATGCAGTAATGTTCCTAGGGGAAAATGCGTGTTGAGGATGTTTTTTCTTCCTGAGTAGGATAAGGGGCTTCCTGCCACTGACCCAGCTACTGGGCGTCGGCCTTCCTGTCTTCCAGGCCATGGGCAGGATTGCTGTCGGATGGGGTAGAGTTTGAAGAGAGGAGCAGGAAGCGGAAGTGAGGAAGTGGGAGTGAGGCCCAGGGATGCGGAGTGGATTTGGAGAGCTGTGGCAGCCAGAGGGTCCTGCCCACATGGTCCCGGAAGTCTGTCTCAGGCTCGGAAACCTGCCTGGCCCCCTCTTCCTTCTTTTCGGGACTTGCTGTCCTTGCACGCCTTTTCTGTCCTGCAGCTTCCTGCTTGCCACCTGCATTTCTCCTTTGGTTTTCTGATGAACAGGAATATGTATTGATTATCTGCAGTGTGCCAGGCCCTGCCCTGCAGGTTTTACCCAAATTATCTGGAAAAGTGAGCTTAGAAGGATTGAGTAACTTTTACTGGTTTCAGAGTTGGTAAGTGGTGGAGCTGTGAGCCAAACCCAGCCCATTTGACTCTGGAGCCTGAGCTTCCCCCCCCAAAAAAAAAAAAAAAAAAAAAGCCCTTTCCTACTCTTTTGTTCCTAAAGCAAAAACCTGACTTTTCTGAGAGTGTGTACTGCTGACAATGATAGGCAAGTAGAGAGGTTCTTGCCCTGATCCTACCTCTACTTGCTTTTTTCCTTCTTACACACCGTAGAGAAACACATAGAGACCTGCATGTAGAGGATCTGGAAGGAGTTCCTGTGTGAGGTTTGTGTAAATTGAAGTGGGTTTCTATTAAAGTTCAGTTATTTACTGATCCTAAACGACTCAACCCTCAAAAGACATGTACTCTGAAAGTCAGCATATGTTATTAATTGATAGTTTCCGTCTGAAGTGAATGATTGCATATTTATATCACAACACAATGAAGAGTTAATACAACTAAAGCTGTTCTCAGAATGAAGTTGGAGTTTTTGTCTTGCACTAGCACGGCCTGTTACCACATGACAGGAACGCCCACGCAGAGCATCTCATCTCTACATGAAGCAGAAGTTATTTTAGGTTTGTGCAGTTTCAGGAAAGCAATTTTTTGAGCTGATTCACAAGTACATATTCTTAAAACGTCTTAACTAATTGTTTTTACCTCAATATATGTATTTTTAATAAAATTTCTTTAGAAAACATCTAGTAGCTTTACTGAATTAATTCATTTATTGCCATTTAAAATAATAAGCAGTACTGGTTTCTTAGTGCTTTAAGAAAAAACTAGTGAATAGTCTCAGGCTTTTTACCATTTTGGGGGTTCTTGAATTGCTGTATCTAATTTATTAATGGTGTGAAACCATCTGCTGCAGAAGACACTGTTAAGCTTATTCAAATGCAAGAGAAACTGCGGTTGGGTAATGTTCTAAAGTATAAAGACTGTTGAATACCAGTTTTTGTGGTTTTACAGCTTTATTTTACATGTTGAAATTTTTATAGTTTTTAAGCCAGACCAGTTGATACTCATGCTTTTATAATTCATGTTTTTGTAATGGACGTTTAGAAGATAGGAATACATAAAAGATGTAGAAATCCTTAGCTAGTCAACAAAATGAATATAGTGATATTACAGTGAATTAAAGTGAATATAGAAGTAATAGCAATTACTAAAGATGAATCTTAAATAAACATTCAACTTACACAATAGCAATGAGAGAATTTCCCATGCTTATGAGGCACCTTTAATTTTTTTCTCTAAAGAGTCTTGCCAGGGAGCACCTGGGTGGCTCAGTCTGTCAACTATCCATCTCCTGGTTTTGGCTCAGGTCTTGATCTTGGGGTCCTGAGATTGAGCCCTGTGTCAGGCTCAGTGGGGAGTCTGCCTGAGATTCTCACCCTTTGCCCCTCCCTCTGCTCACACACTCTCTCTCTCAAATGAATAATCTTTATTGAAAGAGTCTTGTCAATTTTAATGTCATATGCATAAATACACATGTAAATGTATTAGGGTGTGGAATCTCTAATTTGTCATACTTTCCTATGGAAATTGCCAATAATTTACATACAGATTTCTTTGGAAAATTAAAGTTTACATTTTAGTATATATGTAGTTTACATTTCTGTAGAATCCCTCCAAATGACATTTTGGTCAACTATATCATTTTGTGGTCTGCTGAGTACAATGTGATACAATGTGATATATAAACTTAAAACTTTTAAAAATTCATAATTAGGTTTTAGAAGTATGTGGTTTCAGAATAGAGATGGTTAGGGGTAGTGGTAAGGGAATGGTGATTATTAAACTACTTCCTAATTATAGTACCTGTCATCTTAATGGATTGTCCTCTGACACTCTGGTCTGTGACTTACCTTACTTTGCTAATATCTGTGTGAATATTTATTGGAGGCTGCCATTTAAAAAAAGTTGCCCGCTTATTTGAAAAGAAAAGAGTCAGTGTTGGAGGAACCAACCCTGAGGGGAGTATCAGTGACTAGATTTGGGAAAATCAAATTTTAAAGTATACTTTCAAGTAACTATCCATTTATAGTAATAACAGTATAAATATGGTCTCTCGTCCCTTATTGAGTACCCTCATGGGTACTTAGTAATTTGTTTTTGAACATTTTAGGCTTTAGTGTGTAAGTCCCATCATTTTTCTCCGATTTGTTCATCGCTTCATTCTCTGACTGCCTTTTCTTTTTCTACTGTTAGGATCACAAGCAGACACCTCCTAAAAATACATGCAGACTTCTCACAGAAAGCAGCTACAGTACAGATAGAAAGCAAGGGGGGGAAGTCAGGGGCGAGGAGAGCAAGCACATCCAGTGTCTTTGACACTTGGCTCTTTGCCTGGGGAGGTCATTTTTCTGATTCTCATTCAATAGTTGGCTGGTTGGTTGGTTGGTTGGTTGGTTTGTTTTTGGTCCTGAAAATGTTTATTTTAATGGCTGCATTTAGACTAATGTGCAGAATTTTTAAGAGTATTATTTGTAGGTATTTTGCTTATTTTTCTTGTTTTGGGACAATATTTAAAATTTATATTTTTATTATTTCTTTAAAGATTTTATTTATCTGTCAGAGAGAGAGAGAGAGAGCACAGGCAGGGGGAGGGGCAGAGGCAGAAGCAGTCTCCCCAGCTGAGCAAGGAGCCCGATGTAGGACTTGATCCCAGGACCCTGAAGTCTTGGTCTGAGCTGAAGGCAGACACTTAACCAACTGAGCCACCCAAGTGTCCCTATAGTTTATTTTTTTTAATTGTAATGAAATGTTATATTAGTTTCAGGTGTACAGCGTATTGACAAAAGTTCTACACATTACTCAATGTTCATTGCACAGTTTAGATAATTTTTATTGTAAAGTGCAGATCTAAGTTAATTATTGAGGTCTAGAATTGGAATTATGCCATACTTAGCATTTTATTTTATTATCAGGACAAATTAGAAGAAGTGGGGCTTAACAGCATAGAGAAGGATTTTTTTTTCAAAGATTTTATTCATTTATTTGTCAGAGAGGGAGGGAGAGAGCACAAGCTGGCAGAGTGGCAGGCAGAGGCAGAGAGAGAAGCAGGCTCCCTGCTGAGCAAGGAGCTCAACTTGGGACTCAATCCCACGACCCTGGAATCATGACCTGAGCTGAAGGCAGCCGCTTAACCGACTGAGCCACCCAGGCGTCCCAGAAGGATTTTTAATATACCATCATTTCTGGAAGAAAAATAGAAAAATCAGTATAAATGTCAATGTATTTTTAGGCTGCTATTAAAGGTTTTTCTTAGGAAATGCCCATATATGACTAAACTCTCACCTTCTTAAAAGAAGGACTAACTTCATATGGGTCACCTCTTAGTACATTTCAGTTAACACAGTTGAGATGTGAGTTTTGCTCTTGGGTTTAAAATTCTTCTAATGCTGTTTTCTGTTCTTAATGGGATAACTTGGCCCCATCTTATCTGTCGTAATTGAAATATATGATGCTATTCATTCAAAACATTATAGGCTTCCTTAGATTGTTTCTGAGTATGTAGTGTCCTTTGTAGCCCCTTCACTGTTATGTCATTATGTGAATCTTGTCAAGTAAAATTCTAGCCATTATCTGTTGCCTTTAAAAAGCTCCAAAATGTGCAGCCTCTTAGAAGAATTCTGGAGGCATTCCTTGGCAGGGTTCATTTCTCTTCCTGTTTCCCTCACTTTTGTTTCTGCCAGTGACCTGCCTCATTGTGTAAGTATGGCTTGAGGCCTGGGGAGAAAGCCTTATGGGAAAGCATCTCAAGTGGGGAGAGGCAGGAGAAGAGAGAGGAGTTGGCGGAAGTCAACCAAGAGACAAGTTGTGTATATCCATAAATTATATTTATGTGGATTGGGATCAGCTTAGACAGATAGAGCATGTTTGCCCAGTATTTCGTAAAGCTTTGTCTGCAGACACCACTGTCCACCCGCTTGTCCCCAGACCCGGTGGGAGAGCACAGGCCTGGCAGCAGTGTTTCTCAGGTTGGTTTATGAGGCACCTACCTCAGAAACCTCTGGAATTCCTGCTGAAAGTGCAGCCTTGTGCACACGACCGTGGCTCGACGGGTCAGAATTTCTGGTTATGCAGCCTGGGAATCTGAAGGTTTAAATAATGTGCCTGGCTGATACTTCATGAGTGTTAAAGCTTGAGAAGCCACACTGCTTTGGAATCGTATTAATAAATACTTTGGATCTGTGACTGCAATGTGACTATTGTCCCCTGGAGCTGTGCCAGTGCCCTGTTAACAGGGATTAACTGTATGGCAGGCAGGTTATTTAATTTTAAATATTTTTACATCACAGCTACAGTGCTTATTTGAAGTAGTTGTCATGATGTTTCTGAAACACTGTAAGATCCTCAAACGCCCCTTAAATCAGTGGCAAGGTTAACTGTCATGCTCAACATCACATCAGTGCCAAGCATATTTTATTACGTTTTGTTCATAGCCAAAAAAGATCTATAATTCAAAGCTAGACGACATACAGCAGTCTGTCAATACAAATATTGCTTCGCCAAGTCCTTTGTTTCTGGATTAGGCCACATAAGAAAGACTAAAGTATACATTCAATATTTGTGATGCCTTTGACTGTTTGATTCCACTTTAGTGAGGTATTTATGAGTGATTTATCATTGATACAAGTATTGGAATTTCTTTTAAAAATTTCCAATAAGCTTTAAGTGATTTCATACGTTTTGACGTCTAGTTTAAGTATCTTACTCTTTTTTTTTCCTGCCAGTTTTGGATTCATCCACTGAGTCAGTCTTGCACAATTACTGAATACTTCCTATGTTTTCAGTAGTAGACTGTTCTAATAGTAATGATGGACTTGCCATGATCCCTGTCCTCAGGGGTGCTGCAGAATCCTGGGCAGGAATGGCGGGCAGGGAGAGGTAACATCATAGAGCTATAATCCAATGTCACGTTCGCTAATAAATAGGAGGAATAGTATAGTGGTTGACTGTACAAGAGAGTAACCAAACTTAAATAGAATATGGTACAGCCAGGATCTAAACCTACATTTCTTCATGCCTCTGAACCTCTGTTTTCTCACTGAGTGAAGATATATACCCTATGTATAGGGTTAATCAAAGGATTACGTGGGAGAAGGTGTGAAATAGTACCTGCCGAAGTAAACACTCAGTAAATGGTGGCTGTTTTGTAAAGTATTACTGAAACAGAAACATTAGTGTGAGAACTTAAAGGGGTACACACACACACACACACACACACACATATATAATTTTCATATATGTCAGTTATATGTAAGTGGGCGATTAGTTGGATATTCTGTGATAGAAGAGTCTCCTAAATAATGCTGGTTGCAAAATGATTCATTTACGTATTATTTTAGGTACCAAAGCAGTCAGACTCACAGCCTCATTCTGATAACCTAAGTCGCCAGAGTGAATGTGGGAAGAAGCAGGTGTCGTACAGAACTGACATCGTTGGGGGTGTGCCCATCATCACCCCAACTCAGGTAATGCATTTGGTTCATTTACTGCGTGACGGTTTACCCACCGTGTGATGATTTTTTTATGTTATAAAATAGAACATCTTTACTGAATTAATACAGTAGTTAATGAATTTTAAAAACTTCGCATTTGTTTCTTGAAAAGTATGTGTTTATTATGAAACATTTGGAAATCACAGATACACAACACTGAACACTTGTTTTCTCTGAGCCTTTCTTCTTTTATACGTTTGTCCCCAGAATTGGAGATACTTTGTAAATGGCTTTTTTCACTTATATCTCAAACATTTTCCAAGTCATTAAAAATTATTCTAGGGCGCCTGGGTGGCTCAGCGAGTTAAAGCCTCTGCCTTCGGCTCAGGTCCTGGGATCGAGGCCCGCATCGGGCTCTCTGCTCTGTAGGGAGCCTGCTTCCTCCTCTCTCTGCCTGCCTCTCTGCCTGCTTGTAATCTCTCTCTCTGTGTCAAATAAATAAATAAAAAATAAAATAAAATAAATTATTCTACATCATTTTTTAAAAAGATTTTATTTATTTATTTGACGCACTGCGAGATCACAAGTAGGCAGAGAGGCAGGCAGAGAGAGAGGAGGAAACAGGCTCCCCGCCGAGCAGGGAGCCCGATCCCAGGACCCTGAGATCATGACCTGAACTGAAGGCAGAGGCTTTAACCCACTGAGCCACCCAGGCGCCCACATTTTTAATGACTGTAGTCATTTTGCCATGAATTTACCATAGTTTACAACTCCTCTGTTGTTGAATAGAGTTCCTTTTCCTTTTGTAAACAATATGAGTCGGAAAAACCCATTCTTCCTCCCCCACACTACCATAACTCATATGCTGCTGGCATTGGAGGTGTGGGGTTCTGTGACACTGGCTGGGTGTCCTACTTTAAGTCAACTCTGACCGTCAGCCTGGATCCCACAGGTTACGGGCTCAGCCCTCCAAGACCACCGCTGCATCCCTTCAGACGACAGTTGAAAGTCCAGGTTTACCTGTGCTTCTGACCGATGGGCTCTAAATTGGATGTTCCCATGATTTCCTCCCCAGATTTAAGTAATTTGCTAGAGTGGCTCCCAGAACAGAAGAAAGCAGTGTATTTGCTGTTTGCTGGTTTGTTATAAAAGGATATGATAAAGGGTGCACATGAACATCCAGATGGAAGAGATGGGAGGGGCGTGAAACCTCAGTGCCCTCTCTGGGACTCTCCCAGCACTTCCCAAGTTCACCAACCCAGAAGCTCTCTGAACCATATACTTCTGGGATTTTTATAGAAGCTTCATCATATAGGCATGATCAACTCTGTTTCCAGCCCCTCTCCTCTCTCTGGAGAATGGCAGGTGGGGCTGAATGTCCCAAGCTTCTGGGTATGATTTGGTCTTTCTGGTGACCAGCCCCTCTCCGGGAGCCCACCCCCCATCCAGGAGCCCACCCAGAGTCCCCAGATTAGAACAAGAGATGCCTCTAGTGCTTATCATTTAGGAATTTACAAGGGTCTTAGGAGCTGTGTACCTGGAACCAGGGGCAGAGACCAATAGGTATATATTTTCCATTATCCATAAATGCTATGATGAGCATTCTTAACCACCTGAGCTACCCAGGGGCCCCCTATGATGCACATTCTTGTAGCATAAACTTTAGAGACATGGAGGATAGTTTTTTAAAGGATAAAGTCCTAGAGTAAAATGCCAAATCAAAGAGTTTGCAAGTATTTTTTAAACCTATTTTTCTACAACCTGACCTAGATGAGCCACACAGAGAACTGGAATTTTGACTCCGTTCTATCACACAAGTGCCAGTCTGCTAAGTCATATCTTATTTGGGTGTTCTGAAAAATAGAAATTTATAAAAAAAATCTTGAATGAAATTAAAACTTTTGAATTACCTTAAATTTCTCGTGTTGTTGTTGAGTGAATGAGTTTGTAATGCAAATTGAATTACCAGCTATTGAGAAACTGCGGGTCCGGAGGTAATGGATTGCTGTTGCCAGCGTCAAGCACTTTCCTTGTCTCTGTGCCTCTTTGGACTGAGAGGACTTTGGCACTTCATAAACCTTGTAAATCATTTTATGCACCATATTTTTCAGGTCTTTTGTCAGGGAAGGGTGATAGTGGACAGTCTTAACACATTAATTAATTAGTGCTTTCTTTATTCTAAACAAAGTGTATATTAGTGAACAAAAAAATCCGTGCTCTAGTGGGAGCTTACATTTTCACCAGAGTTGGATAAAAGTATAAGCTAGTATTGTGTGTGTGTGTGTACTTTTTAAAAAAGTAATGATTTTAACTTCTAAGACTTCTGGATAAGATAGAACTAGACTAAGCTGCTTTCACCTGTCTTACATCTTATGCTGCTATAAGCAATAAGACAATTTGTCTGTAGTTGTATTAAGATAGTAGTTTGTATCTCTGGCTGTTTTAATTTTATACAGAATTAAGATTTTGTTGTGTTTTAATTTTGGTGTATTCAACAGGTTCTAAGATTCCATCGCAGCTGCCATATTAAAAAGATTCCAAAGAATTTTTATTATTTTGTCATTTTGTAATGTAGCTTTTTAAATTTATAAAGAAGTATTTACTCTTAAGACTTAATTGCTATATTATCAAGAAAATGATAAATCTCATTTGCTTGATTAATTTATTTAGTGATTATTGGGTTAGTAGCAGTTATGTCCTCGGATTATAGAATTTAAGTACACAATTCATGCTGTTGACCTGTCTAAATGTATAACAGGTTGAAAATTCCTCAAGATGAGACTTGAGTATTAATTTTTCTCTTGAAGTTTAGGAGTTCTTCAAAATACATGTTTGGTTGATTTGTGGGATTCTAGATTGTAATATGTTGCATGTTATAAATAAACAGAAGCCAGTGTTTTGGGCACCATGAAAACATGAGTGTAGTTAGATCTTTTTTTAAAAGCACTGGACTTGGCATGTAAAAAAACCCAAAAAAACAAAAAAACCCTGCAGAACTTTTAGATTCTAACAGCAAGGAGAAAATTCGCTGGCAAAGAGTTTTTAGATTGATATCAAAACCATAGTTCGTAAAAGGAAAAATTGATAAATTGGACCTCATCAAAATGGAAAATGTTTGCTTTGTGAAAGACCCTGTTAAGAGGATGCAAGGAAAGCTACACACTAAGAGGAAATATTTGCAATCCACATATTCAACAAGACACTTTTATCTAGAACATATAAGAAACTATCAAAACTTAGCAGTGAAAAAGTAATCCAAAGAGGAAGTGGGCAGAATTCATGAACAGAGATTTCACCAAAAGATAAAAGATACACATGTGGCAAAGGAGCTCTAGAAAGGCTGCTCACTGTCATTAGTCAGTAGGGAAATGCAAATTAAGACCGCAGTGAGATATTACTGCACACCTCTCAGAATGCCCGAGATCTTAATAACACAAATGCTGACTGCTGACAAGGACGAGGAGAAACTGCATCACTCTTACGTTGCTGGTGGGAATGTACAATAGTATGGCCACTCTGAAAAACAACATGGCAGTTGTTTATTAAAGTAAACTTGTGATTACTATACAACCCAGCATTTATACTCCTTGGCATTGCTCCCAAAGAAATGGAGACTTATGTTTACATAGACCTATAATACATGCATGTTCGTAGCACTTTTAGTCCTATGGTCCAAAACTGGGAACAACTCAAATGCCCTTTGACAGGCAAAGAGTTAAACAGCCCACGGTATGTCCAGACCATGAGTGCTACCAGCAGGAGGAAGGGACAGACCAGTGATACAGGGAGCAGCCTGGATGAGCCTCCCGAGAATGGTGCTGATCTCATAAGGTCACATACTGTAGGATCCATTTATATCCCATTGCCTGCCTGTCAGAATAATCAGGATGGCGAACAAATTAGGGGTTGCCAAGGGATTGGGCATAGGGACTCTAAAGGGAGTTGCTAAGGGAGCCTTGTTAATGATGGACACTTCTGTATATTGTTGTGGTGGTGGTTTTACACAAAGCTGCATGTAACAGAATTGCATAGAATGATCCAGACACAGAGACAAATGAGTGCATTAAAACTGGTGAAATCTGATAAGGTTTGTGGGATGTTCCAGTGTCAGTTTTGATAATGTAGTATAGTTATACAGTTTCCCTGTTGGGGAACTGATTGAAGGGTACATACAACCTCCTGTACATGTTTGGTTTTTTTGTTTTGTTTTGTTTTGTTTTTTATGACTTCCTTTATTAGGGAATCTGTATAATTATTTCAAAATCCAAAGTTCACTGTCTTCACCCTCTTCCTCCCCTCACCCCCCCAAAAAAGCACTGGGAGCAAACAAGAGAAATAGAAATCTATGGCTTTATTGTTGATGTGAGTGTTATGATTAAGTATCTCAAATTATTTAGGAAACTCTTCAAAATTTGTGTTCCTAACTGAACTAAGATCAGATTTTAAGATTTTTTATTAGAATAACAACATGAAATACAACTGTGCTTTGGAGCTAAACAAGCAAGAAAAGAATTTCTTTATTTGCTTTCATTTTAGAAAGAAGAAGTAAATGAATGCGGTGAAAGTATTGACAAAAATAATTTGAAACGGTCACAAAGCCATCTTCCCTACTTTACTCCTAAGCCACCCCCAGACAGTGCAGTCATCAAAGCTGGATATTGTGTAAAGCAAGGAGCAGTGGTGAGTACCTTAACAGGGTATGTACGGGAATAATGAAAAATGAGTCTCTGGTAGCAAACTCTCAGCATACCAGTCATTTGCTTTATTTTTTGAGAGACCCAAAGTGAGAGACCAGTGGGCTGAGGAGTCAGGAGATGGAATAGGGGTGACTGTATGTTCATAACTCAGTGCTTTTATTTTCCTGGTCTGTGAGTGGCTGGGTAAGTTAATGCTTATTACCACTGACCTGTAATTTTTTTTTAAAAAGATTTTATTTATTTATTTGACACAGAGAGATCACAAGTAGGCAGAGAGGCAGACAGAGAGAGAGGAGGAAGCAGGCTCCCTGCTAAGCAAGGAGCCCGATGTGGGGCTCGATCCCAGGACCCTTAGATCATGACCCGAGCTGAAGGCAGAGGCGTTAACCCACTGAGCCACCCAGGAGCCCCTGACCTTTAATTTTAAATGAGCTTTCCTAACAGTTTATCCCAGAAGGCTTTCCTATTGATTTTTCCTCCCTTGGGAGTGGGTCAGAGAAAGAGAGCTCTAGCAGGGAGGTGTCAGGAAAAGAGGGGGCAGGGGTGTGAAGTCGGGAGAGGCTCACTCATTCCATTTGGTGTTGGGCTGACCTCAGTCGAATTTTCTGTGACCTTGATCTCCTTACTTAACCTTTCAGTCTCTCAGTTTCTTTTTAAGGAAAATTAGGTTATAAAACCTACCATCTGGAGATTTTTTTTTGAAAGATGTAAATTAAGATAGTATTAGCACAGCACCTGGTCCTTAATAAGAGCTGTTAAGGATTAGCCAGATCCTCTCATCCAACCAGACCCATGGTGGTGGGACATTGTAGGAAGAGCAAGTAAATTTACCAGTATTTCTAAGGTTCCAAAGTACTTTTCCAAAGTTTGTCACTCTGTATGTGAACCAAATTGTTAGAATTTCATGAGAAAATAAACTTTAAAGTTTGAAAATTAAAAAAAATTCTGAAATACTTCAAAGTCTACTGGCAGTTCTGTCTGACTTCACATCATTTTCTGGCAATTCTTATTAACTTAGGTCAGCCCTGGAAAAGTTCTTGTATCCCTAATCTACTGACCTTTAGGCGGAGGGAAATGAAGGGGAAGGCTGAGAGTCTCTCACAGTAGCAGGTCTACAGGTAAAGTCAGAAATCGCATCAGGCAGTGACTCACTTGTGTTAATTAGGGCTTTTAGGGAGACATTTCTTTCTTTTTGTTTTACCCTCAAGTCCAAAATAACAACCCTTAGAGATATTGAAGTGCTTTCACGAAAACTGTATTTCAGTGAGAAAAAAATATTTGTACAAATAGGTTCACTATGTTAAATATTTGATGCTTTACTACTAAGTATAAAGTACCTAAAGAAAGATTCTTGCGTTTTACAGATCTTACAGAACTTAATGTGGTTTGATAACATTTCCTGTGCTTGCTCTTGAACTCCTGATGGCATTTACTTTGTGGGGTTAGGGGGATGGGGAAGTGTCTTTTTTTCTTTCTAACTTTTAGAGCATTAAAATTATGAAACCATATTATAAAATTACATGATACAAGCTGAAAGCCAGCCACCAAAGTTGACTTTGGAGTTCAAGGCCTGAGTAGCAAAAGAAATGAAGTTTCATGTATCTCCTCGTCAAGGGAGGGTAGTAAGGTTTTTCAGTGCTTGACATTTCTGATTGTGGGCTCATATCAGAATATTTAAGTGGCTGTTAACATTTGACATTCTTAGAAACAGAAGTCTTATATCTGTGTTCATCTCTGGTAGATGAAAAACTGGAAGAGAAGATATTTTCAATTGGATGAAAACACAATAGGCTACTTCAAATCTGAACTGGTATGTTGTTCTGTCATAAATGTTGCCTTAAAATGTTTGAGAAGAGTGTTAACACTGTGGTGATTTTAAGAGAGAGAGAGTGTGTGTGTGTGTGTGTGTAGTTTCTTGTCCTGTTTTCTATTTTTAGAAGTAATTCTGGTTTTGAGAGGTACATGCAGTTCAGTTTATTTGGTTGTGATGTTTTAATGGTAATATTGTAAATACATCTGACATAAAAAGATCATATCTTCAAAGGCATTTCACCTTGAAAGAATTAAAAATATCAGAACTCCTTATAGATTTCCTCTAAAGGGGAGCTGGAGGAGTTAGTAGGAAGAATTAAGTCTCTAAAAGTCAACATTTTAACTGTATTTCTACAGAGTTATAAATAAAAAGTTTCTGTATTTTTTTCTCTGCCCTCTTTTGATATTTGTTTTTTGTGTTTCAGATTGATTTTTAAGTTTCCTCATATAAGACCCTTTTATCCTACCTGAAGGTGGAATCAGATTGAAATTCTTTTACTTGTTTGAGTAACATCCTTATTTAAAATATTCTCACATAGCTCAAGTTCTGCAAAAGATTGTTGGATATTTGAATGCTTTTTTTATACCTTACATGTCTGTCCTGACTCGTTCTGTTTTATGGGACCTTTGAGTGGAGACCATATACTTTATTTGAGTGAAGGCACCAGCGCATCCCTATCCAGTAGAACTTTCTACACTGTTGGAAATGGTCTATATCTGCATTGGCCAGGTATACTGGCTACATGTGGCTGATGAATGCTGAAAATATGGCTGGTATGACTGAGGAGCCTGGCTTTATTTAATTCTAAAATTAAAAGCTTTTAATTTAAGTAGTTACCCATAGCTGTGGTGCTGTATTGGACAGGAGAGTACTTAGAGAATAGGAAAGGATATGGACATTGGGCAGGGTTTGTGCTATGGTGAGTGCTGTGAAAGGTGTAAGCCTGATGATTCACAGACCTGTACCCCTGGGGCAAATAATAATAATAAAAAAAATAAATAGATCCCTAAAAAAAAAAAGGAATATTTTGAGGTTCATCTCAGGTGTCTGTTCTTCTGGGAGTCTTTCAGACTCTAGACTAAGTGCCTTCTCATTACACACCATGCCCAGTGGGCATGCCCAGTGCCCACTTCTATCATAATACCTCCTGCTGTGTTTTGTAATTGTATGCATACTTGTCTTTACCAGTTACTTATGTGAGCATCTTGAGAGCAAAGATCTCTTTTATACCTTTTTTATGAACACAGCACCTGGTACTTGGTAGATAATTAATAAGTGTTTTTGTATATTCAAATGAGAATTGGCATAACATAGCAAACATAGCCATTTTAACATGGGTATTTAGCCTTGCTCAGACATCAAATTGTAAGAGCCTCAACTGGCAATAGTAGTTACTTGGTTCAAAAAGTATCAGACTTGGTGTCTCTGAAGGCTACATGTTTGCTACATGTAGTAGGTTGATTCATTGCTTTTAATTAGTGGCACTACTCTTGGGAAGAGTCATTAACGCAACAGACATTTGTTGAGCCCTCCATGACTCTGGTGCCCTGTTCTGGGAACGGGGAATAAAGAGAACAGTCAGTGATGTTCTGGCCTTCTTCAGGAGTTCAGCTGTGCCAGAGAAACAGATATGTACCCCTATCACCCACAGTAATTATAACGAGACAAGAATTATTATGGAGACGTTTACTAAATTTTGAAAACCTGCATATAGATATGATGCTATAAAATTTGAGATGAAAGGCTACTGAACTAACAGAGGAGGAAGGGAAGTGATGCCATGTGTACTAGGAATGTGTTAAGCATTTAGAAAACACAGATAAAGCTGGAATCTAAATATATCAATAACTAAGATGTGCATTTCCTCCACATTTAACATTTCTGAAATCTTGGGGTGTGTTAGAGTTGCTGCAGGGGCGGGGCGGTCGGGCAGCAGCTGTGCAGTAGTTGGCATCGCTTGTATGCGCACAGCCCCTCGGGTAAGATCTGGAACACACCAGCACCAGACCCTGCACTGAAGAAAATCTCAGGGATACAGTGGGGCATTCTTAAGAGATGCTGCATCCCCAGTGCTCTTTTTGACACAGAGAATGGTATGGAGTGAGAAACGTTGACACTGATGGCTCTGAGTCAGAAAGTGATTCAGAAGAGCTAGAATCTGAATGTGAAGTTTTAAAAAACCTTAGTCAATTTGCTTATGTACCTACATAGGCTCAAGAATGATAGATAATAAAAATTGATGCTTAGTGTGGAAAAGGGCTCTTTTAAAAAATCTTTTGATCATCTAAAAGTTTAAACAAAAGTAGATAGAATAGTATTCTGATCCCCTATATATTCCTTACCTGGATTTTGTAATTATCAACACATGGCTAGTTTTGTTTCTTAGGTACCACCATCCACTCCCCCTTCATATTTTGAAATAAATCCTAGATATACTATTTTCTCTATAATTATTTTAGTATGTATTTCTAAAATAAGAGGAGTTTAAAGTTTTTTTAGTAGGTGTGAAGGATTTAAGTGCACAACTGAAAAACTGGAGAAAATATTTGTAATATGTATCAGGGAGAAAACATTAATATCCCTAAAGAATCTTAAAAATTGAGGGGGTCCTTCCTTACCCTCTGCCCTCTTTTCCTCCCATCAATCCCAAACAATTCAGACCTACAATTTTTAGCTGAGGCAGATCAATGTAGTTGGCATCTAGTGGGCTGGGGCAGAAAGAACCAGAGTAGCCTGGTGTGGGTAGTCAGAGCCCAGGAAGACTGAGGAGGCCATCCTCTTGGGGGGTTAGCCCAACCTGGAGTAGGGAAAAGAGCACATCCACACTGGAAAGAGGGTGGTGGCAGAGATGGGAGAATATTGACATATGTACTTATTGACAAAATAAGGAAATATATTAAATATATTTATATATTTATTAGTATATTATGTATATTTATATTTATATAAATTTATGTTAAATATATATTAATATATAATATATAGTATATTATATATTAATATTATATATCTATAAATTTATATTAAATATGTATTAATATATATTTAATATAAATTTTTAAAGGAAATATATTAAAAGCCAAGTTTCTGTCAGAAAAGGGAATAATAAATATGAAAAGGAGGAAACTTTTATATTAGAGTTGATGTGAACATTTAACATATATGGATAGATGTAGAATTAAATATAGATGTAAATGTATTCATGTGCTTACGTATATATGCATCTAATGTACTTTGTAGCTCTGTGCAGCTGGAAAAAACCCACCCTTTTCCACTGAAATAAACCTAGACTCCTGGAGAAATGGCAAGATACCAAAAAGCTTGAGACAGGAGAAATGAACAGAAACTAAGCCTGCAGTGTCTTGTATGAGAAAAGAAATGCTTATAGAATGCTAGGAACATGTCAGAAGGACCCAGAATCCAATTTGAAAACATTCCACCTTACCATTTTGAGCATCAAAATAAGTAATGATGGTAACAGATTATTGCCCTTTGACTAAAGTAGGACTCCATGAACCCCCATAGATATAAATATGAATGCATGAGTGTACATATATATGATGAGGAACCAGATCACAAAGCTTCAAAGTCCTTGTCTACAAAATACACATTAAGTACAAAAAGGGAAATAGTAACTTTATAGTGGTAGGATTACCACTGTACTCTAAAGTCAGATACCACTCTGATCCAGTGATCAAATGATTAGAGTGGACTTCATCAGTGGTGAGAGGAATTAAAGTTATTTACCACCTGACAGGATAGCTTGAGATGGTTGTGGCCTCATTTCTGTGATGTTCCTGCCAAAGATTCCTAACCTGAGTCTAATAATTGGGAAGAATCAGACACACCCAAATCAGGAACGTTCTCCAGAATAACTGCCCTGGAGCCTTCAGTAGAGTCAAGATTGTGGGAATTAGGACAGAGGGACTGAGGAGAAGAAAGATACGAGGAGTAAATGTAATCTGCGATTCTGAACTGAATTCTTTTGTTTTCATAAAGGACTTCGGGGGACACTTTCCTGATTTCCATGGTTGTACTGTGATAAGAGGATGTCTTTGTGGGAAATATACTCTAAAGTGAAGGGTAGTCAGGCCAGGTTAGCAACTCACTCTGAAATGGTTCAGGAAGGTCAGGTCTTTGTGCTGTGTTTTCAGCCTTTGTCTAAGTTTGTGGTTAGTTCAAAGATTACAGAGAGAAAACCAAGGGGGAAAATATCTGGTAGAAAAAGGAGTAAAAGACATGAATAGACAGTTCATTTACCAAGAAACTTAAATGGCCTTTAAACGTATATGAGATATTCAGCATCACTCATACTTAGAGAAGCACAAGTTAAAACCTCAGAGAAATAATACTTCTCATCTATCATGAGAAAGCCATGGTTGAGTGAAGAGATGGGCAGTCCTTTCCCCCCAAACAAGTCTAAGTGCTATTCTCTAACAACAGGAATGTGAACTCTTGGAGAGATGGCAGATTTCAGAGGTGGGCCGGGGATAGGACAAGCTGAGCCTGGAAAGAGCTAATTGTGACAGAAAATAAGGAAGTGGCTCAGAGGATAATGGGGATATGACAAAAGGCCGCAAACCCAACTTGCAGGGGCTCCCAGTGCCCAAAATGCGTAAAATTTGATCACCTAAATAAGTAATGGTAGTAATGGATTACAACCCAGAGAATAAAACAAGTCAGTGAATTAAATGGAAGGAAAAGCATTTCCTTAGAGCAAAATTCTAGCTAACATATGTGGATGAATTGATGGGGTTAGGGAAAAAAATCACTGTTCGGCAGCTACTACAGTAATGGTTTCAGACAAGAATTCTCCAAACTTGATAAAACTAGTGGACAAAGCAATAAAGGGAAACTGGGTATTCCATAGGCTCCAAGTATCTTCCCACAAGATGATAATGACAAAGGAGATGAGGGTAACTTTCTAGTTACTGGCACACACGACTGTAAGAGATGAGGGTTAACGTCCTCGTCATGGGACACACCACTCTCATGCACTCCCTGAGAATGATGGGATGAGAGCAGCGTGTTTCATCTGTGGCTTCCCACCAAAACTATACAGCTTGAATCCAAGCATGGTTAACACGAGACAAGCCCAAATCAAGGGACATTGTACAAAATAACTGGCATGGACTCTTGAAAACTCTAAACATCATGAAAGAGAAAGAAAAGACAGCAGAGCTCTTCCACATTCAAGGACACAAAGAGACATGACCGGTAAATTCAAGGTCTGATTCCAGAGTGAACCCTGGAGCAGAAAAGCCATGGTTTTCCTGTTTCTGTCAAGGATACTGCTGGGCAGTTAATGAGCTCTGAAGATGGTCTGTAGATTAGATAACAGCATTGCAGCAGTGTGGAGTTTCTGGTTCTCGTAATTTTACTGGGGTTATATAAGAGAACATCCTTGTTTTAGGAAATATGCACTAAACTATTTAGTAGTAAAGTGCATCCTATCTATAACTTGCCTTCAGACATTTCAGGAAAGGTATATACACACCATCGTCACATATATGAACAGAATGATGTACATATACAAACAGAATGACGTAGCAAGTGTAAAATTTTAACATCTTGGAGAACAGGGTACCAGGTATACAGAAATTCTTTGTACTATTTTTGTAAGCCTTTTATAATCTGAAATTATTTTAAAATAAACTATTTTATGAAACTTAAAGATCTGTGATTTCTTTTTAAAAGTATTCTGGCATGGTTTAGTTTTTTCTTAGTGCTGCATCAAATAATGCTATGTCTTAATCTTATGGTGTGATATTCAGTGAAATATGGCATATAATATTTCATGGGATGTATAGTATAAATATGCTATTAGGAACTAGCTGTGTCTTGTATCTAGTTTTGTATCTTAGATGACGTACTTAACGTGAGAGGCTCTGTTTCCTCGGGTGAATAGTAGTGCATGCATTGTGGGGTTGTGGGAAGTTTAAGTGAGGTGATGTGTTTAAAAACTAGCAGATGTCCTGGCAGTTAGTAAATGTTCAATAAATTATGCTTGTTAAAATAATATATTCATATAAAAGTGATAGTTTTTTTTAAAGATTTTATTTATTCATTTGACACAGAGAGAGAGATTATAAATAGGCAGAGAGGCAGGCAGAGAGAGAGGAGAGAGGAGGAAGCAGGCTCCCCGCTGAGCAGAGAGCCCCATGTGGGCCTCGATCCCAGGATCCTGGGATCATGACCTCAGCGGAAGGCAGCGGCTTTAACCCACTGAGCCACCCAGGCGCCCTATAAAAGTGATAGTTTTTAAATGAGAAATGTAATTCAAAGAAGCTGGGTATTCGCTACTCTGGTGCCTTCTATATCAAAAAGCATTCCAGAAGAGGAAGCATTAGACTTACAGGGTACATAGGAGTCCATCGGGGGAAAGTCTGATGGTTTCATGGCTTTTAGTAAGCTACAGTGTCATTAAGACCAGAAATAATGTAAATAAGGGTTATATGCCAGTTTCCTTGTTTCAAACTATGGTGTATATAAGGTTCTAGTATTTGGGCTATTCTGATGCTGGATGGTTCAGAAAGGTAGACTTAGGTCTTAGATGTGCTTCAAGAAAGCAGCACAGTTTTCATATAGATCTCTAAGTAAGACAACTAATTCTTAAAAGGTTTTTAAGAATATACCTCACGTATCTGTTTGCTTTTTTGCCAGGAAAAAGAACCCCTCCGTGTAATACCGCTTAAAGAGGTTCATAAAGTCCAGGAATGTAAACAGAGGTAAGCACCAGCTCTCACTTAGTTCCTGGAACAACTTACTAATACTCAACGTTGCCTCAGTTTGATTGATGTGTACAGATGATGTTTTTCTGTATTATTTCTAATGTTATTTTTAACTCTTCTTCATAGTTGGGATATGCTCGAACTTACAAAATCTTCAGATTAAAGTATTGAGATATTTTTTGTTTTATTTGAAAACTAAAAGTTAAACAATCCCTCGGCTTATTAATGGGAAAGAAAAAATTTAATATGAATAATTTCTGTCGTATTTGACAGATTGATGTATTATTTATTTTAGTATTTGGAAGTTACTACAGAATAAGGCTTTATAAGAAAATGTGTTAATTGTGCCAGTGTTTCTTTGAGCAAACTGATTAATTAGCAGTTGAAAACTTTGAATTTTATACTTCTTTTATGAATCTTTTAAAAAATATATATAACTATATAAAATATGTAAAGTTTAATGCAAGAATAAATTGAAAAAGATGCTTATTTGGTTTTGCTAAATTATACCAGTATTTTATTTATATTTATTTTCTTATTGACATATATTTGGTACTAGATAAACAAGTGAAAGAAAACACTATCCAACAACTGCTATTTACATGCAATTGGACGTTTGTTTTTGTTGACAGTGACATAATGATGAGGGACAATCTCTTTGAAATTGTAACATCGTCTCGAACTTTCTATGTGCAGGTGAGATACTTTGGAGATTATAGATCCTCCTACCAAGAGGGTAATAATTTTAGAGGTGAAATAAATATAAATAAACTTGTTGCTTATGTGAATAAGAAAAGAAAAACATGACAACTGTAATTCACAGCTTAAAAAAATGTTATGTAAAATTATTGGTAGGTCATTTTAGCAAATAGGGGTACTTTTTGTTCTGAATGGCAGACTAGAATTAAGTAGTATTTGTGGGAAGGGAAATGCTGATTTAACTTAGATGCTAACTTTCAGTTTGGATTATTTTTGCACATATTTTGGAGTTTTGATTATATCACTTTTGGTAATTTTAGAAACCGGGTCTAAAATACCCACAATAAAAACAGACAGAGGATCACACTGGTGGTAGATAGATATCCTGTATTTAAGTTTAAAATACACCTTTTACTTATACAGCAAATTAGTTAGATTGAAAGTTTTTTTTAAAGAACATTTTTTTAAAAAGTTACATATGATTATTGCATAAAATTTGGAAAATGTAGACAAGTATGAAGAAAAGGGTATGAAACACACAAAATCCCACATTCAGGAAACCATTCTTATTTTAGTGTCTTTTAATTTATTTGTTTTTAAAGATTTTATTAATTTATTTGACAGAGAGAGAGATCACAAGTAGGCAGAGAGGCAGGCAGAGTGAGAGGGGGAAGCAGGCTCTCTGGTGAGCAGAGAGCCTGATGCGGGACTCGATTCCAGGACCCTGAGATCATGACCTGAGCCGAAGGCAGAGGCTTAACCCACTGAGCCACCCAGGTGCCCCTTTAGTGCCTTTTTAAAGGCATATATTTTTATAACAAGTGGGGTCATATTAAGTACATAGTGTTATATTCTGTCGAATATATTATAGTCTTTTTTTCCACATCATTACAGATTCTGTAAAAACTTCTTACAGCTGCACCACGCTCTATTATGTGAATGCTCCACAGTTCAACTGTTTCTCCGATCCTCTGTAATGGATTTTTTACATAGTTTTGTACATTTACTATGATAAATAATGTGGTGGTGAACATATTTGTGCTTAAGTTTGCCTGGATTTCTTCTTTAGGTTAAGTTTCTAGATCAAGAATAACTATCAGAGCAGAAACCTTTTTAAACCCCCTTTTTTGCCAAATTGATTTCTAGATTTGTGCTTTACCTTTGCCTGCTTTGAGTTTTTCCTTTTTAAAGACCTTGTTATAATCATTGGTTCAAAAGAATATGTTGTGTCTTAAAATCTTTGAATACAAGTAAAGGGCAGGATCTCTACACCCCTCGTAGGTCCTGTTTAATTGGACTTAAAGTCATAGTAAAGTTTTAAATTCACATTGGAAAGCAAGGTCCTATCAAGGAATATGATACTTTGGAATACGACTACCAGTATTTCAGTATTTAGTGTAGTACTGGAAAAGCTTTCTAGAAAAGTAATATATAAAATGATGTCAAAATGTTTTTTAACTACTACACAATTACATAAATGCTCTTGTAATAGATTCAGGCAGTATAGCAGTAGATAGAGGAAAATGAGGTTTGTCTTTGACTTCTTCCTCTCGTTTTCTCTCCAGAGGTATTCATGTTGGCACTTTTTGATGTGTCTGATTTTAAAACATCAGGTGTCCAACTTTTGTCTCTATACTAACTTACCGCGCAAAACCTGGCTTTAAAAAGTGATTTCTAAAATTTTTTAGAAAATACTGCCTTGGAATGATTTTGTCGTTGACTTTGTAATTTACCAAAATGAATACATTGGATTTATAGACATAGGAGCTGATTTTGAGGACAAACTGACTGAATGAGTCCTTTCTCTCCCTTAGGCTGATAGTCCTGAGGAGATGCACAGTTGGATTAAAGCAGTCTCTGGTGCCATCGTAGCACAGAGGGGACCTGGCCGATCAGCATCTTCTTCTGTATGTTCCCTGTTCTCTGGGGTGATACTCCCTAGGGTCCCCTCCCCCTCATCCTGTCGAGTTATTTTCCTTCCTCTCCCCCTAATCCTTCTGGTTTCTTTCTGTATTGAGATTTATTTGCATGTTGACTTTCATACCAATTGGACTTGCAAAAAAATAATGCATTTCTAATGTAATGCTTCCTTGTAGTGTTACGTATACATAACTTTCTGTGCATTGTATTGTCTTAAATGCACAAGCAGGGCAACTAAAGAATGAACGTTTCCTTGCTTTGTTTTAGGAGTTCTTACTTGTCACTAGGTCTAGATTTGTTACAACTTGACAAATTCTTAGTATGGAATATGGCCTAATCCTGTAAAGCACCTGAGGTTGTAGCATTACACAGTTTGCTGAAAGCCTCAATTTCCTCTTTACTCCCTCTAATTTTAGTTAAGGATTTTTTTTTTTGACTTACTAGTACCCTAAGACCTTTGAGCAGCTGGACCCTGAATTAATACAATTTCCTGTCCTCGGCCAATATTTTCCATTGCATGTTCTCATTTTCATTTTCTGGTAGGGTAATTTAAAAACCTGCTGCTTTTCACTATCATAATTGTCTTTGTGGTAATATGATAATAAAATTGAAATGTTAAACATTTTCAGAAATAAAAAAAATGTTTTTAATTTATCATGTTAAAGAACATCACAGGAATAAGATTTGCCTTTAGAATACCTTGGTCAGTGGTCTCTCATCCGAAAATACAAATTCTACTGAGGAATAGAAAAAAAATTTTTTTTTAAGATTTTTTTTATTTGTCTGGGGATGGGGAACACAAGCAGGAGGTGCAGCAGGCAGAGGGAGAAGCAGTCTCCCCGCTGAGCAAGGAGCCCGATGTGGGACTGGATCCCAGGACCCTGGGATCATAACCTGAGCTGAAGGCAGACGCTTAACCAACTGAGCCGCCCAGGCATCCTGAGAAAAAAATGTGTTAAGTGTCTTGAAATGTAGCACTTCTGTCTGCAGAATGTAGTCTAACATGTAGCATGAAAGCCTTTATTACCTTCTACAGATCTGTTGTTAATGCCAGATGTTCTGCACTTTTAGTATTTTTCTGGTAGTAATTCTGTCTTTTAATAGTTTCCGGGTAGTGGTAACTACAGATCAGTAAATACAAATCCATGTTTCTCACTCCTTAAATACTCTCCTTATATCCTTTTTTGGAATATCTTTGAAGTCACTTTCATAGGTATTAATTTTGTAACTGCCTGTATTTTATGTGACCTTTTCAGCTTCCAAGTATGAGACTCTCTGCAAAAACAATGTCTGTTGGGAAGAGGAAAAATTGGAGAAGGGCACTTGTGTTTTGTGCTTTGTGGTGGGGGCAAAGTGGACTCTCTAGCTGTAACTGTCAGCAGAACTTTCTCTTTTCCTCCCTCTCCCCAGTATAGGTTAACTCTAATCTTAGCTTTGCACTGTGTTCCAGATGCGGCAGGCCAGAAGGCTGTCGAATCCTTGTATACAGAGGTATACATCAAGAACTGGTGAATGCAGCACGTATGTGGGCTCTCACGCAAACGTGCCTTCTTACTAGAGGGCCCGGACTCACTCACTACTTACAACTGATCATAGAAAGTTGAGTTAACCAAACTGCCTTTTGCAGTTATCGTAACTGACTTTGTCAACACTAACACAAACTATTTCACTACAGTCATCCGGTTGGATATGTTTATTTAAACCATAATGAAAAAGATAAATCATGAAAAAAATGGAACCTTACTAATTGAAAAAGTCACATTAAGCTGTCTTCTAAAAATTAGTTTACTGAATTGCCACAAGTTTCAACTTCTGTATTTTATGTATTTTGAAATATTTTATACTATACCACTTAACTGCACCCTTGTTCTAATAATATATGCAGACTCATGCATGCATATACATTGGATAAACTCTACATTACTAGACTTTGCATGACATTTTAAATCTCAGGTGAAATTTAGCCAGCTCCTGGGAATCTATAGTGTTTTGTCAATTTGTAGCACTTTGTTTTCAAAGCCACTAGTATCATACGTGAACGCAGTATGCTAGGAACTATATGGCAATGCATTTGGAATGGTCATATTAAGGATATCTTTAGTTTGAAGCAAATTGAAATTAAGATTCACAGCATAGTTTTTCGCCACAGTTTTAATAAATGATTAAATACGTACGTACCCTTTGCTACCTTTAAAATCTTTAACTGTATGAATATAAATAAATGCAATGAAAGGAATAGTGAAAAGACTGCATCATTATTGGTTGCAGCAAAATTCAGGGACGAAAAACTAAATTTGTCAGACTGTCAGAGAAAATCATAGGTTTAGAAAACAGTGAGTTCCACTTACTAAAGAAATATGGCCTTTCCTTTTTATATTCTGCATTTTTATTTTTTTATCCTAAAATATGTGGGAGGATTCCTAGTGTTGATTGAGAAGATGCTCTTAAATAGAATGGCAGAGCTGGTAGGCCCCCCTTTTAAACACAGTTCAGTTGCAGTTGGAGCCCTGCATTCCAGGGTAGGCTGCCTGACTCTTCAAGTGGCAAAGCTTTGGTGACAGAACTGGTTTCTTAGTGGAAATGGTTGTTGACTGTCATAGCTTTAACCTCACTTCTAAAAATGCATTGCTTTGGGAAAGAACTTGCACATGTATGTTGCATGGCTCATGCTTCTGCTCTGTGTGTGTGTGTGTGTGTGTGTGTGTGTTTTGTTTGTTTTTCAGAGAAGAAAGTCTCACACTGAGTTACTAACTCTGTCGTTACTGTTTGACTGCGTCTGACCATCACCCATCTTTGCAGGAGCATTCCAGCTGTGCTTCCGAACCCAAACCCGCTTGCCGCTCTGCCAGCGCAGCCGCCAGCCCACATTCCGCAGCCTCTCGCAGCAACTCTTTGGTCTCAAGCTTTACCATGGAGAAGCGAGGATTTTACGAATCTCTTGCCAAGGTCAAGCCAGGGAACTTCAAGGTCCAGACTGTCTCTCCAAGAGAACCAGCTTCCAAAGTGACTGAACAAGCACTGCTAAAACCTCAAAGTCAAAATGGCCCTCAGGAGAAAGACTGTGACCCCGTGGACTTGGATGATGCGAGCCTTCCGGTCAGCGACGTGTGAGACGGAAGCGCGTGGAGCCTCACCTGCTTCCTCGGCCCTTCTAGCCAAAGATGATAGAGGATGAAACAGTTTTTAACACATATATTATACTGCCTCTTTGATGTACTCTTTATAAGCGCTAAACCAAGAATCTAGAGAGTGTGCCCAAGCTAAATGTAATTTCTTTAAAAACAAAACACAAAAGAACGAACACAAGAAAAAAACCTGTTTCAGTATCAACTGTCTGAAGCTTCATGTGCTCTCTTTTGGGTGATGAAAACGTGTGTGTGGTATTTTTTTCCTAGTGAATTTGACAGTTTAAATGTTTAACAACTTAAAACATTGAAAATGCTTATTATTTTAGTTGTTTTTAAAATGCTACTTAGATTTCCTATTAGGTGCTTGATATTTACATTTCTTACTGGTGAATATTACTGAATGAAGTGTCGTCAGACTAAGATATCTAAAATCGTGATGTCTGTGGTGCTGTAAAATTTATACTACAGTGTGGACAATTTGGAAACAGTAACCATCTTTGATGCTCTGGGTGTTAAGGTAAGTGGCCAGTGTTGCTTAGAGGATATCATTGGACCTGTTAGTGAGGGTTGTAGGTTGCAGGGGTTGGAAATTAGAACTCACACAACTGTGTCTTGGACATGGGTTGGAAAAAACTTGGGACTTGGCAGCAGTCTTTGCTTTATGAAACAGTGAAAATGATTTGGTATGAAATTTCTGGGAGATCTGATTTTCATATCAAGGTTTTATAAATAGTTCTTGTGTCTATATTTGGATCAGTGAATGACCTCAAGTTTATATGTGAAGACATACTGCCCTTAGCCGTGCAATTGCAGCCTCCCCTTTTTGTCACTGATTAACCTCTAGTCAAGCACCTGTGTCTTCTCATCTTGTTGCAGAATATTGTTGGAATAATGTGCTCAAAAGTCCTACGTGATCGGTTTTAAACATTGGGATAAAATTAATTTTCAGTAGCATAGTTTAATGTGCTATAAATAAGATATCCTCTCATGGTCGAGATACCAGAATGCTTTTATTCTCCTACGTGTGCAATAGAGATGTTGTAAGACACAAATTTGAGTACACATTTAATCACGGGGATATCGTAAATGTTAGCACCACTCTAAAAACCCTTAGTTTCAAGTGTTGAGTAATAGACCAGTTTGAAGTACCGTTTTTATGGTTGAGTCTTAAACATTTGCTTTAAGAGAATAGTCTTGAATTTCACATGCTGCTATTTTTGTGATATTTTGCCATCTTACTGTGCTGTTTTTTTTGAATTCATATGTGTCACTGTTTCTCCTTTGTGTTTTCTAAGATGATGTCTCATTTGAAAAAGGGGTAAAGATTTCCCACTGCAGAGGTGGGGTCCAGAGGTTACCATCTGATATAGGGGAATTATCATGGAATCAGTTTAAAAATCTAAATGCATTAAGTGCACCACTCAACTTTTTAATTCATAAGCTAATATTTTGAAAAGTTATATTTTGATTTTTTCCTTTTTTGCAGCTACATTGGAAAATGGTAGATGGAAAGGTTTTAAGTCGCTATCACTTTTTCTGCTGATGTAGCCGTTATGATGGCTCTTTTGAAAGTTACTTTTTCATGAACACACCTAAGAAATCTTGTGTAGACAGATTGCAATATTCAGGAGCCTCATGCTTTTTTCTTTGGTACAGCTTCTACATTGCATGTTCATTTTAGCATATTTTGGTATTGGTAATTTGATATATTTCATAGTGGCAAAATACTAGCTCTATTTTGGGACTTTTTATAGAACTACCCTTGTATTCAGTAGCATAGGAAAATGTTCTTGTGATCGTCAGGGTCTCCTCTAATATTTATCTCAATACTTTTATAATTCTATGAAAATTATTTAATTATTTTAAAACTTATACTTTTCTTGTAAATATGTCACATCTGAATTGTCAGAAAATCACTTTGAATACCTTAATATTTGCTGCATTTTTTTTCTGTATATATAACATGTCTTTCAGAATGGGAATGTACATGTGCTTCCCAGTGTTTACTTTTATGTCTGTTATCTTTATAATGTCAAACTGGTTGAACACTGTAATGACTTGAGAATAAACTCAAAATTCTAACCTATTTCTCATTTGGTTTGGTTCCGTTCTGGTGTGAACAGGTACTAGAACTAGTACAAAATATGGGAAATTGAGCAGAGGTTACATATTTAAGGACAGACTAATTATTTGGTAAACTTTGAAAGACATAGTTTGATATGTTTGTACAAGGAAAAATGATTGGTTTTGGAAAAAAGGGCTTGCTTATTTTTTGCTTCACTAAAACAAAAGAAAAACATGTCCTCAAAAGCACTATGACATATGTTGGCTTCAGAGTATACTTGGAATTGTCCAGGCTACTTTTGCTGTGCTTGGTTATTGGTTAGACTGGACATGGCACGAGCAAGGCTCAGGGCAGAGGGCATTTTGATTCCCAGATGAGCCGTTGATGTGTGCTTGTCATGTTAGAGGCCATTTTTTTCAGACCCACTGTTGGTAACAAAGAGCCCGTGTCTGCTGTATATCCAGCATCTAATGATGGAATTGGATAAAGTCTATCTCTTAGTAGTCTTTATTAACTGGCGCAACTTAATTTTCTTTCCCTGAAAAGTATTTTAAATGTTTTTAGTTTTTTAAAAATACCCCAAACGAGAAAGTTCTAAACTTTGTTGCTTTTGCAAAAAAGGGAATCCCTTTCTCAGCCTTTTTTTTTTTTTCCTTCTAGCTGCATTTCGGGAATTTTCTTTAAGTGGTTCTCATACCTTTATCAAAACAACAGTAGGTGAGGCAGGAAATACTTGTATTAAAAAGTGCAGTGACATATAATAATACCAGATTTGGTAAGAAATTTCCTTGTCTTTCTACGGGTTTGACAGTCTACATCAGACATGATGAAAATACCACTTAGATGGGTTTGTATTTTCCATTTGCAGCCTTGTCCGTGTTACACAGACCCAAAATTAATTATTTGTATATTCTTTAATGATTTATGAATTATATTTTTTTCAAACCTAATCTAAGGCTTACTGAAAATATTACTGAATTGGGGTTAGCATTTACGATTTTGATTGATAAAATTAGTATTCCATTTTCCCGACATTGAAAGTGAATAGTGCCATAGTATGGTACAGTCGTGTGGTAACAGTGCCACCTTCTGGTTATGTCTTCGCTAAATTTAAAGTCATTTGTAGTCTAGTTCACTTTGTTTATTTCACTCATTAGAGAAATTAGGGAAGATATGTAATTGCATAGGATAGTTTTGAAATTAATATAAAATGTAGGTCAACATTTGCAAATGACTTCTTTAAACTATTTGGAGAGAATTACAGATCCACGTGTAATTGTTAGAGTTCTTGTGTATCTTTTATTAAGCTTTTCCCAGTGATAATATACTGGAAATCTGTAGTAAAATATTATAATCAGGATATTGATACAAATACAGTCAAGATACAAAACAATTGCATCATCACAAGGACCTCTTAATGATTCCTTGATAGCCACACCTGCATCCCATTTTACAGGTTTGGTAATAAACGTAGAAATATTTGATTTAAGATCCAATTCTTTTGGGGGCGCCTGGGTGGGTCAGTCAGTTAAGCATCTGCCTTCAGCTCAGGTCATGATCCCCCGGGGTGCTGGGATTGGGATCGAGCCTCAAGTCGGGCTTCCTGCTCCGTGCTGGAAGGGTGCCTCTCCCTCTGCCTGCTGCTCCTCCTGCTTGTGCTCTCCACCCCCCTCTCTCTTTCTGTCAAATAAATAAGTAAAATCTTAAAAAAAAGTCCACAATTCTCTTGATACCAAAGTTTGGGCTCTCAACTGTTACGGTGTTGACTGCCTCAGTAGAAGTCTCAAAAACTATTCTTTGTTTATATTGTCCTATCTCCAGGCTATTAAATGAGTTTAATTTTCATTCCATCTATTTTTAACATTTCCCAGAACCATACTATTCCAAGTTACAGAAAATTGAAAATGATAATTTCTTTATATATACATTTTAAATTTAGCACTTGAGAATAGTAAGTATCCTGATCATAACCTCCCTGAGAGAGTTTAAGCCCTGACATTTGACATTGTATAATAATATTGCCAGAATAAGGACTGTAAAATCAAATCGTTTTAGGATGCCAAGTTCTTGCGTTGGAAATAGTTGTAGGGACTGGTTCTCATTGCCTGTAGGATGGGAAGCTTTTGACCTAATATAAGACCTTGGGTAAATCGGTGTCTCTGGTGTATGATAGGCAGTGCCCGGGAGACCTGTGAAGATGATGTCTGCAAGGAATCCGTGGAGAGAAATACAAAGTGTGGTAAATAATAGTCAAGTGTGGAAGACTGCAGCATCGTGGAATCCACTCGTGCAGAGACCGACGTGGCCAGTGAGTGATGCAGTGGGTGACAGCACCATTGTGCTGGAAGGGTCTCCAAAAGGTCCCAGAAGAGAAGAAGGTACTTACTGAGTAAAAACTATGTGATGTGACAGTACATTTGCAGATGCTGATTTGGGATTTGAAGGGCCCAAACTGGTGCCAAAATGTAAGTATTCTCTTAAACGTTGTTGCCTCTTCCTTCCTCCCAAACTGTGATCCTTGTTGTACCAGCCACACTAGTTTTCTTCAGCATGTGGGTGGGGGTGGGGGCACGGGGGGAATGAGTGGATGGGAAATGTGAGGAAATTTCCATGATTTAGGAAGTGGCCACATCAGGGGCATCTGGGTGACTCAGTGGGTTAAGCTTCTGCCTTCGGCTCAGGTCATGATCTCAGGGTCCTGGGATCAAGCCCCACATCGGGCTCTCTGCTCGGTGGGGAGCCTGCCTGCCTCTCTGACTACTTGTGATCTCTCTCTCTCTGTCAAACAAATAAATAAAATCTAAAAAAAAAATAGAAAGTTGCCACATCAAAGCCCATTTTTGCCTTGCTCTGGTAACTTCATAATGTGAAAATTTGTTCCCTGTGGAATTTTACTGTTTCCAAATAGGGGCCGTTGGTCCCAGTGATATGTGTTCCTTTGTGACTCTGGCATACTGTGTTCATTGTCTTTTTTTTTTTTTTAAGATTTCATTTATTTATTTGACAGAGACATGGTGAGAGAGGCAACAGAAGCAGGGGGAGTGGGAGAGGGAGAAGCAGGCTTCCCTGCCAAGCAGGGAGCCCGATGTGGGGCTCGATCCCAGGACCCCGGGATCATGACCCGAGCCGAAGGCAGCCCCCTAACAACCGAGCCGCCCGGGCGCCCCTCACTGTCTTGACTGATGTTGTCACTCACGTTGTCCGTCCGTCCTCCTCTGCTTCAGCCTGTCTAAAAAAGACTTGGGATTATTACTCTACAGAGTTGGTGCTTTCCTTAGGATCCTCTCTGAACCTCTTTTGGGAGGGTGTATCTGACGATTTCCCTATTTCCTCTTTGGAAATGGATGGATATGCTTAGGTTTTCTGTCTTGCCTAAAATCAGTTATATTAGAGAAATTATATTCCTAGACAATTGTACATTCTAAGTTTTCAGATGTATTTGCATGGAGTTGAGCAAAGTATATAGTGCAAGAACTCACTTTGTCTTCAACTCAAAATATATGAACAAATATGAAGACTTTGTATGGCACATAGCGTTGTCTGTGTTTTACCTGGTGCCACGGTGCTTACAAACAAACGTGGACACCGAAATAAAGTGGTAGTATTCAGGCACAAGGAGGCCATCTAGATCCACCTTATGAGTCTTCTTTTTTTTTATTAAGATTTATTTATTAGAGAGAGAGAGAGAGTGCATGAGCATGGAGGGAGGGGCAGAGGGAGAGAGAATCGTAAGCAAAGTCCCCGTGCCCAGCGCTGAGCCGGACGTGGGGCTCGATCTCACACCCCTGAGATCCTGATCAGGGCTGAAACTGAGTCCCACACTTAACTGACTGAGCCACCCAAGCGTCTCCTTATGAGTTTCTTAAAAATTAAAATTCAAGTGCAAGAGGTAAAATTTCTCATAAAGCACCTGTGATCTCTGGAAAACAAGTCTGAGTCCTCCGTTTGCAAAACACTCAATGAACAGTATTTAAACTGTTAATTTCTTAACAGCTTAATCTCACAGCCCTTCCGTCTTCTCACACAGGGCTTCTTGTATACCCCACGTTCCAGTTCAACTGAACCATTCTTTGTTTGCTGGTTTCCCACCTCTCTGCCATAATTCTCGCTGCCCTTTACAGAAGGCCACTGTCCTGGTCATCTTTGCTTTGTAATTCCACGTGTCCTTCAGTTCTCGCTAACATGCAACTTTCTCCTTGACGCGTTGGAATTGCTTCCTCAGCTTTCCCACAACATAAGCCATGATGATCCCAGGATACCTGCTTCCCCCTCACTCCCCATGCCAACATCCAACTCAGTGACTTGGAGTCGGAATTCAACTGAAGCTTCTGCCCTCGAACTCTGGGCTGATTAATGAGCTTTGCTCTCTCCCCTAGAGTCCCTTTTAAAAACCAATGACTTCAGGGACACGTGGGTGGCTCAGTGGGTTGAAGCCTCTGACTTCGGCTCAGGTCATGATCTCAGGGTCCTGGGATAGAGCCCCACGTCGGCTCCCTGCTCAGCAGAGAGCCTGCTTCCTCCTCTCTCTCTGCCTGCCTCTCTGCCTACCTCTCTGCCTACTTGTGATCTCTCTCTGTCAAATAAAATAAAAAATCTTCAAAAAAAAAAAAAAACCCAAAAAACCCAATGACTTCAAAAGCGGAAGAGGGTGGAAAGTGGAAACAGCCCAAATCTAGCTCTCTGTTGATTAGATTGGCCCAAGAGAGCCGTCCATGAGACAGGAAGCGGGATTCAGACCCGCTGCTAGGAATGGCCACTCCAGGCAAGGCCTTCACGCACACAGAGGTTTGGGAAGTTGCTCACAGCTGTTGGAGGGCTGCAGGCCCCTTGCACACCCATGCACGTTCCATTCTCCATTTAATTTGACAGACTCCAAACAAAATGATGTAAAAAGCACCTGACATTCCCACACTTCACTTTGTTCTCCACGTGCCTTCGAGTTTATTTACATGTGGGTGTAAGCACGTTTATGTGTTTGGGACCATGTGATACAAGCTTTTTTATAGTCTTCCTTCCATGCCACAAAATATCACAGACACCTTCACATGTCAATGAATATGGATCAACACCACTCTGTCTAGAGATTTAAACCTTTAGTTGTGAATCTCTATGGAAAACTCTCAACCTATTCCTTCACTGGACCTTTTGATTGTTTCTAGCTTTTTGCCATTCTAATGACGCTGCAAGCCGGGTCTTTGCCTCCAGGGCTGGTGCAACCCGACTGCTTTGCCGTCTCCCAGGGGCGCATATTTCATACTGGGATCCTGCCAGTCTCCTAGGACGGACGTGTGTCATTTCTGCTCCTGCTGATAGTGCGTGAGACTGCCCGTGTCCTCGTGTCCTGGGCAGTGCTGGAGTCCATCATTTCTGGCAGTCAGATTCGAAAGAAGGATATCTTGTCGTGGTTTCAGTTTATGCTTCTTTGAAAACTACAGGAAGTCCAGGTTTTTAAAACATTAATTGGCCAATTCTCTTTGTCCTTTCTGTGGACCGCCTGTCTTCGTCCTTATCTATGTTTCTTATTGCTGCTTGACTTTTTCTTGTTTCCAAGAACTGTATGTGTGTGAACTATTCATCTTTGTCCTCTGTTCATCTTATATATTTAAATATTATCCTTGTTTATCACTTGTCTCTCATTTAGGTGCTTCTGTTTATGGGTGTCTTTTTTTTTCTTTATGGATTTGCTTTTCCTGTCACGCTTAGAAAGTAATTTTCCACACAACTACTAACATGTATACATATGTCTCTCAGTATTTTTTTTAAAGATTTCTTTATTTGACAGAGAGAGACACAGCGAGAGAGAGAACACAAGCAGGGGGAGTGGGAGAGGGAGAAGCAGGCTCCCTGCTGAGCATGGAGCCCGATGCGGGGCTCGATCCCAGAACCCTGGGATCTGACTGGAGCCGAAGGCAGACGCTTAATGACTGAGCCACCCAGGCGCCCCTAGATATATTTATTGGACGTTTTTACTCCCATAGGTCAGTTACAACTGGAATTAATTTTGGCAAATAGTAACAAGTACAAATCTAATATACTCCACCACCTGACCCGGACACACAAGGTCAGCAGTTCCTCTGTGCTGTTTGTTAGTTTTAAAAATCGATTTCTTCCCATGGATTTGAAATACCACTTATATCAGAGCCTTAGCCAGTGTGGGCTGCTGAAACACAGTCCCATAGATCGGCTGGCTTAAAAACAACAGAAATTTATTTGTTGCAGTTCTGGAGTCTGGAAGTCTCAGATCGAGGCACCAAGAGCTCCGGTGTCTGATGAGGGCTCATGTTCCTGCTTCACAGATGATTGTCTGCCCACTGGGTCCTCACGTGGTGGAGGGGGCAAGGCAGCTCTCGGCAGTCTCTTCCAAGGGCGAGAGAAGAGCCCTCATGATCTATCACCTCCCAAAAGCCCCCCTCCTGGTACATCACCTTGGAGGTTAGGTTCAACACATCAATTTGAGGGGAACACAGACCTTCAGTCTTCAGCACTCAGGCAGTCCTGGTTTACACTGGAGTCCGTTTCTGAGCTTTCTATACTATGAATAATTCTCTGCCAGTATCATACCATAGTAGTAATTGTTGTTTGTAATACATTTTAATATCAAAGGTATGTTTTTCTCCTCTATTTCTGAACCTTCAAATCCTTATTTTTGAGTTCCAAAAAAAATCCTACTTTTTAAAAACGGTAATTACACCAAATTTATAATGTTGTCAGCGTGCTTGTTCCTGTAAAGCCTGGGATGAAACTCTCTGAGTCTTGCTGTATTTGGTGGCTCTGTGGACAGGTGATTCTGTCCACAACTAGGGATCCTCCTGGTAGGGTTTGCCTTTGGGGGAGGAAGATTTGCAGAGCGGAGGCTGTGAGCATGAAGGCAGGGAAGTGTGGGTGGGTGCTCTGAATACGGCGAAAGCTGTGAATGAAACCTGCACTTTGGAGCTGGGAGGGACACGGAGGACCATGGAGGAAGGCTGGGCACAGAGCAGGGCGTTCTTCCCAGTTCTGTGGAATCTGGTGGGGGCACAGGCCAGAGGGCCGACATCTCTGTCATGCCATTGGTCACTCCATGGAGGGGGTGGTGCTGGGACTGGCTTGTAAGTCAATTGCTGAATTTGGGGGAATGTTGCAAGCTTGCACAGCCATTTTTTATTTTTCTTTACACAGATAGAATTTAGTGATTCATCAGTTCCTACAGTCCCCAGTGGTCATTCCGTCACGTGCCCTCCTTAATGCCCATCACGCAGTTACTCCATCTCCCCTCCAGCAACTCAGCTTGTTTCCTACAGTTCAGTGTCTCTTATGGTTTGCCTCCCTCTCTTTTTCTTTCTTTCTTTTTTTTTTTTAGATTTTATGTATTAATTTGACAGAGAGAGAGAGAGAGAGAGAGAGAGAGAGATGAGATCACAAGTAGGCAGAGAGGCAGGCAGAGAGAGAGGGGGAAGCAGGCTCTCCGCTGAGCAGGGAGCCCGATGTGGGACTCGATCCCAGGACCCTGGGATCATGACCTGAGCCGAAGGCAGAGGCTTTAACCCACTGAGCCACCCAGGCGCCCTCCCTCTCTGTTTTTTATCTTATTTTGTTTTTCCTTCCTTTCCCCTATGTTTATCTGTTTTGTTTCTTAAATTCCACATATGAGTGAAACCATATGATAATTGTCTTTCTCTGACTTACTTTGCTTAGCATAATACCCTCTAGTTCCATCCATGTCATTGCAATGGCAAGATTTCATTCTTTTGGGTGCCTGAGTAATATTCAATTGTATATGTACACCTCATCTTCTTTATCCATGCATCTGTCAGTGGACATCTGGGCTCTCTCCATAGTTTGGCTATCGTGAATGTTGCTGCTATAAACATTGGGGGGCATGTGCCCCTGAGGATCACTTTGTTTATATCCTTCAGATAAATACCTAGGAGTGCAATTGCTGGGTTGTAGGGTAGCTCTATTTTTAACTTTTTGAGGACCCTCTATCCTGTTTTCCAGAGTGGCTGCACCAGCTTGCATTCCCACCGACAGCGTAGGAGGGTTCCCTTTCTCCGCACCCTCGCCAACACCCGTCGTTTCCACACACAGCCATTAGTAAGATTAGACTATCTAAATTTACAGTGAAGTAAGTTACATTAGGAAGAAAGGTAATAACGACAACTCATCACATCCTAGTTTTACTGCACATCCTCATTATCTACGCTCTCATGGTTATTTCTATGGACCTTACCTGGAAGGCCGAAACACGACCGAACGCTGTGTTCTGGGGCTCTCCTCCCAGCTCTGAACTCAGCGACGCCACAGTGGTAGCCGGCCACAGTCAGAGTGTTTACCCTGGAAATTGGCAAATGCTACAAATTAGGGCTTGATTTATTCTTCTGTTGATCGTCTAGACGAGAGGTTGGCCCCTCTTCCTGTAAAGGGCAAGATAGTAGATGTTTTTGGCTTTGCAGGCAGTAGGCCCCTGTCCCAACTACTAATTCTACTAATTCTGCCGTTGCAGAGGGAAAGCAGCCGTGGACAATACACAAACGAGTAGGGCTGACTCCGGTATACGTTTATTTATGGATACTGCAAGTTGAATTTCATATAATTTTCTTGTGTCACGAAATATGATTCTTTCTATTTTTTGTTCAGCCACTCAAAAATGTAAAAAACATGCTTAGTTTGCAGGGTGTACAAAAACAGGAGATGGACTGATTTGGCCTGCAAGCCAAGTTTGCTAAACCCTGGTCCATAATTAAGAAAGCATTCTGTGAAAGTCAGTTGTCTATATGGAATTCACAATAAAGAGTATTGTATATTTTGCTAGTATTGGTAAATCATATGCTACATATCTCTCATATCAGTACAATTTATAATAACCACCCCCCAAACTGGTTGTTGATATTGAACTGGCCTGAACTCCTAGTGCTTGGCATAACTTGCTTTAGTCTACATAGTAATAGGATTGTCTTATTTTTATATTTTATTTTTATTTTTATATATGATGCTGGTGTTTTATTTTTATATATGATGCTGACTGTTGACTTGAGATATTCTATTCTATTTTACTTTATTCTATTTTTTAGAGAGAGAGAGAGCACAAGTAGGGAGGCACAGAGGGAGAAGGAGAGACAATCTCAGGCAGGCTCCCTGACGCTCCTATGATCCTGAGATCAAGACCAGAGCTGCAATCAAGAGTGTGATGCTTAACCGACTGAGACACCCAGTGCCCCGAGATATTCTTTAACATATTAAGGAAGTTCCTTATTTTTTTAGTTCACCAAAAAAAAAAGTCAGGAATGGATGTGGAATTTCATTAGATACTTGTTGGGATTTGGGATGATATGAAAAATTACATTAATACCATTCTGAATAACAACATTCTTTCATTCTTATTACACTTTTTAATACAATGCAGATTGATTTGCTCATGTTTAGTAGCTTCATACCTCTACCCATATATAATATTGACTTTTATATTTTTTGGCGGGGGAGCGGAGAAGGAATGTTTTCTGTTATGCTTTAATATTGGCATGTGCCTGCTTTGTAGAGTGAATTGGAAAGTTTTTCATCTTTTTTCTCATGTTCTCTCTCAGTTGAAAGAACATAAAACTGTTCACTTAAAGTTTCAAGGAATTCAACCAGAAACCTGTGGGCCTTAAGAATTTTTTCAGAGGTAGTTTTTATTTGTTTGTTTTGACAAGTATTTCTTTTTCTCCATAGATACTGGTTTATTTAAGTTTTTAAAATTTTGTTGATATTTATGATTTCTATATTTTTCTTTTTTTAGTGTTTCCTGCATTTTTAAAAAAGATTTTAAGTAATTTCTACATCCAGCATGGGGGTTCGAACTCACAACCCAGAAATCAAGAGTCACATGCTCCACTGATGGAGCCAGCCAGGGGCTCCTAATTTATGATTTCTGAGAAAATTTCTATTCCACCCCTGTTTCCACTGTTTCTCTACCATCTAGTCTCATAATATGTAAAACATCAGATTGTCTACCCATCAGGTAAAAACCTCTGATGCTTTTCCATTGTTCTTGAAAAAACAGCTAGATCCCATGGGTCTGATCCTGGCTCCCACCTTCCTGCTGCCTTGGGTTGGGTGTCAGTGTTACCGGAGGGCATCCCAGCCTCCTGCCTGGACTCACAGGGTGACAGGGGTGGGGGGTGTCCCTAGGAAGAAGAGCTAGCAGAGGCATGCTGACAACTGGATTTCATTCCAATTCTGGAAACAGTTTCATCTTAGCCTTAAAAGAGCCTTAATTGTCCTGAGATTTTTGCTGACAGAATAGAGCTTGGCTCATGACGGATTCTTGTCCTTAGGCTTAAAGGTAGAACAGGCATTAATAAATGTTACAGAATGTCTTTGGTTGTGCTCAGCCAGTTTTTTTCCCAGCAGAAGAGATACTGTGCTTGATTAAATTCCATCATTTTCCAAGGGCTTCCTAGGGACAAGAAAGTTTGCTGTACGCTGGAGTATAATAGGTGAGGGAGACACACAGAAGTTACCTCTATCAGATGGCAGACTAAAGACTATCAGACCGAATAGACCAGGTTTTGCTGCAGTAACGAATATCTCAGAGGTAACCACACAGGCTGGTTGATCAGTTATGCTCTCTGTCCATCATGCCTGTAGCTCTGCTCTTCATTTTCACCGGGAAGTCCAAGTGAATTGAGCGACCTCTGTCTGGAAAATGGTGGTCTTGGAAGGGGGAAAAGTTACACTTGCCAGTCATGTAACCTCTCCGCAAAGTAAAGTGACACATGCCATTAGAGCTCACATTTCACTGGCCAGAAAAAATGACATGGTCAAGCCTGACATCAAAAGGGCAGGGAAGTATGAGATTGAACCATATAAGATGGCCATTTTACTGGGTCAAAAATGACCAAACATCAACAACTTCATATGGTTCAACCTACTATAATCCTCCTATGGTGGGAGCAACGAATATTTGAATCTACCCCATAGAGGTCCCAGCAAAATTGCAAAATACCTGTAGAAAAAAGGATTGTCTTTTGAATTCAGAGGAGGATATACAAAAAATTAAAATGCAAAAATACTGTATTTCGCTTGAGTTCGACATATAAAGCCCACCCTTTCATGTCTCAATGAATTAATTTAAAATATGCTGAGCTCTTGTAATGTGCCAGACTCTGTAAGAGATGCTGGGATAGAGCAGTGAGAGAGGCACCTGTCCCCAGAGAGCTGACATTCTAGTTCCTGCCCCACTGTCTGGTGCCTGGTGTGCGGGATTTGCAGATAGGAGGTCAGGGAGGGGACGGGCAGGTGGCAGCCTGTGGTCCGCCTCAAAGCTAAGGTGTCGACCAAATTCATTTCCATGCAGCTGTAGAACTCACAGTTGCTTAAAGTACTGATTAGAGACCTTCATTACAACCACAATATCCCTCTGTCTTCAGCATTGGATACAACCTGATCACAGCACCCCATCCACAGTCGTACCACACCCGAGGGGAGGGGGTTTTACAGGGCAGGTATACCGGCAGGGGGGAGCTTGGAGGCGGTCTTAGAATTCTGCTTGCCTTGGGGTTGTTAGATTTTTTTTATTTTAGCCATTCTTGTGGGCATGTGCTGTTGTTTTAATCAGTGTTTTCCTGACATCATTGGCCACTTGTAGATCTTCTTTTGTGAATTCCTTGTCTCCGATTTTTTTTCGACTTGTTTGTCTTTTTGTTGTTGAGTTGTACATTCTGAATATGAGTCCTTGTTTAGAGACAGGTGTGTAAGTATCTTCTCCCAGTTGATGATTTTTCATTTTTGATGAGCAGAAATTTTTTATTTTAATTAAGCCATAGTTATCAATTTTTAAATGGTGCTTTATGTGTCCTATTTGTGAAATCTCCCTGCCTACCCCGGGATCATAAAGATATTTTCCTATCTGGAACCTTTCTCCTGGACTCTGCATTGTTTTTAATTTTCAAATTAGGCCTATGATCAACTTTGAATTAATTTTTATGTTTGATATGGTACCTACGTTCATTTTCACCCCATCTGAATAGCTAATTGATTTAGTGCCATTGATTGAAAATAACCGTACTTAATGGCAATTATGCCTTGGTGAAATCAGGTTACTGACTGATGTCTGAGTCTGATTTAGGCTCCCAACTAATCCAAGGACCTACATGTTTATCTTTATGCCAGTACCCAACTGTCCTGATTATATAAAAATTACGTTGTGATATCTGAACACCACTTTTAAAGGTATCCTGGGAGCTGTCACCCCTCTAGTGCTCGCATAGCTATTTCCTTGTGCTGGCGAGCAGGGCGCAGGCCACGAAGGTTGGGGACACAGAAACTGGGAAATAGGAAGGGAATGAATAAGCCATGGCCAGAGACAGAGCTTTGTAGAAGACGCCAAAAAGGTGTATGAATGTCTTGGTGGATTAAAAAGCATGGAAAAGCATCCTTGCTTTAAAATGTCAGAAAATACAGATTTGGAACAATCTATAGATTCTTTGGATTTGTTCAGTGCTAAGCGCTTGGTGCACACGCAACTATGCACCGGGTATGTGGAAGGCAGTAACGAGTGGAGTCTACAAAGGATTGGGAGCAAATGCTGAGCTCAGCAGTGGGACAGGGTGGGTTTGAAGGACCTGAGTGACAAGGTGTGACCACAGGTAGGAGCATCGTCCAGTTTTTGGGGGGGGGGTCAGAACCCCTGCTGCAGGGAGAGCCTGCCCAGGAGCTTGGCGCCCACTGATGGAAAAGGCTTTGTCTTTCTTACTTTCTCTTCCTTCACTTTTAATTGTCTGTCTCTCCCAGTGTTACTGGTTAGTACAGAAAATACCATCCATCACCCTTCACCCTTCAGAATTAACCTCAGGCTTTGTTCTGCCCATGTTTGAGTCTGCCCATCAGTTTCTGAACAATCAGGAGCAAACAGCAGGCACAGTTTTATATCCTGCATTTCTTGCTTAGGATATTAGCATCCTCCTGGGTCGTCATTGGGCTTCCTCTGGAATCTCAGACTGGGGAAGTGGAGCCATTAGTGAGGATTTCCTGAATCCCCTTTGAATGATCACAGTGGTTGGGCTCAGTCTTCCTGCCGTTGAGGGGCTGGGTTATTTCTCCTTCCCCTCTCTCAAACTGCAGGTCTTTGTGACTGGAAGGCCCGTGTGACTTTTAGGCCGTATTTCTAAAGTGGGGACTCTTCTTTTTTAAGGAGTCACCTTAAGGAGTAGTGAAGTCATTGAATGACCGGGTGCCAGGCACAGGGCCAGGCTTGAGTACCCAGAAACTGCCTACAAGAAGCGGAGTCCATCAGGAAAGAGGGACACAAGTCTCCACCATGTGAGGTGACAGGGCTTTAAGAAAGGATGGAGAGGGGCCAGTGGAAAAGTACCTTGGCCGTGATTCATCAGGGATAATGCTCTGCGGGTGCCATGCTGTCCAGGAGTGCAGACAGCCTACGGCTGTAGGACACATCAAAAATAGAACCAAGTTTGGACGAAATGGGTGAAGGGGATTCAGAGGCACCAAAGGGGAAAAAAAAAAGATCAATTTCAGGGAAGAAAGTACATAAACATCAAGATAAAACGTCTGACTTCAGTGCTGTACCAGGCGTCTGCCGCAAGCACTGGTGTCACCCAACAACCCGAGACCCGCAGGGCTGGCGCTGGCGGGCACCGTGGGCAGGTCAGGCGCCCCGTCCCAGACGGCCCCCAGCCTGTGGGGGGAGGGCAGCGGTGACCCATCTGAACACAGCCTGGCTGATTTCAATATAGCTGCGGAGTTAGACAAATAGAATTCCCAGAACCGTGGAATTTTGGATGCACTCTAGCTGTGGAAGAACAGGAGGGTTTAAACAGGTCTTCCCATGGTATCAACACATAGAAATGGCCCGTCTGTGGTTCTCGGCCTGGCTGCTCACTGGAGTCCCTGGGGGTGGGGGCCTTGGCAAAGTTGTCATCAGGGTGCGCCATCATACCACGCTGAGTGTTTTAATTTTTTAATTTTTAATTTTTAATTGTTATTTATTTATTTTTTAATTTTTTATTACCATATAATGTATTATTTGTTTCAGGGGTACATAGAGCATTTTTAAAACAGTTCTTTGAGATACAGTTCAAATCCCATACAGTGCACCATTTAAAGGGGTACAGGTCAGTGGGTTTTAGTATGTTCACAGATGTGCAACCATCAGCACAATTTCAAAACATTCCAATCACCCCAGTCACCCCATCCCCCCACCTGTTTATACAAGCGTTCTAGGGGTTGTGAATCAAAACCTCACCATAGTTTTGATTGGTTGATGACCAATGACGTTGAGCATCCTTTCACGTGCTTACCAGTGCCTCTAGAGTTTTTGATTCCATTGATCTGGGGTATTTATTTTTTAAAAAGTGCTTTATTTTGAAATGATTTTCAGATTAGACAAAAGTCATAAAAATAGTATAAAACTCTCACTTACCCTGACCCCAGCTTCCCCACAAGTCAACCACACTTGCTGTTTCTCCACCTCTGAACCATTTAAGAGTGAGTTGCAGACATGAAGGCCCTTTACCTCTAAATGCTTTCGTGTGTCTTTTCTTTTAAAAAACAAAAATAAAAACCAACTTTCTCTTATGTAACTACAGTAAAGCCATCAAAATCAGAAAATCAACACTAACTCACTACTATTATTTACTGAATTTAATCCAAGGTTGCCAATTTCCAGGATGTCATCATTTGGAAAAAGCTCCATGAGGGAATCTAGGGGACACCAAGGGTCTCCGTCACCCCCTCCTGTAGAGGAGGGCTGTGGAAAGGAGAATGCCCTTCCCGCAGTCACCAGCCATATAGGGCAGGGTTTCAGGATGCCCGACCCTTGAGGCATCTTCACATGACTTAGGAAAAGATGCCTCTCCTGGAGCTGAAGCAGAGAGGCAGTTGGCTTGGTGAGGGGACAGTACCTTTGTCGTTGTATCATGCCCCTGCCCCCGAGAGCGAGACACAGTCTCCATCCAGGACTGACTGCAGCTGAGGAGGGGGAGGGGAAAGGTAGGGCTCTCGAAGGCCCGGGGCCCTCAGTCTGTTCTGCTCAGTGGGACGCGCGGGCCCTTCACGTCTGCCCTTGGAGAGTCTGTGTTTGATGCTGTGTGGGAAGGAGAGGAGCTGGCTATGTGCAGAGGGGCAAACCGTTTCTGTGTCCTACTCCGTGATCCCAGCTGTGAACATCCGGACTCTTCTCTCCTTCTAGAACCTGCCCCCAGACTCCCCCACCTTCCACACCCCCATCCCTCAGACCCGTTTTCGCCCTGGTCCTGGTGGTCTTTCCAACCCACAAATCTGACCACATCCCTTTCCTGATTAAAACAGCTAGATGAAGCCAGAGCCCCTCCGTATTCAATGAATGGGAACAGAGGCTGTCTCTGTTCTGCCCTTTCCCGTTCTAACTCCTGCTCACTCCTAAGACTTGCTCTGGGGTCTCTCCGCAGAAGCGCCTCTGAGGCTGGTTATCTGTCCCCCTAAACGAAGCCATGCTTCTCCCCCTGTGACAACACCCTGCCTGTGTGCGTGGAGATGGGCCAGCAGAGCAGGAATGGGAGGTAGACAAGGGACGGGAGGCAGACACAGATTACATGTTACCCAATGTGGGGTCTCCAGGCCAACATCATCTGAAAGTTGCTAGAAATGCAAATTCTCAGGCCCAGCCCTGACCCACTGAATCAGAAACTCGGGGTGGCTCTCGGCCGTATGAGCTTCAGCCAACCTTCTAGGTGTCTCTGAGGCATCTAGACTCAGGGTCAGCCTCATGGCTAGACTCAGGGTCGGCCTCACGGCTAGACTCAGGGTCGGCCTCACGGCTAGAATCAGGGTCGGCCTCACGGCTAGAATCAGGGTCGGCCCCACGGCTAGACTCAGGGTCGTCCTCATGGCTAGACTCAGGGTCAGGCTCACGGCTAGCATCAGGGTCGCATCAGCTCTTCTCTGGGTCAAGTAATTCAAGGCAGATATTCCCGATAGCCGGTAAGTTAAGGATGTCAACAAATGTTTCTGGTCACCAGACAGAGGAGACAGGAAGATGCACTGGTGGGAGAATGTGAGCGGGTGGGAAACCCAAAGCCCACAGAAGGCCACCTGGGCGGCCCCCTCCAGATGCCGGGTTGGGTTTAGGGTTACACTGATGGAAGCAGAGACCTCAGCCCTCAACGATTTGTGGCCAAGGCATTTAGAGTAGCCATTAGGAAAGGGACACCATTTTTCCATTCTCACACTTTCACATTTCTCCTGGTCCTATTAGTATAGGGATTAAACACAAATAAACATTTGCCTGTACAGGTAACAACGAATATGGAAAATAACAATGAAAGTTTGTAGAGAAAGAATCTGGGCTTTCTAGGTCAAGTTGGTTTAAAATGTTTACATTCAAGCATCTCCGAGATCCTGCTGATAAATAGCCTCAGCAAACGCTTTTCATACTTCCAGAACTTCGGCCGTTTGTGTGTATTTTAGTGCCTATATAACTAGGTGGTGAAATAATTCAAAACTCGAACACCCTTCCCCATTTTTTAAAATTTCTTTTTACAAGCACTTTTAAAATTCTGGCTCATAATTTCTTTGATTTGAACTCAAATGTTCCTGCCTAAAGGCAGCATGTTCTATACGTGACCTTGGTCAGCTTTTTGCGCTGCTCCCAAGTAACAGAAAATTGACAAGCTGTCATTCATTCCACTTTAGTGGCTGCCTGTGGTTCTATTTGAACTTGTGTCTGTCTGATCGAGTTGGTCAAGGGGAGTGGAAACATTTGGTCATATGGCATGCACTTTTAATTTTCTAGAGCAAATATGTTGGAAAGAACCGATTAATGCGAACACAAACTGTTGGTCTTCTGCAATTGACTTAGGGGACAGGTTAGTCTAAATTAATGAAAGATCTGAATTATAGATCTTGAAGGTTTGACAGGAAACATGGAACAGCATCCAGGCCAGGACTGGTTCCCATGGGTCCTCCTTTAATCAAGGGACATGAACGTTTTGTGATTTGATATTAGAAATGCTAGTATTTCCAAATTGCCTCTGAAGTTCCCCCAAATATTTTAAGCATCCTCGCCATTTGCAGTTTAACTCAAAGGGCTTCTTAACCTAAAATCTAATAATGTAGCTCTATTTAAAAATGTCTGTTGCTGAATCCACACTGCAAGGTGATTCGACCGAAACACACCTCCTTCCGAGCCCAGGGCAGTTCCGCGCCAGCCCCAGGGTGAAGCCCAAATTCCTCAGGAGGCCAGCGGGAGCTCTTCACACCCCGGTGCTCCCCTCCAGCTGCCTCTCCTGCCCACGGGGACCCCGTTCCTGCCTCCGACCACACCGGACAGCTGCCAATTTCCCCAACTGAGTGGGCTCATAGTGTCGACCCCCACATGCGTGCTGCCGCTCCTGTCTGCCTGGTGACTTCCTCCCCATCCTTCAAGATGCAGCTCAGTTGGCATCCTTCGAGTCCCAGTTCCTCCCTCTCCCAGAGTCCCTTCCGGTCACCCTGCACTGGTTTCCTTATCCCTCTCCCCAGTGTGATAGGTACTCGTTTCATCTGGCTAACAGGGTGCACTCATGTGGTTACACCTAAATGAATTAAAATGAAATACAAATAAAAATTCAGTTTCTTAGCTGCACTGGCCACATTTCTAAGGCTCACATAGTGGCTGCCATCTTGGACAGGTAGAGACTATTTCCATCGTTGCAGAAAATTTCTAGACTTTGAGCTCCTTGGGGCAGGGTCTCTGGTATTTAATGATGCTTCTCAGTGTCTAGCAGAGTGTCCAGCATATGGCAGATCCTCGAGAAGTTTCTCTTGAACTAAACCAAACTGAACCGACATGGGATTGTCTCCAGAGACGCGGGAGAAAGGTGTGACTTTTGTCAAAGGAGATCATGACTTTCCAGTGGGAATAATGGGAGTGTGCCTGCTTCTCTGAGGGAAGGGAATCAAACCTGTCTCAGAAGTCACCTTTTACTTGGGCAGCCAAGGTTCTGTTACTGTGGAGAGGGTGGGAATGGACATTAGAGGCCACTGGGGGATGGATGTCTGCCACTCGAAGTGGATGATTGGGCTTGAAGAACTGTTTAGGTGACATTAGGGAATTCTAGATGTCAGGCTGAGAAGTCTGGCCTTCCTTTTACCGGCATTGTCAGCCCTGAACTTTACTGAGTAGGACAACTGTAAGTTCTAGAAAGAGTTATAATTATTACTCTAGCTCCTTAGGTTTTAGGTTCTGTGCCTTAGGAAAGGCAATGTGAGTCCCCAAGCATTCTGGGTCCTTCTTGCTTTGGGGAGGATAGAGGCCCCCAGCAGCAGATCTTTCTCTTTGGGGGCAGCACAGACGCGGTTGCTCTGTTCCAACTCAGAAACCTAACAGGCTTTGTCAGCCATGGTGTTTTATCATTATTATTCACGAATAGGCTTGACTTTGTCCAAACGTAAAGTTTAAATGCTGCAATCTGGGCTGCAGAGAAAGTGGTGGGGAACTCACCCTTGCGGTTTTGGAACTACCCTTCTTTCCTCTGGAAAAATCTTCTCTAGGAGTCTTGTGCCAAGACCTGGTGAGAAATGAGTTTTCATGATGTATCGAAAATATGCATCTTGTAAGAAACCGTCTTTATAAATGGCAACAGAGAGGGAAGAAAGAAAAGAACGACTAGCCTTTTCAGACCCAAAGCATTACTTCTAGAAACGGAAGTGCTAGGATTAAAGGATTAAAGGATAAGCAATCAGTGATGGGCTCTTGATGCCAGGTTTCAATGAATTATTCTGTGTCCTTCCATGGATGCCCTCACGTGGACACAGGCAGGCGTGCACACGCACACACGCACACACACACACACACACCCCACCCTCCTGAGTGGACTGTTCAGGATCCCTAATCCTTTAGGTGGGACTTTAACTTCTCCATCCGAGTCGAAGGGCTTGGGGGTGGGGCCCTCCGATGGGCAGGCTTCACAGTGATCCCTGCTAAGTAAGGGGGGGTCGAGGGTGGTGAGCTGCAGTCACACCTGGGAGATCATGCGATGTGATCGCCGTCTTTCTAAAACTTTGGGCATTGTGAGTTCTGCTTGTCAGGAATGGCTCCGTCTTCCATTCGCCGCTCTGCTGACTCCTTGATGCCACTGCCAGCAAGGGTTCCAGTGGTGGGGCGGTGCCATCTTCCTTCCCTGGCAGAAGAGCCACATGGCCTCTGTGGCTGGCATTTCCTGATCATCGCCATTGCGAACATCCCTTCCGGATTGTGAACCGTCACAGGAGTGGTTTTGTGGCCACAAACACCCTTTTGAGTCACTAGATGCGCAGTCACCACCATGTTCCTGGTGAAGGTACCTGAGGTTCTTAAACAACTTACCACGTCACAGAAAGAAGGGCCAGAAGCTGGGTTTTGACTCCCAAGCTCATCAGATGACGTGCCTCCTGGCAGCTTCACTGGGTCGCACTTGCTCACCCTGGAGAGGAGGAAGGGCATCTCAGGAGGAGGGACGAGCATGTCTAAAGGCTTTAGACAGGAAAAGTATGTCCCAGAAAATGCAGGTTATTCAGCACTGGGGGAGTAAAGTGTGCATGGTGGGAAAACGAGATGGAGAATGGGGGGTGGTGAGAGGGGGACTGGGTGAAACCATCGGGGACTTGTTCTCTGTTAGGGAAAAAGCCAGGAGACCCATCCAGCATATAGTTTTATTTTTAATCCGCTGTCTCACTCCAGCAGCTTGGCTGAAGGGTGGAGGATGGGGTCCTGGCTGCATCACTCTTAACTTGTAGTGTGGCCCCGGGGAAGTCACTTACCCTTTCTGGCCCTCAGTTCGCTCATCTGTTAAGATAAGAGTACTGGGCAAAAAGAAGGTTTCACCAATTTATTGGCTACCACAGGCCCTGCTTAATTTATCTGCCCACTGGACTGCAGTGGAGAGACTCATTACTGGCTGATCAACTTTGTTAATTACTTCCCTCACCCCTAGCAGGCACCCCCTTTTGGGGTAATCACAACTAGTCAGGCACTGGGCGCCCCCAGTCAGTGGAGCTGGCTCCTCTCCAGTGTCCGGGGCTGAGTGAATTCTGGGTCAAGGTCTCCCTTTCCACAAGGATGAGGTTCTGGCTTTGAAATACTTGCCTAAGGTCTTTGTCTTTCTCCAGCTCCCCTCTGCTGAACCTCCTGTTTCCCAACTCTTGGTCCCAGGCACCTTTCTCCACCTGGAGGCTAGCCTGGCTCACATTTGGGACATACTTTGGGCAAGGGTAGTTATAAATGTTTGGATTTTACTTTTTTAAACTATTTTTATTGGAAAAATATGTGCACGAGGGAGCCACCCAAATACAAAAAAACAGTGCAAAATCCCTAAGCTTCCTGTGAACCCTCCCACACCTACTCCACCCCAAGGTCAGCGTTCCCAGCCCACCCGCCCTTGGGCGTCTCTGCCTGGGACGGGCGTGTGTGAACCTGTCTCCTCCCGGACCGCCTGGGTCCTTCTGCTCAGCATGGGCCTGGGGGCCACCGCCCGGGGCCTGGCACCACCAAGGGCACCGAGATCCACCTCCGGAGTCGCCCCTGCTCCTCCAGGTGACGCCTTGACTTGCGTCTGTCCCAAAGGATGCACCGAAGACTCACGTGGAAGATCAGAGATGAACTCTTTTATTTAACAACAACGTCTTGGTAGAGTCAGGCACGTGGTGAAAACTTCAGGCGGTACAAAGCCCCTCTCTCGCCCAGGACTCCCCCTCCCTCCACGCCCGAGCATTACCGGCCGCTCGAGTCCGGCTCCGGGGCTATTCTATGCGTGTACAAGCACGCATCCCACCCCAAACAACTTTTTAAGGGATTCCGACACGAATGATTACATTCTGATTACTTCTGCTCTTTGCCTTTCCCGTGTCACCGAGGGTCTGGGCGTTAGCTTCCCGCCGGCCCCGCGGGCGCCACCTTCTTTGCACGGCCGCACCGGGACTACGGTCACGGTCGCGGTCGCGCGGGCCGGACACCGGGGGCAATGCCGGCGAGGTGCCCGTCCCCCTCCCCTGGAGCGCGCGACCAGAGCCCGCGGTGCCACCGCCGCCCGGGGTCCGGGCAGCGGCCCCTCCCGCTCCCGGGGTCCGGGCAGCGGCCCC
>LNAC01000001.1:8548501-8825370 GCA_002007465.1 Ailurus styani | reverse complement strand
CCACTTCACCCTTGACTTCCCAGAGGTACCTCTGAGGACCCGAGCCTGGGAGCCAAGACTTCATTGGGTCGAAGCCCTGCAGGTCACTTGACGTCATTGTTAAATGAGGTGAATTGGCTGCCGGCATGGGCCCCGAGGGTTGGCAGGGATGCTGTTTGCGCTGGGGGCAGGGGGGGACGCGGGAGGCCTGGAGCTGGAGTGAGCAGTGCAAGGATGTGGGGAAGGAGCTCCTGAGACAGGAGTGGGCTCCATGATTTCCAAGAGCCTAGGGAAGGTTTGCCCAGAGCAGACAGCGAGGAGGGGAAGGGAGCAGGAAATGGCCACAGACCAGAGGCCCTGGGCAGGTGAGCGGCTCTTTGCCGTCGTCGCAGATCTTTGGAAGGCAGAACGTGTCACCATGTAAAAGAAAGCACTTTGGGGGCTCCTGGGTGGCTCGGTCTGTTGAGCGTCTGACTTTGGCTCAGGTCATGATCTCAGGGTCCTGGGATCACGCCCTGCGTGGGCTCTGCACTCAGCAGGACGTCCGCTTCTCCCTCTCCCTCTGCCCCTCCCCACCGCTTGAGTGCTCTTTCTCAAATAAATAAATAAATAAAAATCTTTTTAAAAAGATAAAAGAAAAGAAAGCACTTTTATCTTTACACTATTTAATGAAAACTTCAGACAGCGTCTTCTAAAAATGGTTCTGGAAATAAAGGCAGATCCTCTATGTCAGAAATCAGTGCTGTTGTCAGGGTTTGGATGGGAAAGTGTCCAATTACACTAGAGAACAAAGATCTCTCCTCTTCCACCATTAGCGGTTTGGATTAGTTTAAAGCAAAAAACTCTCTACTCTCAGGAAGTAATAACAAAGAAAGGAATTACAATTAATATAACAGCATAAGAATAGAGGCCAACATATATTTAGTGCGTACTCTGTGCCAGGCATATGTTAACTCATTGGACCCTCCTAGAATCATATGAAGGGTGTGCTGGAATCTTCCCTGTGTCACAGCTGGGAGACAGAGTCACCGGCAAGTTCCTTGTCCAGGACTTGAACCCATGCGTCTGGTCCGGGGCCCATTCATAATCACCACGTTGTGCTGTTGACAGAGAAACTAAGATTACACGCCAACTTCAGCTAAGCTGCAGCTAATAGCTGGAATAAACAGTGCTCCAGATGGCCATGGCCTTGAGATGAATGTAGGGCACCTCCCAGCTCTCATTCCACAGGCACGGGAGCTGGAGGACATGGTTGCCCCCGTTTGCCATCGGGGCAGCTCTTGCTGCAGAAAAACTGTTTCCGAACCAGAGCCCCAGGCCCCAAACGGCTTCTGGGGAGAGAAAGGCCCCTCTGGATTCCCAGATATTACAGAAGACAGGCCAGGATGTCTAGCGCCGCAGACCTTTGCCAGAAAATAGACAAGAAGCCAGGAAAGAGGCTGAAAAAGACTTCCCAAAGCAGCAGGCGCCTCCATTTCTGCTCCTAGTACCCCCGACAGGATGCCCCACCCCACCCGAAACACAGCCTAGACCAGCCGGGAGCTACCCCCAGCCTGGTCCCGGTCCTCCTGCCCCCCAGGCCTGAGGAGGGAGAGCCTCTGAAAGGGGAGCCTGGTGTGCATTCCTGAAGAAGGACCCACCGGCTTAGTAGTGAAACTGTCCTTGCAACAGTTGATGAGGTTTGGGGCTCTCTCTTTGCTTTTATTCTCTGTCAGTTTTGCTAAAGAGCTAAAATATTAAGGTTACATAAAATTAGTAAGTTAAGAGTATTGAAAGCCAAGCATTGGAGTAACTTCATTGTGTCCAGAAGAGCTGTAAATAGGTTGCATTAGAGCTGAAAATAACTGCATTCAGTAAGCGATTGTGGTGGGGACCGTGAGCTAACTGTGGTCAGACGTCCGACACCTCCGGACGACAAGGCTGGATTCTCAGTCCATTTGGAGTTGTGTGATCCTGGACACCGCTCCGTGCCTTGGATCGAGAAATCAGACTTTCCATGAGCTTATATTTCAAGTGAATAAATAGCTCTGGTGAGGCTTAGTTTGAAGAAGAAGTCAAGTTTGGCTAGTGGTTGAGGGCTCCTTGGAAGGCCAGCTGGAGTGGAGGGAGCAGGAGGCTGCTCACTTCCCAGGCCGCTACCTGACCAGGTGACTGGCCCCCAGCCTCTCAGCACATATGTCCTGGGGTTGGGGGAGGGTGGAAACACTTAGATGAAGCGCTGGGGAGTGTATGTGATGCTTTACTAGAACCCGGTGGGTATTAGCTGTCGTCATAGTAACTTCCACCACCGCTGAGGCACCTAACAAGGCGTTGGCTCAGTGGGGAAAGTGCTATAATGATCATGTCCTCCTGGGAATAAGGCAGGTGGGTGGGTTAGAGAAGGCCTCTCAGAGAAGGAAGTTTAGGTAAGGGACGTGTGTCCTGCCAGCTGACTTGGAAATTGCCAATAAATATGTTTAGAGAGTTTCTCTGGGCCAGGGACTCAGACACCACCTTCGCCTGTCACCCCCCGAACCCCTTGGTCCTTGCTTAGATATCGTTTGACAAGCATGGGACTTCTCTAGAACAAAGAGCTGGAACACCTGGGATTTAACAGATGCCTTCTTGTTTACCCTCCCTGGGGTCTGTGACGCTCAGGAGATAGCAGTACATACGTGCCCCGAAGCCCCAAGACCTTCTGGAATAATCCTTGGTTTGCTTTCCATGTTTCAGGAGCTCCTCCCACGGAAAAGAATTGTCACGTCTTCAGGGAGGAAAAAAAGCCTGGGGGCCTGTGGGCACCTTATGATTTGAGATTCCTGGGACAGATTGTCAACTAAGCGCATTTCAGAAACAGCCCTCCATGGCCTCATGTGACAGCAGCTGGTCCCTCACCCTTTGGGCACAGGACGGTTTCGGAGCACATGTTGTTGTGGCTGGAAGTTTTGATAATTTTCAAATTTGAATAAGCCCTGTCTAAATGAGTCAGAGCCTTGTGCAAGATTTTCAAGCCTCAGGAAACCTCTTTTTCATGAGTTGTGCAATCAGATCTTGAGAAGAAGACAGCAGGCTTGCGGGCGCGCGCGCGCGCGCGCGTGTGTGTGTGTGTGTGTGTGTGTGTGTGTGTGATGAGCTGTTTTTGGTTCTTTTGTTTTTTTTGTTTTTGTTTTTTTCCCCTCGGTCTGGCGAGATTTGCAGTAGGTTCCCTTTCACACAGTTTCGGGTGAGATTTCCCTGGCTCGTCTAGCTCTTGAGTCATCCCGTTCCCCGTGGCCAGGAGAACCCCGTCTTTGGTGTCAGTGTTCTAAGTGGCGGTCGCCACTTGGTGGGGATGGATGGACACAGAGATTTCTGCCTGGCAGGGATGCCCAGGCAGGCGGCCGCCAAATGGATGTAGAGAAGAGAAGGCTCAGCATCGAGCGGGCACATCTGCTTTTCTCTGGCTGAGTGAGCTAGCGGGGTGGGGGGGGGTCCCCGGGAGGGGGGGACAATATTCTCTAGGACAGCCAGGTGGTGGGGAACAGCGTGAACAAAACAACCACCTGAAGAGCTACGGTCACTGGGTGCTCTCCGGGAGGGGCCTGCCCGGGTGACTGCCCACACTCAGGACACACGCTGGACACACCCAGGGAGGGAGGGACACTGTCCTTGCTCCCTGGCTGAATGGCAGTCCACTCCCCAGCAGGGGACTGTAATCGTCCCTAGCCAGGAGGGATGGGGCAGGGCTGGGATGGGGACCCGGGTCTGCGGTACCCCCAAACCATGGCTTGGGACTTCTCTGCCTCAACTGTTACTTAGAAGCGTGTTACTTCATCTCCAAATATCTGGGGGGGCTTCCAGCTATCTTTCTGTTACTGATTTCTAGTTCAGTTCCACTGTGGCCTGAGAACATACTTTGTATGATTTGTATTCTTTTAAGTTTGTTAGGGTGTGTGTTCTGGTCTGGAATGTGGTCTGCCTTGGTGAGTGTTCCATGTGAACAGCAGAATATTCTGCTGTTGTTGGGTGGAGTGTCCTGCAAATGGCAGTTAGGTCTGGCAGATTGATAATGTTGCTCAGGTCAGCTCTGGCCTTACTCATTTTCTGCTTGCTTGGTCCGTCAGTTCCCGAAAGAGGGGCGTTGACGTCTCCTGAGTCTACTCCGAAACCCTGATCTACTATCTGCTCTATGACCGGCTAGTGTCCTAGGAACCATGCGGTCTAGCCCCCCTCGGACCTTCTGAGCAAGTTACTAACTCCCTTCAGCCTCAGTTTCCCTACCTATGATGTGGGGGTAAGGATGCCGCCTCAGAGACCTCGGACGGATACTGTGAGGCTCTGGCTGGGAAGGTGCTTTGTCACCTGGGAGTCCTGGAGCATCAGAGCCAAAAGGAGTTAGGACCTCTAATTGGCAATTCCAGACTCTTCGGGATTCCTGGAGGAACCAGCACCAAGCGGTGCAGCCAGAGGATGGAAAAAGTCATATGCTTCCTGAGTGTCAAGACACAGGTCTTGGGGCACCTGGGTAGCTCCATTGGTTAAGCATCTGCCTTTGGTTCAGGTCATGATTCCAGGGTCGTGGGATAGAGCCCTGTGTCAAGCTCCCTGCTCAGCGGGGAGTCTGCTTCTCCCTCTGCCTCTGCCCGAGCTCATGCGTGTGTGCTCTCGCCACCAATCTCGGTCTCTCAAATAAATAAATAAAATCTTAAAAAAAAAAAGACACGGGTCCCCTCAGGGCATGTTCCCTTGTCCCACTGAGAAGCCATAGCTCTTGGCCAAGGTCACTGAATTGTTTGCAAGCCCTGATCCTCTGTTTCAGAAAGCCAAAGGCAGAGCCCACTACCATCAGCTCCAAGGGAAGAATACTTTGGTGCAAAATGCCAGCACCCCAATTATTATGTAGAGCATACCACCATCTCTTGTGTCTATAGGAAACCCATGGCCCGCATTCTGATTTCCTCGGGCTGAGTTTCTTTTGAACAACTGCTGGTAAAGGAATGGCTTGAGTTGAGGTTCCTTAGGCCCCAGCTTGAAACTTCTTCACCCTCTTGACGTCTTTGGCTCTGAAAAATATAGCCCAATATGGTTCCGCCCTCACTGTAAAAACCCGGTAGGAGAAGTCTGATAACAGAAGGTACAGGCAGAAGGGCAAGAATTTGAGATCATCTAGAAGGTAACCCACGTCCGCTGATTCCTTTCTGCACGTGGGGTTGTAGAGCACTCTCATACGCAGCCTGTTCCCTTGGGGTACCCATCACTAGCCAGCCAGATAACTCTTCATCCTCTGAAAAATATCACTGTGCTTCAACATGCATCTCTGACTACAGCAACTCCCCATTTGCTTGTTTTTCTGGGGTCTTGTGGGCAAGGGCAACTCCTTCCCTGCAGAGACACTGGTGGCTGGCCATACTCACTAACAGACTGATAGAGAGGACTGAATCCCAGAACCTGAAACCTGGGTGGGGAAGGTCCTTGCAGGTCCTGTAGCCCAACCCTTCACTTTACAGATGAGGAAACTGAGTCACCCAAAGGGAGCATGTCTCTCACAACCTGTCCCGCTCATCAATGGGGGAGGCAATGTAGACTCTGCTGAGGCCCAAGGAAGAGCCCTTGAGGCCTTCCCGCCTGGAGCAGGTGGGTATTTGGGAGGGGACAGGGTCCATCCAGATGATTTTTCTATGAGGCTGAGAAAGGGTGGATACTTTTGCTTAGTCTCCCAAAATGATGCTGAAGAAAACATCCCCTCCCCCCCAAATAGTCTCCTTTGGTTGGAAGATGACCCAAAAGCTATCCATGTAATGACTGATTTCTCCTCTCAAAAGTTCTAAGCACATATTATTAATGCCCTTGAACCGTAATTACAGGGCTCTTACTGAAGACGGAAAAAAAACCAGTACAAATATCATGGTGGACAGGCCAGATAGATCAGGGCTGAGACGCTTCCGTGCCTTTTAAGCTGTGGTTAGATTTTCTTTGAGATGAATATACCAAGCTTCCCTTCTCTTGGCATAAAGCCTCTTTTTAATTTCTTTTACCATACTGTGTAGATACCTTGGGAAATGCATTCATACTTTGGAGGACATATTTTACTGTATCTGTTTTTTAAAGTTATAAATATAGTTTAATTACATCACAAATAAGGAAAAACAGAAAAGAGCCACAATTTCGGCAGCTTCATTGTCTCTGTCCCCAGCGTCCCCAGCATCTGGTTGACCAGTCCCCTCTTTGTGTCCCTTTGAGCTGTGGTTGCTGTTGCGAGTGATACTGAAATGAACATTTTCATGCTCATCGTTATTTCCGTATCTGGGGTTATTCCCTTGGGTAGATGTTAAGAAGTATGACGACCGGATGGAATGACTTGGAGTTTTTATGCCCCTTGGTGTATGTTGCCAAGTTGTTTTCCAAGAGGATTTTACTAATATTTGTCGCCATCAGCTCTACAATAATCAACCTCTTAAGTCACTGACCGTTGAAGCAGGCAAAAAGAAATTCCTCTGAAAGAAATCCTTCAAGATAAATAGAATGGGAAGGTACCAAATGAGTCATCTTGCTCAGTGAGTTAATTCCCTGGTTGATCTTTAAGTTCTTTTTATTCTCAGGTGGATGCTTTTTTTTTTTTTTAAGATTTTATTTATTTGTGGTGGGGGGAGAAAGAACAGTGGGGAGGGTCAGAGGTAGAGGGAGAAAGAAGCAGACCGCTTAGTGTTTTTAGTGGGGAGCCAGGACCAGCCATGGATGTGAAGGTCGAGGTCACAAGCCAGACTATGACTGAGAACGTGAGTGTCTGGACACGAAGCCCAGGCCTCTCCCCACTGAGCCTCCCGGATACCAAGGCTGCCCAGGATGCAGGAGGAGACCAGAATGTTTTTGATTGTTTTGAAAAGTAAAGAATATGTTTATTCAAATGTTTCATAGACACAAACAGACCTATAACATGAACCACGTAGATAAAATCCAACTTTGTAGTAGCCACATTAAAAGAGTAAAAAGGAACAAGAGACATTTTTTCTTTTTTTAATTGCAAGTTCTATTGAGACATAATTCACATACCATAAAATTCACCCTTCTAAAGTGTACAGTTCATAGTTTCCTTATAGTCACAGAGGGGTGCAACGATCACCACGATCTAATTCTAGAATGTTTTCATCACTCCCCGAAGAAACCCGGTACCCATTAGCACGCACCCCATACTCCCCCCCTGCCCAGCCCCAGACAACCACTCATCTGCTTTCTGTCCCTATGGATTTGCCTCTTCTGGACATTTCGTATTAATGGAATCACACCACGTGTGGTTTTTGGTGGCTGGTTTGTTTCACTTAGTGTCGTGTTTTCAAGGTTCATGCATGTTCTATCATTCCGGAGCATTCCGTTTTCTGACCGCCTCATGTTCTGTTGTGTGGCTATAGGAAGGCCAGACTTTTTATTTTTATCTGCTCTTCCTGACGGGGGATTCTAATCCCAGCCGGGAAGGTCACTTCGAAAGTCTGAACTTGCGAGGTGGCACTGGCTTGTTCTATCAGAGGAGACCCGAGCACGGGACACAGGAAGCCAGCGTTGAAAACAGGAATATTCTATATGGATGTGAATTACATGCTGAAAGGAAAAGATCAGGAAATGCACTTTTCAGGTTTATTAGATCATATACCTTTTTTAGGAGTTGGAAAGGATGTCGGAAATGGTGTCGCCTAGCCCCTCATCATCTTACCGCTGAGGTAACTGAGGCCCAGAGAGAGGAAGTGGCTTGTCTGGGGTCTCAGGGCCCACTTTTCACTTCTTCCTTGAGCCAAAGATTCCTTCGGGCTTCTGTCAGTTTTACAAGCTACCCTCCTTCTCCTCCTTGCATCTGAGGGATTGTGCTCATCATGACTGAGTATGGGGCACTTCTCAGGTGGAACTGTCTCCTTCTCGGACGGAGGGCCTTGGTTCTCTGGCCACACCCCTCCCTGTCCCTTCCTGTCCCTCCCTGTCCCCCCACCAACCCCAGGCCCATCCCCCCCACCAGGGGCTGTGGGAGGGGGCCCAGGACCGCCGAAGAGGGTGTCTCCCCGGCCCCTTGAGCAACTCAGTCATCTCCTGCCAGCCTTCTGCTTAGGGAGCCTGAACCTTCCCGGCCCCTCCAGACATAACAACTAGGAGCAGTCGGAGCAGGAAGAGAACCCAAATGAGAAATCTGGGAAGGTCGAGACCGGAGCCAGATGCTTATCAAGGGGAACATTAATAGTGTTTTTGTGACCCGAGCAGTCAGCCGTTTCCCTGATGGTAATAAAAGACACACATGCTGGGCATTCAGGAGACTTCGGGAAAAAGAAAAATCGTGTGGGGGAATGGATTGGAAACTTTTTTCCCTAATACACACAATAGGTCAGGAAAGACTGTCAAAGGCAACAATGCCGACCAAACCCAAGTATTCACCATGGTGTGCGAGGAAGGACCTTTTTTTGGCGGGGGGAAGGTGGGGGCAATGAACCTGCAAAGTGATTAGCAATGACAGGCACCATTAAACATAGACACATTGTTCTGGAAAGGCACCTTTTACCAGCACCGTTGAAGCTGAGCCACGCTTGTGATTGACAGAATTCGTAGAGCTTTGCAGCCAACTGGCCCGGTGCCCCCGAAAGCCTGTGGGGGGTCGGGAGAGACCGTCTCAGACTTGTTCGGGTCAGAGTGAGGGTTTGCGTTCCTTCCCTTCACCTGCCCCGGTCTTTTCCAGCACCATCTGCTGCAGCCTTGGCCCACTTGGTGCTCAGGGCACCATGGACACGGGGGGACAGATTCGCGGCCTGAGGCCTGGCGTCCAGCGAGCTTTTCCCACTCTCAGCCGTCTGGGAGCCTGCTCCGGAAAGAGAGGGGCTGCCAGCGCTTGGAAGTGCCAGTGTGGGCTGGAAATCGAGGCCAGGCTCCCGGGCTCCGCCTCCTCTTCCTCCTTTATTCATGATGAGCCCAGAAATAGGTCACACAGAGCCCTCCTGAATTTTCTTTCTTTATTTCCGTGCAGAAGACAGAGTTCCTCCTTCAGTTTCGAACCTTAAAAAAAAAAAAAAAAAAGGAACAGTTGCTACTTGTGAATTCCATTTATTTTAACAAGAAGAGGTCCAGGAGCCTTTGGCCTTGGGAAGTCTGACTCCCCAACTGTGTCTTCCGTTTGCTGCTCGGTGCTCCCGAAGATGCCCTGGATTTTCGGGCTTATTTTAGACCTCAGTCTGCTGCCTTCGCCACGGCCAAGGGATGCCTTTCTGTCTCTCCTGTGCCTTTTTCTCTGCAAGGTTCAGAGAAACCTCATTGCAGGGGTGGGGGGGGCAGCGCCCTGGAATTTGCAGCCACAGCACTGATTAGAATGGGGGTCTGGTTTCCCGGAATGTGCAAAGTCTCGCTTCTGTTTCTGCTGCCTCCACAGCCCAGACCAGCGCTGGGCCAGCCTCTGGGTTGGAGCCGTGGCTGACAAGTGTCCTTGGAATGGAATCGAGTGGGACAGACAGAATGCAGTCCCTTGAATTGAACACGTGGAGAAAACGAGTCTTGCGGGGCGTCTTTGCCGCTCCCCGGTCCCGCTTCTCCGTGCCCCTCACAATCACTCTTGCAAACCGGAGGCCCCAGCCCCTTTGCACTTCATGACTCATTACCCATTAGGAACCTGTTTAAATTGATTTCTCTGCTGACCCTCAGGGAGAAAGTCGTGAAAGTTCTCCGTAAGAGGAGGAGGCATTCTGTTTCCCCGCCGTCTGGCTCCTGAAATGCACCCTGCCTGCCTCTCTTTCTCCCCCCTTGGCTGGTCTGCCCCCCCTTCCCCACCCCTCTCACGGTCATTCTCAAATTCATCACTCAACCTCACAAAGAGCGCTTTTCTTCGTGAAAAATCATCCCCCTTGCCCCGAATGTGGACCAGCTCCCCTCCCAGCTGCAAGGTGTCAGGTTAGTCAACCGCCTGCTTCCTGCTCCCCGCTCCACGCACCCACACAGGGGGGACAGGGCTCCTGCTCCGGCTTCGGGTGCCTGTGCCCGCAGGGGTATGGAGCCTAGTTCCAAGTCTGACGTCAAAAGGCCTGATGTAGCAAGCGGTGGGGGTGCTGTCATGGAGCGAGAGCGTGCTATTCTTGCTGTCACAGCGACGGGCCAGGGCGGGTGCGCCGTATCAGTTGGCCTTGGCCTGCAGTCTGCCCATTCTCTGCTTTGTTTTGTCTCTCTGCTGTTGTACCCCCCTACCCCCATCCCATCAGAGGTGTGGGACCTTGGGCTCAGGACAGTGCCATGCTGAGGAAGTAGGAGGAGCATCGGGGGGCCCAGCATCGGATCTACCCCCCCCATCCCCCCGCTGGGCTCCCTTGGTTTCTCTGTGAAGGACTGAGCGGAACAGAGCGCATGGAAGAGCAGGTGATGTGCCAGAGGTGTAATTTCCTCCTGGAGGTCCCCTCTGGATTTGGGCCCAGATCTATTTACCCAGCAAGTAGCCTGTTGGTAGTAATTTTTAGTCTGGCCACGCTAGGGACAAGGAAATGTTCAGATGCGCCCCTCGGACCATCTAAAGGTGAAAACAAGGGTGGCCTCCAGCACATACCCCCGCGGCAATACCTTCTGGGGTGTCGGTGGCTTGTCGGCCTGAGCCAAGGCTGGTACTTGGAGGATGGAGCTCCAGAGACGGGACCGCACATGGAGGGTTATGCTTGGGGTGTGGGGGCTGTGGGCAGGTGGCTGATGACAGCCGAGGAGTGTGTCCCAGACCCCTTAAGCAAGTGAGCCCTTCCAGAGACTAAATATTTCACGACACCCCACTCGGGACCTGTTGTGGTTGTTTCTTTAGTTGTAATTTCTGAGCCGGTGGGAGCCTGGCTCGCCGTGCTTCTGCTGGGGGCCTGCGGAAATTTCCCAAGGCTTTTGGGCTGGACCTTGAGCCTAGAGCAGTGGTCCACGCTGGCATCTCAGGGGTGGTTACCTCTCCTGGTCATCACGTGGTGGGGGGAGGCGCTGGGCTCCTGGCCCTTCAGGTGAAAATGGGAACACGTTTTCCATTGGCCTTCATCTCCAAACTCTGTGCAGTGCATTTTGTGCCTTTACCTTTGAAGGGACTTTATTTGTCACTTGTGCCCATGTGACAGAAGGAAGAGAAGGGCTGGATCAGGAGCGCGAGGGGGCCGGGGCGAGCAGAGGAGGCCAAGCTGTCCCCGACAGCCCTCCTGGGGTCCCTTGGCCAGCAGGCCCTGGCTGACTCTGGCCTCTTTGGCTGAGTTTCTCTCTTCATATTTCTTGTCCTTCTCCCTGCATCCCGCCAATTGTGGGAACTGGGCTGTGCTGTGATTTGTAGGCTTGAAAGGACCGATACCTTTACTGGCACTTAAAGTTGCAGCAATTAGTTGAAACATCACAGGTAATGCTTCCTTTCTCCTCAAGAGCTGGAGGGGGGGCTGGATCTTGGAAGCCACCCAGTCAAGCCTCCTTATTTTAAAGTTGAGGAACCTTCAGCCCAAGGGGTTTGCATGAGGTCACGTGTCTCCCCCATGTGTGAGCAGTGCCTGCACCTTGGACCGTGGAGGGCGGGGGGTGCCTCCCGGCATGTGGGCTATCTGTCAGCTCCTGAAGACTGCCTGTGGGCTCCTGGGCTCGGCCAGATTCAGCATCTCAGTCCGCCCTGAACAGCAGGTGCTGCTTCCCGGTCCTTCACCGGCACTTCGGGTTTTAAATCAAACGAACTTGAAATGCAGGTGTACAGCCTGTGCGGCCCATGCTCAGAAGGACCCCGCACCTGGGTTAATGCTCTGCTGTCACCCTCTTGGGTTTCTCAGTACTTTTGGAACAAGGAGCCCCTACATTTTTGTTTTGCACGGGGCCCTGCAAGTCATCTCTCCTGTCCTGAATGTGGGACAGTGCATTAAAATGCCAGTGATTTGATCAATCTGCTCTTGCAACTGATTTGAATTTTGGGAACATGTTGTTCCCTGTCAATAAAGGGGGATTCATTTCTTTTCCCTCGAAGACGCTGTGTTCTGTTTTCCAAATTAGCTCTACTTCTCGATTCTGTTGAGAAATTGGAAGGCGCGATTCTTCTTGTTGGAAGCCGAGGTTGGGTTGTGAATCCTGAGGTCCGGCCCTGAGCTCTCAGGCACGGAAGTGGGAAGCATTTTCCTACAACCGTGGGGGCTGCTGGGGGCTGGAGGCTGAGTGAAGGAGCTGGAAGGGAAGTTCCAGTTGCAGAGCAGAGGAGCTAGCCTCCCACACGTGCCTCCTGCCAGCTCTGAGGACACGAGTCACGTGCTCCACTTCTCTGCCTTACTTCTCTGATCCTTTCATTTGTCCATCTTTCTGTAGACTGGGCATAAGATCCACCTTACAGCAGCAGGAATAATTAGAGGAAGTGTTGACTGAATGCCTGGCATCGGGCTTGACCCATAGTAGATGCTCAGTAAATGAGCTTGCTTACGGTGTTATTATTTGATTGCCAGCATTGCGGATTAGGTGGGATTTGGTGAGCTGTCTGGGAGGAGAGCGAGGATCCAGGCAGGAAGACAAGCAGTGTGAGTGCGAGGAGGTGGGGTGGCGCGCGGTGCTTTTAGAGGCCAGTGAGAAGTTTGCAGCAATGGAGAGTGTACACCAAGAAGTCCTGGGATAGAGAGTTGGGGAAGCAGAGCCCCCTCTGGAGGAGGGAGCTGTGCTCAAGAGATGGAGGCCAGTATGTGGGTCCTGCAGGAAGTTCACACACCCCAGGTGGTAACTATCATTTTGGGGGAGACACCGGAAAATGGGCCAGGTGTGTGCGAATTAGAATGCAGAAATGGGATCCTGAGAAGCCTTAGAAGGAAGAGGCGCTCAGAGGCCTTGAAATGCACCTGGACGGTGGCACAGCTGGTGAGAGCTGGGAGGTGATCATGGCCTTGAGCACAGGCTTTGTGTGCATTCTGTCCCTTAGGACTGGCAACGGCCTGGAGGAGGTGGTTTTATCTCCATGTTGCAGAACGGGAGACTGAGGCTCAGACAGGGACACTGGCTGAAGTAACACGGCTGTGAAGGGGCAGAATCAGGATTTGAGGCCAAGTCTGGCTTGGGCACCAATGGGAACCCCTTTCCCAGCCTCGCTGACCCTGCTAGGAATCTACTGGGGTTGGAGCTCAGCATGGCATTCCGTCCATCCCTGACACTCCAGGTGTCAGATGGGGAGTGGGTGGGCCGGTCTGCCTGCAGGAGGTACGATGGAGCCGAGAACAGGGGCAGGATGTCCAGGATCCATGATTAGGATTCCTGGAGCCAGGTCTGCGGCAGCTGTCCCCACTGGGGTAGACCTGGGCTCTCCTGAGACTGCCAGGGAGGGCCTGGAGGGCTCCCTGGGTCCTTCTAATGGGGATGCCTCCCATACTGGCCATGCTCTCTGGTTGGCAACTCAGAGGCCTGGTGGCTGAGGCAGTGCACCCTATAAGGTAGCTCAGGGGTCCCCACCCACCCACCACGTTGCAAGCTGAACATGAGCTCCAGAGAGCCTGAGAGCCGGAATCCGTGGGACTCGGGCCTGCTACTTGGGTAGGGTTGGCACTCCTCCCTCCCTGCTGGCAGGTCTGGGTTTTATGGGATCTGAAATGCGTACAATTTGGGGGACCCTCTTTAAGAAAAAATTCAAAATGATAAGTATAACATTAGGCATGGACATGATCTTTATTTAAATTGAAAAATCAAACCGCCACAGATTACAAGTTTTTTAAAATGAGAAAATACTACAGACTCCAAAAACCCAGAAAAATGTCATGATGTTGTCCTTAACTGCCAAATACAACTTCACCTTTAAACATCTTCCCTCCTGGGGCACCTGGGCGGCTCAGACGGTTAAGCGTCTGCCTTTGGCTCAGGTCAGCTCCACATCAGTCTCCTAACTCTGCGGGGAGCCTGCTTCTCCCTCTGCCTCTGCTGCGGCTCCCCCTGCTTGTGCTCTCCCTCTCTCTCTCCCTGTCAAATAAATAAATAAAATCTTTTTTAAAAATTAAGAAAATAAAATACCTTCCTTCTGCTCTGTATTTTTTGGGCTATAGACTCTTTGATCACCTTTTCATAGGACAGCGAGTTTGTAATGTTTCCTACGGAGACAATAGAATGATTCATTATTATTTTTTTTTTTAAAGATTTTTATTTATTTTATTTGACACAGAGAGAGAGATTACAAGTAGGCAGAGAGGCAGGCTGAGAGACAGGGAGAGGAGGAAGCAGGCTCCCTGCTGAGCAGAGAGCCCGATAGGGGCCTCGATCCCAGGACGCTGAGATCATGACCTGAGCCGAAAGCAGAGGCTTTAACCCACTGAGCCACCCAGGCGCCCATGATTCATTATTATTATTCTTATTGTTAATTTAGGCTTTCCTCTGGCACAGTTCTCTACTACCATGTACTTCCAGGCCAGGTCACCACAGCCCGTACAATCTCTGGCTTGCACTAGGAGCTGGCAGGATGGAAGGGTGGGAATGTCCCTGGGAACCATTTCTGTACTAGGATAGAAATGCAGAAGTGACTTCAAGGCACATAAGTGTGTCTAATGAAACCCAAGCAAAATGATACTATAGTTTGACTTCTTAGCCATATCCGTAAATGTTATAGCCTCTGATAGGGCAGGAGATGGTGGCAGAGGGAAGGAGACAGTGGCCTCAGCCAACTGCTGTTTAGACGTTTTTATAAATATTTTTGCTGTTATTTATTCATTATTTTCCAAAAAATGTCTGACAACTGAATGCTTCGCTAGGGGCCGTTGCAGGGCCAATGTTTAGCTTTCCCCTTCACTGTAAATCCACTTTTGCTCTGACTTATTGCAACTGTGTTGGGGTTTAGGATCCTCTGCCGGAGAGAGCCCAACAGGTGTCAGGCAGAGGTCCCCGGATTTTCATGGTTTGCGACACCCTCAGTGTCTCAGTAATTTTTTAATGGTATCCCCAGTGGTTCTATTCATCAAGTAATTAGGTCCCAACAGCCAAATATATGTTTGTGCCTTTGCAGTATAATTGTCACTTGCAAAGAAAATAAAGGAAAAATGGAATTTTAATTTTGTCACTCAATAACCGCACTATTGATGGATGGGCTAGGTGTACTGCTGGGTGCCGTGTATGTAGCCTCTTAAACCTTGGAATCAGATTGGACATGCCACCTCCATTTCCAAATTCAATGTTGATTTTTGTACAGTACTTGCTTTTTGTCACAGTGACCACCAGAATCCAAAGTGACAAAGATACGAAATCATCCAAAGGATTATAGTGCAATATGATTTTGAAACTGAGCACCAGCTCATCCAGCAGATATCAAGTATCCCTGCGTTTTTGCAGAAAACTTAAACTATCCTGTGAGTTTGCTGTGGCACTCCAGGGTACCTTGGGGCAGAGTTTGAGAACTATATGGCGTTAGAATCATTAACACTTACTTCTCTCTTCTTCCTTCCCCACATCTAATCTTTACCTGACATTTTTACCTTAAGTATTAAAGAGAGCACGCATTTTGATGTTTTTAAAGCACACACCTGATTTTGTGGTAAATTTTTGGCTAGAAACCCAAATGAAGTTTATCTGTAGACTCGTAGTCTCCACTGTATGATTTTCATTTTCACTCCAACACATTTTCTTCACTGCGATAATGTATGTCAAATACTTTACTTCAGTGCCCAGCTCTTTTTGGCAAACACTTAATAATTGAAGTGTCCGTTATGCTAATTTTGATACTAATTAATGAACCTTACCAACACTGTGTGTCTCTCTCTTTCTTCCTGTAAGGAAGTTAATGAGTAGTTGAAAGTAGTTAAGAAGTATTACGTATAAAACTCCAGGGAACATCGGTTCCAAGGAAGTAACATTTATGGGATCGTGTGCTTTCCTAGTAGTTTATAAAGAGGAGACAGGAATCATTTATTGTTTTTGGATGAAATCCTGGCAATTTTAAACTCACTAAATTATAGAAAATGTTGGCTACTCTTAATGGGTCATTTGTTGTGTTCACAATCAGTAACGATAAATATTTATTAGATGAATGGAAAGGCCTGCCCTGTAAAATGTGACTCATCATTCTATTAATCCTAGTTATTCAGAGTTTTTCCCGTTTAAAATAAAATCGCATAGTTTAAGTCATTTGATTTTCTCTTTTTGGGAATTATTTTGGATATCCTACGTTTTTTACTTTCCACATAAGCTTCAGAAATAGCTTATCAATTTCTACACAAACACCTGCTAGGATTTTCACTGGGAGGATGCTGAATCTGTAGGTCAGTTTTGGGAAAATTGAGAGTTTGACAATAGCGTCTTCTGACTCATGAGTATGGTGTATCTCTTGATTTACTTGGGTCTTTTAAAAATTATTTTAGCAGGGCACCTGGGTGGCTCAATGGGTTAAAGCCTCTGCTTTCGGCTCAGGTCATGATCTCAGTGTCCTGGGATCAAGGCCCGCAGCATCGGGCTCTCTGCTCAGCAGGGAGCCTGCTTCCTCCTCTCCCTGTCTCTCTGCCTGCCTCTCTGCCTACTTGTAATCTCTCTCTCTGTGTCAAATAAATAAAGAAAATCTTTAAAAAAAAATAAAAAAAATTATTTTAGCAAAAAAGGAGAGAGGGAAACAAACCATAAGAGACACTTAACGACGGAGAACGAACTGAGGGTTGACGGAGGAAGGTGGGCCGGGGATGGGCTAGATGGGTGATGGGTATTAAAGAGGGCACTTGTTGGGCGCCTGGGTGGCTCAGTGGGTTAAAGCCGCTGCCTTCGGCTCAGGTCATGATCCCAGGGTCCTGGGATCGAGGCCCGCATCGGGCTCTCTGCTCGGCAGGGAGCCTGCTTCCTCCTCTCTCTCTCTGCCTGCCTCTCTGCCTACTTGTAATCTCTCTCTGTGTCAAGCGAATAAATAAAATCTTTAAAAAAAAAAATAAAACACAGGAGTTTTAAAAAAAAAATAAAAATAAAAATAAAGAGGGCACTTGTTGCGATGAGCACAGGGTATTATATGTAAGTGATGGGTCACTGAATTCTACTCCAGAAACAGATATTGGGTTTTTTTTGTTGTTTGTTTGTTTTTTAAGATTTTATTTATTTATTTGTGAGAGAGAAAGAGAGAGAGCACAAGCAGGCAGAGTGGCAGGTAGAGGCAGAGGGAGAAGCAGGCTCCTTGACAAGCAAGGAGCCTGATGCGGGACTCAATCCCAGGACCCTGGGATCATGACCTGAGCCAAAGGCAGCTGCTTAACCAACTGAGCCACCCAGGCGTCCCTAGAAACTGATATTGTACTGTATGATAACTATCTAATATTTAAAAAAAATAATAAAATTTATTTCAGCAGTGGTTTACAGTGTCTTATACATACTTTATTAAATATTTACCTACCTAATATTTTTGATGCTATTATAATTGGTATTTTAAAAATTTCAATTTCCAGTGTTTTATTATTAATATATAGAACTGCGGTTTTGTGTATACTGACCCGTGAGCCTGTGACCTTGACAAACTCACTGATTCTAGCAGTATAGTTACAGATTCCTAAGCAATTTCCATAGGCACTTTTATGTCTTCTTCAAATACTAACAGTTTTATTTATGTTTTCCTTTCTAATCTTTATGCCTTCGATTTCTTCTTCTAGCTTAATTATTCCAACCAGGACATCGGTAAAATACTGAATAGAAGTGGTAAGAGTGGATGTCCTTGTCTTTTTCTCATTTTTGGAGAGAAAGTATTCAATCTTTCACTATTAGGTTATGACATTAGTTTTAGGTTATTTATTTATTTATTTATTTGACACAGAGAGATCAGATCACAAGTAGGCAGAGAGGCAGGCAGAGAGGAGGAAGCAGGCTCCCCGCTGAGCAGGGAGCCCGATGCGGGCCTCAATCCCAGGACCCTGAGATCATGACCTGAGCCGAAGGCAGAGGCTTTAACCCACTGAGCCACCCAGGCGCCCCTCTAGTTTTAGGTTTTTTATTGATCCCTTTTATCATGTTGAGGAAGTTCTCTAATTTGCTGAATGTTTTTATTATGAATGTGTGTTCAATTTTTGTCACATCTTTTTGCATCTGTGGGATAATTATTTGGGTTTTGTTAGTATTATATTCTATATATTCTAATGTTAAACCTTATTTATTTATTTTAAAGGTATATTTATTTATATGAGAGAGAGAGAGAGAGCAGGGGAAGGGGCAGAGAGAGAGAGAATATCCAAGCAGACGCCTGCTGAACGCAAAGCCCGACGTGGGGATCGATCCCATAACCCATGAGATCAGGACCCGAGCCCAAATCAAAAAAACAACTGTCTGAACCACCCAGGTGCCCATGTTAAACCTTATTTATCCTTTCCTGGAATAAATCCTGACTGGTCATGATCTATTATTCTTTTTGATTAATTGCTGAATTCTTTTTTTTTTTCTAAATTGCTAAATTCTGTTTGCTAAACGTCTCAAGGACATTTGGTCTGTGTTGGATATTAGTCTGTAGTTTTCTTATAACGTCTTTTGTCTGGCTTTTATGTTAGAGTAATGCTGGGCTCATAAAATAAATCGAACAGTGTTTTCCCTATTCTCTTTTTGGGAAGAGTTTGTGAAGTATTAGTATTGTTTCTTTCTTAAATGTTTGGTAGAATTCACCCATGAAATCATGAGCCTGAAACTTTCTCTGCGGGAAGGTTTTTAACTGCAAAGACAGTTTCTTATTCAGGTTAACAATATCTTCCTGCATGAGTTTTGGTAAATTATGTCTTTTAAAAAAATTTGTCCATTTCCTCTAAGCTGTAGAATTTATGTGCTCAAATTATGTGTCCAGAATATTTCCATATCATATTTTTAATGTCTGTAGGCTCTATAGTGATGCTTCCTCTTTGATTCGTGATATTGGTCATTTTGTCTTTCCTGTTTTTTTCATTAATCAGGAATGTAAAAAAAAATTTGACCTCCATGTTTCTGAATTCTGAATCACCAGCTTTCTGTAAGTGGTGGGCTATTACTGAACTCCAGGCAATTCCAGCTTTCTGTACAAGAATGGGGTGTCTAGAACAATTAGAAGGGCCAAGCCTTGACCCTGCACGAGGCTTCCCATTTTCATTACCTACTGCCACATTGGCTTGGCCTAACTAAACAAGGCCCTCACTTTATAGAGGGAGTTATATTTGTCTTCTGGTGCCAGTTGGTTGCTCCTTGTGAGTTTGAGAGTACAGATGGGCTGCAGTTCAGGCTAGATTATTCTGTTGACCCAGCTCTCTGTTTCCCTTCTGCAGTGGCTGTGCATTAGCCTTGTACATGGGGGAGCACAGGTAAACCTCAAAGCCAGGAAAGCTTCCCCATGATCTCTGCCTCTGTGGGGATGGCCACGATGGCCCTGTTAGGAGGAGTTTCCAGGACCTACACAAAGGTCGGGAGAGTAGTTCTCTCCCTGCTGTACCACTGAGCTGTATGGCGCTCACACCTGTCCAGAGCGACCTACTGGGCAACACCTCTATCTATTCTCTTTTTATTTTTAATTTTAAACCTACGCCATGACTTGGCCAAGCATTTCATATATAGAAACTCATAAAATCAGCATCAAAACCACTTTGAGGTAGGTGTTATTGTCATCATGTTTTATGGACAAGGGGATGACTCTTGGAAGAGTGAGGTGACATACCTAAGGTCACACAGCAGATAAGTGTTGTGTGGAGTGTCACACTCTGATCTGCGTGACACCACGTCTGTGCTCTTAGCCATTTTCCCCATACTCAGTGACCTGGACGCCCCAACCCTCCATCCGTTTCCATCCCACTTAAATACTGGGTCGACCTTGTCTATAAATCAAGAGCTGGAGTCAGCGTGGGTCCACCTCTGGGGATTCTCCACCTCGGTTGACCCTTCTGGAAGGAAGACAGTTGGTTGGCAGTTGAGCTCAGAGCAAATGGAGCCAGCCGGGGCATGTCAAGACAGTGGGCAATGGCAGCCTCCTCTGGCTTGATGGACAACCTTTTACACGGAGCAGGACTCTGACACGGAGCCACACTGCTCCTAAAGACACGTTCATTCCTTGTTCTGAAGTAGCATTTTGAGAAGCCAAACACTTCTTTGGTTTGACATCTTGCCCATGTTTGAACAATTAGTTGGTGTTCCTTATGTTCATTGTTTCTGCTCTATTTCATTTTCCCATTGATGCTGGTCCACTCAGTGATGGTAATGGAGGTCACTGGGTGCTTTTTCATCAAAGCTGCACAATTAAGGCTTGTCAGATGGGCTTTTCATTATGGTCTGTCCTCCCACTTCTCCTTTCTGTTTACTGCTCTGCAGAGTTTGGAGAGTCCTGTGCCCAGTCTCAGATTCCACAAACTCTTTATCTTGCTGCGGCTTCTTGGGGTGAGAGGGACAGAAGGGGATTAGATCATAGAATGCTGGAGCTGGACTGGATGGACTTTGCAGCTCATTCTAGAGGCACCTGACCCCATTTTACAGATGGGGAAATGGAGACCACTCAGCGGACAGGATGGGACCTGGGCCTTCTGGTGCCCAGGCCAGTGTCCTCCCTGCTCGCCATCTTGATTTCCCGGGGTGCCCAGTTCCCGGAGCCTCTCTCGCTGGTTTGTGTGAGAAAGCAAGTGGTTCTCACACTAGCTGGAAAAACCCATGTTCATTTTTACTTCTGCTGCAGCCAAATTCTCCCATGCCTACTTTGGGAACTCAGAAAGAGGAAGTGAGCTAATGATGGTAAGACTCTGGTGATTGCCCTGCTTGGGAGAGTCTCTGGAACCCCACGCAGCCTTGCGGGGTGCTGGCCTTTGGCATTAAACTTCCTTTTGGTCTTTCCCAGGAAGCTGGTCTGAGGAAGCCCAGATGCGTGTGTTTACAGCTGTCTCTGGATGATGTTCGCCAGGTTCTGTGGCCAGCAGGAATGTTTCTATTCCCTTCTTTATAGCTCCCTTCGGTGCACTTGGGGAAACAGACCAATTAATAGCAACCACCTAGAAACCGGGGAGGGTGGCAGATATGTCTGGGACCAGGATTAAGAAGAAAAGTTGTAGATTTGCCCAGATTTTCCTGTTACTTACACTCTCTACTAAAAATGTAGTGCCAATGGAGAAGTCATTTAGGGTCTGTGAGCCTCAGTTTCCCTAAATATAATACAAGCATAGTATCTGATGTTCCAAATCCTTGGGGAGGAGGGAAATAAAAATAGGGTGCCGTATCAAAGGGCTTTGAAAACACAAATAGTAAAATGATGCTACCGTGAACTTGTTGAATTAGTTTTCCTGGCCTGGTAGGTGCAGGTCTTTCTCGGACCTTAGAAAACCATGCTCTCCGGGCGCCTGGGTGGCTCAGTGGGTTAAAGCCTCTGCTTTCGGCCCAGGTCATGATCTCAGGGTCCTGGGATCGAGGCCCGCATCGGGCTCTCTGCTCAGCAGGGAGCCTGCTTCCCCCCCTCTCTCTGCCTGCCTCTCTGCCTCCTTGTGATCTCTCTCCCTCTGTGAAATAAATAAATAAAATCTTTAAAAAAAATAAAAATAAAAATTAAAAAAAGAAAACCATTCTCTCCCAAAAGAGAGGGGTTCCAGCCTGGAAGTAAAGCGGTTCAGAGCCCGGGAGCCAGGACAGAGAGGGGCCCAGTGGTGTGAGTTGCATTGCTCACGTCTCCGGTGGGGACACACAGCCGTGGGAGGGACCGAGGGAACGATGTGGACAGCTGCTTTGGGGCTTCCCAGAAGCCCGTGGATCTGCAGCTCTGAGGGCCCCAGAGGACCTGCAAGGGTCACAGCTTTGATGGCCGAGCCCAGGCAGCGGCTCACAGGGAGGGAGGCGTGTGGGGCTGGGAGTCTGTCCATGTGTCTGGGAGTGTAGGTCTGTGTGAGTGGGAGTGTAGGTGTGTGCAGCTCTGTATGTGTGTGTGGGTGGATGTGCGAGTGTATGAGTGTCCACGTGTGAGCCTGTACATATATGTGAGTGTGTGCACATGCATGTGCATGAGTGTGTATGTGAGGGAGTGAGTGGGAGAGTATATATAGGCACATTATGTGTGTGACAGACGGAGTCTGTGGGCGTGTGCATGTGTGTGTACACGTGCGGGTATGTGCGTGCGCTCACAACCGAGCATGTAAGTGTGGGTGTGAGTTTGTGTGCACCTCTGTGCATGTGTGTGGGGGTGGGGACACAGGCCCTTAGGTGAATTGGGCAGTTTTGTAGGCCAGCGGTTCCTTTTTAAACTGCAAAGCTGTGTTGCGAATCCCTCCGAGTGAGCTGTGACAGGGAGTGACAGGTGCAGGGGACAGATCAGTCAGTGCTCCTTAGGCCATCTGTGGCAAAGGAATAGATTTCCTTTATTTCCTATCCATTATGGATCAATTAAAATATACTAAAAGTGAATTCCTACCAAAATGCCGTAAGAAAGACACAAAATATAAACCCCAATTTAAAATTCTTCGATGCCACAGACAGAAGATTACTCTGTCAAATTGCTCTAAAGGTTTCTGGAAGCCGCCTGCCCGCGTCTGCAGGGGACCAATGGGTAGCGAGGCTGGCAGAGCCTCTGGTCCCTGGAGCCTGCTTTGTGTAGCACCCGGCTAGGCGACCAGCCCAAGGGAGGTGACTGGGCCAAGGGAGACAGGAGAGAGAAAGGAAGGGGAGTGTGCAGTCTTTGCTGCAGACTAGCCTAGAGCCCCTCTGGCCTGTGAAGGCAGAGAGAGATGTGTTGAGGGATGTCAGCAGGTGGCACGGATTTGGGGCCAGGGCTGCAGGCTCGGGTTGCACTTGCTGGGGCCACACTGGCCCCTGCCACGACCCATGCCCGCAAAATGGGTGTCCTGGGGCCTGAGTCTCCAGAAGCTCATTTCTGAACCAGATGCCATGGTGTGTGCCTCTGGTGGGTGGGATCCATTTTTTTGGCCTTGCTAGGTGAGGGCCCTACACTGGGATGTGGGATTGCTTGGTCCAAAAGTAGCTTTGAAATGGGGGTTCGCTAATTATAGTGTATATGTTTATATAGAAATTATGGTCATTTGATTTCTCTCTCTTTCTTTTTTCCCCCCCAATGGTATCAAGGCACCTCTTGTGTCTTCTGGCCTGGGCTGTCCCAGGGGTTGGAATAAACAAGGCATAGTGGAAAACTGCTCTGGGGACAGACGGTGGCCTCTTTTCACCTTGTGGGATCCGTGGGAAGACAGGATCTGTCTGTGCCCTACTGCCTTTTCAATCTAACGTCCAGTGGGCATCTCCTCAAAGCAACCTCAGCTCTCCCCTTGGTGGTGGTGGTGGTGGTGGCGGCCTGCTGGGAGCGGCTGCCTCTCTGTGGCACTGTGGGAGCTGGCAGGGGCGCGGCGGAGGGCGGAGGGCGGTGCCGTGACTGTGACTGTGACCCCTTACCCCACCACCTTTGCTGAGGAGCCGCTGGGAGGTCCAGGTATCTGCTGGTGCCTCCGGCTCAGCATCTTTGCAGCGAAACCATTGGAAGGAAAGAAGCCGAGCAAAGAGGTCATCTCTGCTGGGTGTCCCCTCTTTCCTCAGTGGTGTTCCCTTGAGAGCCCTGAGGACCTTTGCAACGGAGTGCGGGTCTGGGGTCCTGTCCTCACCTGTCTGAGGTTCCAAAGGTCCGGGTGTGTATTTTGGCCCCTTCTTACCCGTGCCTTTTCTCGGGAGACCACAGCACAGAGCACAGCGTCTTGACGTGTCCTGTCTTTGCTTTGTCCTCAGGCCAGGAAGACCCCAACAGTTTGCGCCATAAATACAACTTCATCGCCGACGTGGTGGAGAAGATCGCTCCTGCCGTGGTTCACATCGAACTCTTTCGCAAGTAAAGAGGGCCTTCTTGTTTTCCCACCGCCTCTGAAGCTCCCACCGAGAGCGCTGTCTTTAGCAAAGCATTAGGGCTGTTCCTGGGGCTCTTGGAAATGCTTTCACTTTAGACTGTTTGAATGTACATTCTTGACCCTTCTAGATGACTTAAGAACCTGTCTGTAGCTCTGAAGAGAGTCCCTAAGAATATTTTGTAAGTGGAATTTTTTTGATGCTTGCAAAAGTAGCTTTCCATTGTTTTGAAGGTTAAATAGACCCGATGTGTAAAGTGAATTCCTAGGTGTGTGTTGCCGAATCAGTGCTTTGAACAGTTGACCTGAAGGTGTCTCGGGGCTTAACTGGGCTCTCCTCTGGGTTCTAGGCTTCCTTTTTCTAAGAGGGAGGTGCCCGTGGCCAGTGGGTCTGGCTTCATTGTGTCCGAAGATGGACTGATTGTGACAAACGCCCACGTGGTGACCAACAAGCATCGGGTCAAGGTTGAGCTGAAGAATGGTGCGACCTACGAAGCCAAAATCAAGGATGTGGATGAAAAGGCAGACATTGCACTTATCAAAATTGACCATGAGGTAAGTGTGCTCCCTGCCTGCACACCTGAGTTCCCAGGTGGCAAAGCCTGGGAGAAGTTAGAGGCCCCAGAGCACCCCGATTTCCTGAGAACCAGTCAATCTGGACCCCAGGAGGAGAGCATTTAGGAGATACTGAGTGTAGCTTGTGGTGAGGGAAAGTGGGGGGGCTCATGGAAGCATCTTTAATAAGCAGACTATAAGATCAGAGTTTTAAAAATAGAAGCTTACATTTTTCAAAAAGAAAGCAGTAGGTTTATAAAGAAATTAGTAGATAAGCGGTAAACGTTGGGTCTCCCTTCCATTCCTGGGGCAACTCTTGTTCATTTGTGTTTGTTTTTATTCATTTGTGCATTTCACTGCGTTTGAAAACAAACCATGTCTCCCAAATTGGGGTTTTGCAGGGTTACTGGATGTGTGCGTGTTTAAGATTTATCTATTATTTGAGAGAGAGAGAAGGGAGGGATGGGGGGGTAACAGAGAGAGAAAAGCCCAAGTGGACCCCCCACTGAGCAGAAAGCCAGTCGCGGGGCTCGATCCAACGACCCTGAGATCATGGCCAGAGCTGAAACCAAGAGAGGGACCCTTAACCAACTGAGCCACCCAGGTGCCCCTCTAGATGTGATAACAGTGCTCCATTCTTAAAAAAAGTTTTGGAAACCTTGAATTAAAGCAAAGCTAATGGATTTCTTTCTTAGAGACTTTCTCAAAACTTTTGATATGTTAATGTGCACAGCTGTCTCCCACAGAAGGGTGTATCCTCCAAATGATAAGCATCTGGGCTTGGAACTTCTTTCTTTTTTTTTTTTTCAAAAAAAGTCTTTATTTTTTTTTTTTTTGAGACACGGTGAGGTGAATTCAATCTGAGAAATGCTGTGTTTGAAAATGGTTTGCTTCCTATTTACATATTCTCCTTGCAGTCATTTTTGCTCTGTTTGATTTGTTTAGTGAAGGCTTCATACCTGAAATTAAATGCAGTTCTTACTAGAACGTCAACAGTTCCCGTTGGTAGATGTTGACTGAGGCAAGGTTTGGTTTGCCGTGAGATTGCATTTTTTGGTTTCTTCATGCCCTTGTAATTTTCTGGACTTCCTGTGGAAGGAAGGAGGACTCCTGGTAGGCTGGAATCTTCTTGTTGGCGCAGGAAAGGGTCCCAGGCTGAGAGCCACGAGGGCTCTTCTGACCCAGCTCTTCACACACCGTTGCCTGGATGTGGGCTGTGAAGGCAGACCAGGGTAGGATCCCACAAGCTGTTTTTTGTCTGCTGTTCATCGGCACAGAAACAGGCTCTGCGGTTGGTGTAGAAAACTGGCCTTCAGCGAGGTCTCAATCGGATATTATTTCTATTAGGTGACTGTGGAATTTCTAGCAACAACTACCTTTGAAAATGTGTTTATTGGTCATGACATAATCATAACAGCTTCTGCTTGATGAGCTCCAGCGCTGATCCAGCCTCTGCCTTCTTTTGTAACTTCCCCCGAATCAGCAAGATAGCTGTATGATTCCCATTTTATAGAGGACGAAACGGAGGCTCAGAGAGCTTAGGTAACCTGCCTGTAGTCACACAGCTGTGCTGCGGGGAAACTAACCTGCTGCTGACCCTCAAGTCCCCAAGGCCATGGCCCTGACTGGAGGGATGGAACCTGGCCTTTTGGTGGGATGGCTGGACTTTAAATACCCCTCCCCCCCTCCCCCGCCCCGGGAAGGCTGGTGCTTCCCTGTTTAGGAACGTGCCGCTAGAAGGGTGTCCAGGATGTGGTAGTCTCACCGGAAGGAGGCTAGCCAGAATAGCACATCCTGTGGCCACACGCAGGACTTTTCAGCTTCCCCCTCCGTCACCCCCCCGCCCCGAGCCCCTGGAAGGCAGCCAGCAGCGGGGCTCTCTGCAGGCAGGGTGCTGGCCCGGATGCTGCGTGAGCCGCTGCCACTGAGTAATTCTGTGTTTGGAATGCGTGGGCACGTAACGCGCCTCTGGCCAGGGGGAGATTCTTTTCAGATTTTGAGCCAAGGTGGAGACTGTATCTTCATGTCATCCCCGACTTGTCCAGGCACGACGAGAAAGATCTCAGCGGATCAGCTTGGCCGTGTTTCTGACCCGGCCCTTGCTGCCTGCGGGAGGCCAGCCCTGAGCCGGCAGCACGGTATTTGAGGGCTGTTTCTAGCTCGAGAAAAAGATGCTTAACATTTAAAAGTTGAACTAAATGTGGCTTTTCAAAAAGGAATTGGAAATGAATGGATATTAAATTGCAGACACCCACACAAGAGACTGGTTTCCACTGACTAAACTGCTTTTTTTTGCTGATAGTAGTTGGAAGGGGGGAGAGTAAAACCATCTCTTCCAGCTCTTTCCCTTTTGTTCCCTCAGTTTGATGATTGATTATTTAGGAGGGGGCGGAGACTGGCTTGGAATGAGGCTCCGTTTGGAAGGAGCCTCTCTTCCCAGCAAATCCAAATCTGCCTGAGCACACGGTTTAATAAACTGGCAGGCTGGGGTTGGGCTGTGAGCCCGCCTTGCCCTGGGTCATTCTCAGGAGCAGCGAAAGACAAGAAACCGCGAGGGAGAGCTCAGAGCAGCCCAAACAAAACCAACGAAAATTGGGCCTGAGGATGGAAAGTCATTCGAAATGCTGCCTTGCCACGTGAGGCCACGGCCCAGCCTCCCGGGGCCGTTTTCTAATAACCCAAGGAAATTGATGGGACCGCCCGCCGCGTCCACGAGCTCAGTGGCTAACTTGGTGGCTCTAGCCTGGGCCCGTGTCCTCCCCCCGCCATCACGGTTTCCTTTGGAGGCTGTCCATTGCTTGAACAGCTATTGTCCTTCCTGAGTGTTCTCAGCACTTTTTTTTTAAATTCTTTTTTTAAATTTATTTTAGAGAGAGCGCGCGCGTGCGCACATTCGCTCATGTGAGTCGGGGGAGGGGCAGAGAGCGAGGGACAGAGAGAGGGAGGCCTATTTCCCACTGGGCCCAGAGTCTGACTCGGGGCTCGATCCCAGGACCCTGAGTTGGTGGCCGAAGCTGAAATGGAGGGTTGGGTGCTTCAGTGGCTGAGCCACCCAGGCGCCCCTCAACACTGTGGAGGACTAGAAGTCACCGTGGACGTGGGCAGTCATGCTCCATTGTCATCCAGGACCCCCTCAGCTAGCATTGACTTTGGCGGCTATGTCTCCCCCATTGGGCAGTCTTGGTGGGACCAGCAGGCACGGTGCCCCAGCCTCCTGGGGCCGGGGGGTGCCCACAGGACACAGGACCCGTAGATCCAGCCGACCCTCCCCTCGGAGACTGTGTTTTCTAATAACACAGCATGGGCAATGCTGGTAGAGCCCCTGCGGCTGAGCGGCCCCCCAACCCCCACCCGGGGCGCTGAGTTCCCGCCCTTTCTGACCCGATCTGTCTACTTTTCTTTCCATTCTTGGAACTGCCCTCGCATCTCCAGTGGACCGCCCCCCCCCCCTTGGCTTGAGATTGCCAGCGACATGTCTGGGCTTGGGACCAAAGAACTCTGTTTTTGCTTCTCACTGCTGAGAAGACACATGTGCACTTACTTTCCCTGCTGAGTTTTGAGACGGGAGACCCTTCACAAGAAGGCTCGCCAGCGGAGCGGCCTGGTCTGTCCCCCGCCCCCCACGTCCCAAGCTGGGGGAGGAAGGTGCCCCCCTGCGGGCCCGTCCCCTCCAGCCACAGCCCATTCTGTGCTTCTGCCTAGGATTTGCACCTCCTCTTTCCTGGGGCGAGCAGTCTGGGGTGGGGGGAGTGCCAGCTGCAGGAAGGAGGGACAGGGTGCATGCAAACACTTTAATAGAAAGCAGCTTTGAGGGCAGGCTAGTTCAGCTTCAGATACAAACTGCTTCCAAATGTGTTCAACGTGACACGGGCCGTGTTTGCAGAACATTGAAAAATTTTATCCAAAGGCAGCATTTTGTCTGTGCAGTTTTCCCTGAGTCATTCAGAAAAAGAGAGAGAAGGGGAGAGTGGGCGGCTCTCGAGGCAGAGGTAAAAGGAGAGCGATTTGGTCTCTCTAGGCCGGACTCCAGGGCAGGAATCCGGGGCTGTGTTGAAGAAGGTAAGAGGGCAAAGCCACGTTCATTACCGAGGTTTTCCAGCTGTGTCGATGAGGAAGCGCGGGAGAAAAGCCTCTGTCTCCGTTGCAGAGTCCGGCTTTTGTTTTTTTTGTTTTTTTTTGTTATTTTTTTAAAGATTTTATTTTCATTCATTTGTCAGAGAGAGAGGGAGAGAGCACAAGCTGGCAGAGTGGCAGGCAGAGGGAGAAGCAGGCTCCCCGCTGAGCAAGGAGCCCGATGCAGGACTCGATCCGAGGACCCTGAGATCATGACCTGAGCCGAAGGCAGTTGCCCAACTGACTGAGCCACCCAGGCGTCCCCAGCTTTTGGACCACATGCTGTCCACCCTGCACACTTTGCCCACCGTCTCTCAGAGAGCGTTTAGCTCCTTTCCCGGGGCCTCGGAGGCCTGGCCCGACGGGGCGCTGCTCCTCCCGGCCCCGTCTCCTCCTCCAGCTGCTCTCCCGGGGTCTCGGCCGTGGCCCCCCCGGCGGTGTCTCCCCACAGCTGTTCCGGAGCCGGCCTTCCCATCCTTTGGGTCCCCCCGAAATTCTGCCCTAGACAGCCCTTCCCCAGCTACTACCCAAGGCGGCTCCCCACACCCCAGCCCCGGACGGGACGGTCACTCTGAGCACAGTCACAGTTCATGCTTCAGCAGCGTCCACTCTTGTCTTACTTGCTGATTTCAGTCGCTCGGTGCTCCTGGAGTGGGAGGGACACGCGGGTCTTAGGCGCTTGTCGGGTAGTCGGTGCAGGACAGGGGGTCCCCCCAGGGGGTCCCCTCTGCTCAGAGCAAGCCCCTCCTCCCCAGCCCGCTCCCCTCAATCGGGCCTCACCCACTCCAGGGGGGCCGCCTGGGTTGCACGGACGCCTGGCTTCCCCCAGCTCCAGGCGCTCTGGTCTCGGGTAACTCAGCGCGGCCGAGGCAGGGGGGTTTCCTGTGGCCGCTCCCCCGACGCCAGCAAGCAGGGAAATGTGTGCAGGCCGCCAGGTTGGGGCCGGTGAGGTGTTTTCCTCGCCCCCCCCACCCACCCGGGCCTGTGTCCACCCCTGGCCACCTTCGGGCCCCCGGCCACCTACAGGCCAGACCCGTTTGAAGTGGCTGAAGAGGAAGACTCCGGGGCGGGGGGCTGCTTTGTTGACACAGGGTCCTTTTACTGCTGAGCCGGCCACTGGGGCAGGAAGAGGAGCCAGCTCTGATCCGTGCAGCTCGGGACAGGGGTCACTCGGGGCCGGGGGCAGGAGGGAGGGAGGGGGTGGCCCCGGGCCTCGAAGCACAGGTCCCGAGGGCTGCTCAGCAGGCTCTGTCTTCTCCAGGCCTGTGTCGCAAGGTTTGGCCCGGTGCGCGGTGAATCGGCCCTGAGTCCTCGGCGAGGATGGTCCGGGGGGCCCCCGGACGGTGGCGAGGACCGGGGGTGGTGTAGTGCTCGGCGTGACTCACGGCCGCCGGCCGCCAGTTCTCCTTAGGCAACCTGATTGTCGGAAGGCGCTGACTCAGCCGCGTGAGCCGTCCAAGAGTGAATCAGATAACACAGAGTCTGTGCTGGAAGGGCCTCACATCTTCTGGAGTCTGTCACTCACCCTCGTAAAGCAACTGGGAGCCCGGGCTGCGGATCGCACTGCCATAGTTACCCTCTTATTTGTTTCTGTGTTTTTCCATCCTGGATCCTTCTCCCCACGGCCTCTGCGCTGGTCCTTTTGTGGTCTCGTGCTCTGGGTGCTGGAGCTCGGGGGGCTGCCCCTGAATTTGCTGCCGGCCCCCCAGCCCCTGTGGCTGTTACAAGGCTTCTGTTACCATATTGATTGTTACCGTTTTGAGGGGGTGAGAATCAATATTTCATCGGGGAATGTAAACCCGGGCAGCGGAGCGGAGGCCGGCCCTCATTCCACGGCGGGGCCTTTGTGCAGAGCCCGATGGGGACGTGGCTCGTTCTGTTCGGATTGCAGCTCGTTTTAGAATGTGAAAATGTTTCAGTTCCCCAAACTATCAAAACCGGAGCCCTTGTGTGTTCTCTGGCCCCGGCTCAAGAACTTAGTTGATTGTTAAGGAAATTCTTTGGCTATGTTTTTCTCTTAATATGGTCATGCCTTTTTTCACGTTGGCGCTCTGTCTTCAGGGAATTGGATTGAGACTCTCATTTATGGTTCCGACAAAGCAGTTCCCAGGTCGTTGGGACTGAATTTGTAGGTGCCCCATCTGGAACGTCTCCGGTCTCCTTTACAGGGCGGACATACAGACATTCACTGCTTCCGTGTGACAGTTTAGCGAATATATAACAGTGCGTGAGAGTCCAGGCTGGCAGGCCACATCTGGCCCTCCATCTGTTTTTGTAAATAAAGCTTTATCGCCACACAGCCATGCCTGTGATTTAGAGTCTGTGGCTGCTTTTGCCCTGTATCAGCAGAGTTGAGTTGTTAGGATGGAGACCACATGGCCTATGAAACCGAAAGTATTTACTTTTGGGCCTTTCACAGATGAAGTTTGCCAACCCCACTGTGAGACAATTAACACCTTGTCCTAGAGGAGCTGAGTGTGCCGGAGGCCAAGTACACTCGTAAGACCCAAGCTCTAGGTGACCAAAGGGGAGAGCACAGAGAGGCTGATTTCATTTGCTCTGTCTCCTGGGGCGGGCGTGTGTGTGTGCACATGTGTGTGTGTGCACATTGTGTGTGTGCATGTGTACGCATGCATGCACTTGAATTGTGTTTCTTTGCTGCTGCTGCTTTGCCTTTTCTGGATTAAGCAGAGAAGCTTTATGTGTACTCATTTCTCTGCATTTTCAGTAGAATTCCAAGATGTTTTGAAAATGATTATCCAATTTCAAATCCAGAAGATCTTTTAAGGTCTAGTTTGTTCATTTTCTCCAGTTACTTTTTATCCATCCATGGATTCTGTCAGTATTTACTGAGCATCTGTCTTGGCCAAACACTGTGTTAGGTCCCCAGCCACACACAAGAGCCACGTGACCCCGTGACGACGATCTAGGGGGGAAACAGGAAAAGTGGGATAAAAAGGGTAACAAGTACAGAAAAGGAACAAACAGAAGAGGTAGAAGGCACTGGGGGCTGGGGAGGCCTCTGAAGTTAGTGAAGGCAGGAGGCTAATGTCTGGGGCGACAGGAAGGACAAGGAAGGACAGGCAGAGCCAACCTAGGGGAAGATTAGGGGGCAAGCCTGGAGGACCTGGACCTTGGACCAAGTGCAAACTTATTTCTCAGTGAGTTTATTAGAGACCTTCAGAACCCAAGCCAACGTTTCTGGTCATACTGTCTACCTTTCTCATTGGCCTTGTTCTTGAGGATTCCTGGTCATATTCTGGAAAGCTCCAGTTTTTTATGTAGTCAGTCTCCTGAGAGTCTGTAAGTGCAAAGGCTTTATAATGAACTGGTTATCTCTTTTCATAGCAGTATAGATGTAATTTCCCAAAACTGGTTTCCTAAAATCATCATGACCACCTTCTATGGTGAGGAAGAAATAAAACATTCTGGTGAATTGAGGACTGATTAGTTAATACACATGCTAATTAACAAGTCACTCTTGTTATTTAAGGCACTGGAATCTGATAATAAGAGTATTTGACTCATGGTATTTCCCTCTTTGCTTTGGCCACTGGGCAGCTCATAGAAACCATTGGTTTTATGGTTAGAATATTCTCTATGATCCCACTTTTTTGCCATGAATATATGTTAATTAATGTATTATAATAGGCTCTGTCCACTGACCATCTCAGATTTTATGTTGAGGAGACAATACATCATACCTCTTAAAAAATTTAAACCAAACATTTGAAAGGAAAGATATCTCTTGGGCTTCTCTGCACGCAGGACAGCAGGGGCTCTAAGTGGTCATGGGGAGTGAGGAGACAGTTCAGGTCAACAGACACTGGGTGGTTGCTGTGCATTGTGCCCTGAATTGACCAGAGAGAAACCACTGCCTGTCCCTTCCAGAAGGCTCTTTTAAAATCTGGTTTGTTCATTCTTTCATTTTTCACTTTCATGTTCATCAACTTTTTTAAATCAATATTTATTGGCCGAAACCTCTTGGCACAGCATCCATGAAGTTGAAGTCAGTGGACAAAAGTGGAGGGATCAAAGGGGCTGGCGTATACAAAGACCAGAGTGACGCTTGACGGAGACAATGGTTTGCCTCCTCCCGGTGCCACAGAGTATGTACGGTCACCGGCCGCTGGGCTTCCGCATAGAACTGTTGACATTTTGTGGTTTAAACAACAAGAGTAAGGGAATTTTCAAGATGCTCATGTTTCTTGATACAGCTTGAAGTAGACTAAATATTACGGTAACCCAGGAGGACGAAGGTGGTTGTATTTGCTCTTTCTCTTTCTGCTTGTGCACGATCAGGCCCTGTTCCTCTTTCTCTCTCTCCCCCTGACTCCCCCACTTCTCCTGTCTCCCCCACCTGAACCCTCCCCCACTGCCATCGGTGGAACAGTCTTAGATGCTGCTGCCTCGGCACCCCAGTCTGCTTTTCCGCGGGAAGCATGCACGTTCTAGGGCTCTGCTTCTTGCTGGGTATGGGGGATGTGCTATTTTCTCCATCACATATTTTTAAAAGAAAATGAAAGGTTAGCATAACTGTTTCCAGAAAGCACGTTGAATCACTCAGTTGAGTCCCAGCCAGCTGCTGCAACATTAGCCTTTGAAGCAGGCTTCAGCCGACACCAGGACCAGCCTGGAAGCCCCAGTCTCTTGAAAATGAGCGTGCTGGGCGGCTGGCGGAGGCCGTGGCTCCTGCGGATTCGGCAACAGAAAATATTTTTGTAACAGGAGTACTTTATACTTTCCAAGGAAGAAAAAGAAGTAGTTCACTTGCCTCATTAGGCTAAAAAAAAAAATTTTTTTTTTTCCCTTTAGCTTTATTGGTTTGTTTTATTGCCCTTCTCTGCAAGCTTCAGGGAAGGAGGGAGAATTGGAGTGGACACTCAAGGCCTCTTAGGCCAAACCCAGTGTGGCCAGAAGCAGCAAGACTGATGGGCCTTTGCTGTTAGAACCTCTCTAGCTGACTCCTGGCTAAGCCAGCGTCTGGAGAATTCCAGGAGTCCCCTCTCCGCTTGTGGCCCGAGCTTGCGGGCAGGCTCATCTGACCCTGTGGGTGGGTGGTATGAAAAGAGATCTATTAAGAACCGTGGTGCCTGTTTTGATCTCACCAATTTAACCATCATCTGCTAATAGGTTTTTTGGAAATCAGCCGGGTCTTTTGGAAAGGACCTTAATTGTCAGAGCTGGGATGACCTTGTGCGTCTCCAGCCTCAACAGCCTTATTTTAGAAGTGGTAAAACCGGGACTCAGAGAAGCCAATCAAGTGGTCCAAGGTCAAGGACTGAGTTACTACAGGACCAGGTCCAAGCCCAGCTGTCCTGCTGCCTGGGATATGGTGCTCCTGGGGTCTGCAAGGGCCAAAGTGGCATATATCTGTGTGCATGTGTGTGCGTGCATGTGTGTTCATATGTGTGTGCATGTGCATTTGGTGTGCGTGTGCGATTTTGTTGGAGTCTTCACTTCTGCACCACCCTCAGCTACTGCTGGAGAAGAAGCCCAAAGCAAGCCATCACCCGGGGCCCTTACCCAGCCCACACCCAGATTTTCTTCCTGGGGGGCTCCGGGGCTTGTGATTCACTTTCCGCACGAGTCCGGGCCCCATGCAGAGTCCTAGAAGCAGGTGGCACTGCACAGGCCTGCCTTCATGCCCCCGCCCGGGCTTGTCTGAGGATAATTCAGGCTCCCAGCATCGGAGAAGCAGCACGGCCCAGGCCCTCACCCCGAGGACTCATGAACTCGGCCTCCTCTGGCTAGTTTCCGGGCTGGTTGTCCTTTGGCTCCCCTCCTGCCCCGTTGTGTGTCACCTCCGCCGCCCTCACCTGCCGCTGTGCGGATGTCCTGCACTCTGAACGTTCGGGCAGCAGGCAGGGTAGGCTGGAGAGAATGCCTGGGTGGGAGGCATGGGGAGGACTCCAGTCCTGGTACCGCCACCACCTAGCTGGGGGAACATGGGCAGCAGAATAGGCAGGATGGCCTGCCCCACCGAGCGGCCGGCTCTGATGGCAGAGGGAATGACACAGCAGGAGGCACATAGGCCACGCGTACAAGGGGTGGGTTTGGCCAGGCTCTGCTTGGATCACTTGCGTTGTGCACCGACTAACACAGACATTTTCTGATCATTAATTTTTTTTTAAGATTTATTTATTTATTTTAGCGAGAATACTGGGTTGTTGGAATAATAACACCCAGGCCGTTACCGGTTTGTTTTTTTTTAAGAGCCCGACGTGGGGCTTGATCCCATGACACTGAGATCATGACCTGAGCTGAAACCAAGCATGGGACAGCCAACTGACTGTGCCACCCAGGCGCCCCTTGCGACCATTACTGTTTTTCGAAGAGGATTTCTCCTCTTGTTCCCATCCCCACCCCACAAAAACCTGCATGGAGGAGCGTCTACTTATTAGAGCCCTTCCCAAACATGGTTAGGTATTAGGATTGCTGCTCTAAAATGAACCACTTTCCCCTAAGCCTTGGTGGTTGCTGATGGCCGCGTCTCTGCAGCCTCCCCCCACCATGGACTCAGCCTTGCGCCTGCGGGCACAGCCCTGGTCCCTCCATCTCGTTCCTAACACAGGCAAATCCTGGGGAGGCTAAGGTTGTCGTGGGGGCCATGTTTCCCTTGCCAAAGAGTGGTTGGGGGTAGCCTTATGACTAATTGCTGGCCGATGACCCAGGAGGAAGAAGGTGCTAGGCCCCAAATGCTTTGCTCTTTGTCCACACAGGGGGGAAAAGATCCTGTGACTTCCACTGGGCATAGTCACGTCTTTACATAACGTCTGGAATGGAGATGGCTTAGGTTGATGGGACAGAAGGAGAGAGGTCCGTGAGTCTTGACGTGATGAGCCCTTTGCCCACCCTGCCCTTGAACGGTTGGACATTTCCTCCATTGGAGTTGGGTTTTCTGTTACTCACAGCTGAAAACACCCTCATTGATGCACCCATATCATTTTTAGTGTTGATCTATATTTAGTCCTTACAGAACGTTCTGGACTGAGCTGACCATGACAATGAGATTTGGACTTTGTCTCTTTTTACTGCCATGTGACTCCAGCCCATCAGACAGTAGGCCCGGAGGCCCGGATGGATTGATTGATCTTCTGTGTTCACTGTGCCCGGCTGATCGGAGGCGCTCAGTGAATGCTTGTTGTGAAAGTTCTCTTTCATGTTGGTGGTGTTTTGTGGGAACAGTGCTGCCAGGTCTGCTGGTTGGTTGTTGTTATGAAATGAATGGGAGAGGCTGCTTTAATCACGCTATGCACCAGCCTCTTCCAAGTTTTCGCATTAAATCTACCACACAATTAGTATCCTGCCTATGGGTAGTATTCAGTAATTTAACACAGACATGGTAAGTCTGGAGTCCACACCCAGGACTTCTGACGCCCGGGCTCCTTCTCCACCGGCCTAGGTGCTAGTGGGCCGGAAACCCAGGTGTTGGGGGGAGTCCTGTTTTCCTGAAGTCGCCCTCGGTGGTGGTGTGAGGAGGTCCTGTAGCATTAGTGAGTCCCCGTGCAGAGAGCCTCCCCGCCTCTCGTCGGCATCGGCGTGACCTGGAGAACTAGCAGCATGATGGAAACACCTCGAAGGACTTGGGCCAGTCTTGAGCCCCATGCTCTCCGCTACAGCCATGTGCAGCCCCTCCCACCCCACCCCTGTGGTGTGCACACCCAGTTTACGTTGTCAGCCCCCCGGTGGTTAGGGAGTCTGATGTGGGAATGGGAGCCGCTCGCCCCCTCGCTGCCCGCCAAGGGGAGGAGAGATGTCTGTGTTTTGCTTCCCAGGCGTGCTGCGGGCCAGGCTCCGAGGAGGCGGTGAGGTGTGGGAAGTGGCTGTCGGGAGAGGGGCCCTTCAGAAGGAGACTCAGGCAGAGTGTCTGCTCCGGGAGCCTTGGGACGCCTTTGATGTGGGTGGCTTGGGGACCCGCCTCTGCACAGAGTGAAGGCGGGAGTGAGCGGACCGGTGCTCCCCACCTGGAGGTCAAGCCCGAGGTGTGGCTTGGCGCTTGCAGCCGTGTCTGCCTTTCGTCTCCCCCAGGCCCCCGTGGAGCCTGTGTCTAGACAGCCATGGAATCAAGGGCTCAGTTACCGAGCAGGAGTCTGGCCAGCAGAGGTGGAACTGTGTTGAGCGGACAGACCTGGAAGGAGGACCGTAGGCCTGAGGAGGCCCACTTGGATCGGGCACAGCTGGAGGGCCTGATGCTCGCGGGGCCAGCAGCCCCTGTGGGGAGCAGGGGGCCAGATGGCCCCAAAAAGACCTGTCAGCTTCCTGGAGGGTTTAGTTGAAGTCTGGCCTGACCCACATTTCCATCCCATGTCACCGGCTTACAGAGATTTCTGCCGACAGTTAGATTCCAGGTGAACGCGTAGCACAGGTCAGAGCACAGGTCGGCCAGTTAGGAAGCCTGTTCTCTTCTTTAGCCAGGCTGCTCATTAGCCGGGAGGGGCCCTCCGTCTCTGAGTCTCGGTTTCCACTTCTGTGAAATGGGGGCACGCCCACCCTAATGCTCTCGGTGGCCACGAAAGGCTTTGTCAGCTGGGAGGTGGAAGGTGCGTTCCTTTCACATCAATCAAACTTTCCTATTAAAAGCCCCGCCCTCTCGGGGTATGTCCACTTGCTTATTTCTGTCTCTGATTGTCCTTCATGATGACGTAGGAGACGCTTGAGGGAATAAAAGCTTATACGAGGCAGGGCTGATGCTGCCCATGGGGCCCATCAGTGCCGGTCTGAACGGCCACTTGGGATCCAGGTGTCCCCCTGTTTTGTTCAAGTGAGGACTGGTTCTTGGGGAGACGCCCTGGTGTCCCCTTGTCCAGGCCCATGTGGTCCCTCGAGTGCGACACCTTCACAGTGGTGGAAGGTGCTGGAGGTCCCGGACCCTCCACAGTGAGCACCACGGAGGTCCACGGAGTCCTGGGTGCTGTCCCTCCTGTGTCCTCACAGCTCCACTGTCCCAGAAGTGTTTGCCTCCTGACTCGTCCGCTGGGCCTGAGCTCAGACTTGGAAAAGAAGAGCTCGGGGGTGTCGTCTCTAGGCCCCTCTGCTTCCGAACCCCAAGAACTGGGAGCCTGCGCCTGCCACCTTCTGAGGGGGCGGAGGTGGAGCGTAGGCACAGAGGGCAGGCGAGGACTAATTAGGATCTCCACAGCCCTGCCCCACGGAACTTTCTGATGTGGTTCCCAGTTTGTGGCTGAGCTGATGTGGGCTGGGCCCACCTTTCTGTTTGAACTTGATTCTTGCCTTGAAGTTGGTGAAAAGCCAGATGTACCCAGCGCCAGGGAGCCTTCCTTGCCGTGTCCCCTTGCCCAGCCCTGAAGGAGCGGCCATGTCCCCAGCAGGCCTCCCCCAGACCGGCCTCGTACACATCACGGGCCCCGCTCGCCCACCCGCTGGGACTGTCGGATGAAGTCATTCCTGGCAGGGGCGGCTGGCACGGGCCCAGGGTAAACAGGCCGAGCTGAGCTCGCTGGCATGCCGCTGGACGCCGAGGAACTTGGGGGGCGCGGAGTGGCCGGCCTGCCCCTAACAGAGCAGCACTGGGCACTGTGGCCTCGGGTGACCCCCGGGGTCGCTGTTAGGGTAGCTCCGAGCCACCAGCCTTTTCCTGGATGGAAGGCTGGGTGACACGGCTAGCTCGTGGGAGTTTAGCTGGTGGGGTTCCCTCGCTGGATCTGCACAGATCCCCAAGCCAGCAACAATCACCAACGCTTCGGGGACGCTTACCTGTCCCACTAACAGGATGCTTCACAGGAGCCAGGTGATATTCAAGGTCTTGATATTCAGGTCTTGTCACCTCATTCTCACAACCAACTCATGAGACAGGTGTGTCGTGGTAGTCCCATTTTCCAGATGAGAACACTGAGGACCCAAGTGGTTGTAAACGCAGGCCAGGATCCAATCAGGAGCCTGCCCAGGGGTCTCTGCTCTTGACAGCTCTCCTGGGCCTCTCACTGGCTGTGCTCCGAGGGGCGTTCCTTCTCACGCCATTTCTCAAAGCTACTCTTAGGTCCCTTCTTCAATGTTCCTTCCTCCACGAACTTTCTGGCCCAGCATCTTTCTTATCTGGAGTGGGGAGGGGCCTGTGTGCACAGTGCCGTGGAGCCGATGAGAGTCTGGGTTCAGGGTCACGGCCTCAGGTGTGAGTCTCTGTTCTGTCTCAAGTCACCCAGTCTCTTGGAGCCTTAATATCTTCATCTGTGAAATGGGCCCAGTCATCACCCCACCTCACCTCATCCGCTGGTGTCTGCTCTATCCCTTTCAGGGCAGATGCGAAAGTAACTGTTCATTTTGACTCACCCCACCCTCCTGCCCCGCCCCCGCCTCCTTTCTTTTTTGAGGTGGACAAACAGGAGGAAGTTGGAGGTGCGATTCGCAGGAGGCCAGGGTGGGGTGGTGGCTTCCTGGGCCTGGTCCCTGTTGTTTGGGGCAGCTGCTCCTCTTGTTGGGGAACAAAGGCAAGAGGGTGGTTTGCTTGGCTCGGGCAGGAAGGGAAGGGGAGGGCCTCAGGCCTTCCCGCTGGAAGCCGGGCTTCCCCAGCCCTGGCCACTCCAGCTGGCTTGAGTCGGCCCTGTGTTGTCTGAAGACTTGTGTGGAGCCTCCCGACTGTGCCCGGCCCTCCGAGGGCATCGGGGATGGGGCTTGTTGGATTAGTCGGTTCACCTGGGCCGGGAACAGAGGGGACTGACGGAGGGTCTTTACAGGTGAGGAGAGAGCCTACTTCTTGGGTCTTGGTGCTGGTGGAGGAGTGGGGGGAGCCGGATGCCTTGCCACCCCGATCCCCCCTCTGCCCGTCACCAGAATTGCCCTGTATTTGGCATGGAGACTCACCCAGTGGGGCCCGTGCAGTTCCAGCCCTCAGGGCTCCCGACTGCCCAGGACTCCGGACAGATGTGCCTCCGATAAGTGGGAGCTGATCCAACCTTCCCTTCCACCCGGGGGCGCGGGTGTGGGCTCAGGATCCTTCCATGTATCTTCATTCTCTAAGATGGCCTTAGGCAGCCTGGCCCCAAATCCAGACTTTGTCTCCTGGTCTCAAGGTTTCATTAAGTCTGTGCTGATAGCTTCCAGATGTGTGACCCCGAGACAGCCTCCCGTGACCATCTGTGTTCTCCTTGGCCAGTGGCTTCGGTGGTCCCTGGCCCTGAGACAGCTTGCAAGATGCAGGGAGGGGCCATGTGGCCTCGGCTTGGGAAGAGATGATGGGCCTGACCTCACTTTCCCCCAACACCTGTCACTGCCTGGCGCTCCCTGATGTCCGTGCGTCCGTCTGTTAACGGGATGCAGCAATGCCCGCCTTGTGGTTCCAGGGAAGGCTGCCTGTCCTGCTGCTTGGCCGCTCCTCAGAGCTGAGGCCGGGGGAGTTCGTGGTCGCCATCGGAAGCCCGTTTTCCCTTCAAAACACCGTCACCACCGGGATCGTCAGCACCACCCAGCGCGGTGGCAAAGAGCTGGGGCTGCGGAACTCGGACATGGACTACATCCAGACGGACGCCATCATCAACGTGAGCCCCGCGGGGTCGGGCTGGTTGTTCGGAAAGCTGGGCTCAGGCAGCAGGGGTGGAGTCGGGACCCTCAAGGTGCCGGGCAAGGAGTTCCCTTTGAATCCCTAGAGCAGATGAGGCCGAGGGGTGGTCCTCAGCCTTCGAAATCTCCAGGGACTCCTGTGAAGCACCTTCAGATACGCCAAGGTCTGTAGCCCAGAGGAGCTCCCATTCCACCCGAGGGGCCGTGGCTCCCCTGCTTCCAGGCCCCTTGGTGGAGCTGCTTTTGAGGCTTTGTGCAGAAGGGATGCTCAGCCTGGTGCAGACACTCTTGCTCTCCCACCGCACCCCCAGGGGTTTGCTCTGCCTTGGGGCACAGTCTGAGCGGTAGGCCCCTACTGTCCGATGTCTGAGGAGGCCGGGCATTGCTCCAGACCGTCTCATCAATGGAATCTTTTTTAAAATCACAATTTTTTCCTTTGGGCAGTCTTCTTACAGGATTGGCGTTTCTAAAGAGCAGTGGTTCTCCCTTCCCATACATCTGTTTAATAAATAAGAAAAGGTGTGTTTTATGCACTTGCTGCCTCTAGTAGGCATGATTCCCAAACTTTCTTGTGATCTGCATGAAGTCATGGAAGAAGAGCAAACCGTGTGGATTTCCAGCCCCAGCAGCAGGGATCACAGAGGTGGGGGGCGGTGCAGACCTAAAATACTCCAGCCACTTGGCAGCCAGGCTGTTGTCAAGAGAAGGAAGTAGTGTTGGGTGTTGTAGGGAGGTCATAGTCGGTCTCCGGGCTTTGGAGCCAAAAAAAAAAAAAAAAAAAAAAAAAAAAATCTCATTTATGGCACATCTAAAGCTTTCTGAAAAATTTTAAGGTCCCTTTTTCAAGCAGAATATCAGGTCGAGAGCAGCAAATCCAAGAGAAGAACCTGCATTCAGGGGCATGCCAGGCAGGGAAGTACATTGGGGCATGTAAAGACATGAACTCATCACCTTTTAATTTTTGCTTAATTTCAGTATGGAAACTCGGGAGGCCCATTAGTAAACCTGGTAAGGCCTTTTTTTTTTTTTTTTTTTTAAATCTATGTATATGTTCTTTGTTTTTGATTTTGTTTTGCTTTCTTTTCAGACCTAAACTTGCCAAAGCACATTATCTAATTCTTTTAAAGTAAAATCTGTGAATGTAGTGTATCCTTGCAAATTACCCTTCTTATCTTTTCTGGAAAGAGCAAGGCCCGCTGGAGTCGGGGTTGGAAACGTTATGCCAGCAGACACGCTTGTGTTTCAGAGTTACAAGTCAATGCGGTGGAATTCAGGTCTGAACCAGGAGCAGCGGGAGGAGCAGGCCTTTATTTTGAAGGTGTCAGCAGTTCCTGCGTGTTACAGAAAGGCACGGCCTCAGTTGAGGTCTCCAGGCCGCTGCAGGAGCTGGCTTGGCTGCTCCACAGTCTTTGTCTTGGCCAGGGGCCCTCCCTCAGGACCTGGCTGGAATGAGGAGTTGCCCCCTGGCTCACAGAGATGTCACTTCCGTCTGTAGTTAAATATGTACTCACAAGAAGGGGAGCCTGAGAATCTGTCCGAGTGAGGTCCACACAGCTCAGGCGTCACCCAGCTCTATTCTCAGGTCCCTCGATGCAATGGAGGCTGTCTATTGCAAGGCCCAGGGTGGCAGGGCCTCCTGGAAGGTTCTGGGTGTCGGGGACCAAATTCCCAGGGCTGCAGGAAGTACCAGAAGGGACGGATGCTCCCTAGGCAGTTTTCCCTTCTCGACCTGAGCTTAACAAACCATGTAACGAGAGGGTTGGAATGATGGTTGAATGACAGGAGGGAGCCTGTGCCTTTGTGAGTAACGGTCACTGAACTGCGAGTCTGTCTCAAACCGGAGCACATCCCGCCTCCTGGCTGCGAATCCTCTGTGATTCCAAGCCGGTCTGTGACACGCAGAGGAAGTGAGGGGGGCTCTACCCCACAGCCCCTGCACCATCCACGGCTGCTCACCTCCCCTACGTTTTCCTGGGAACCCGAAGCGCTAAGGTTGTCCTCCCTGGTGTGCACAGAGGCATCTTAAGGTCACTGGAAATGGAAGAAGCGGAAGGGTGTAGACAGCCACCCAGAGGACTCTGAGACCTGCCCCCTGTGGAAGGAGCCCAGGGGCACCTGGAAACTACCTGCTTAAGGCTGTCTTCACAGCATGACGGTCCCTGGGGCCCCAGCCTGCTGTGTGTGGATCTGCCCTCGTTAAGCGTGGGTCCTGCTGCCCAAGTGATGCCTCCCCCGCTGAGGCCCTGGGACCCCCCTTTCCCCCCAGCAGCCCCACCCCACTCACTCAGGAGCTCAAAGACTTCCTGCACATGAATGATCTGTTTGTCTTCTGGTAAACCTTCCTGGATTAAAAAAAAAGCCTTCTTGGATTCAGTAGGCTGTTTCCATATTGCTTTTCAGGACGGCGAAGTGATTGGGATTAACACTCTGAAGGTGACCGCTGGAATCTCCTTCGCAATCCCATCTGATAAGATTAAGAAGTTCCTCACCGAGTCCCATGACCGACAGGCCAAAGGTAAAGCGCAGCCCTCCCAGTGGTGGGAGGTTCAGGCAGGAAAGACCACGCACCTGAACCTGAGCCAAGACTTTCAGATCGAAAAGAGAGATGGGATGCATGTTGTTAGGCCCCTGGCATTAGGTCACAGGTGTTTGACCCTTGACCATGAATGTTTCACATGGTTTAGTCTAAGAGGTACCAGGTGGGATCAGTGGTGATTTCTAGACATTGTTTTACTTAAGTTTCTTTGCCCTATCAGGTGGTAAGTATTGGTCCTATTTCTCTGATGCGAAAACTGAGATTCAGGGAGATCGTTCATGCCACAAATGGTTATTGATCCATCTGCTTGTGGTTCCATGGCTCTGCGGGGGCCTGTGTGATATTTACCTTGTGTCTGGGGGAGGAAGAAGGATGACAGTAGACAGACAGGCAAGATTTCAGATACCAGTGATGCTTGCTTGCAAACGAAGCCGGATGGTGAGCTGCGGAGTGACGGGGCTGTGGGAGGTGGCATTCCAGACCCAGGAACAGCAGACTCAAGGTCTCCACTGGGGGCATAGTGTAGCCGTGGGCCTTGTGTCTGGAGTGCAGGAACGTGCAGAGCCGCACAGATGGATGGGGAAGAAGTCAGCCAGGGTCACAGCGGCCACTGTGAAGGCCTTAGGGCACAGGTCCACATGTGGGACAGGGAACAGGAAGTTCATGATCTGGTGGATGTCTTTGATAAGTGTTTCTCGTGGTTCAGGGAGACTCGCTAGGGGGCTGTAGGATGGGCAAGAGGGTCTCCCAGTCATCCACACCAGGGTGGGGTCATAGTCGGGATTGTAGGAGAGATAGAGCCCTTATCAGATGTCAGGACAAGGCACAGAGGAATCAAGTCTCACTCCCAGGCGTGTGGCCCTTCACTGAAATGACAGCACATTCCCAGGTCCCGTGGCAGGTAAGGTTCTGAACAGGATACCAACCACAGCCTCAGTGTACCCTAACAGGCCTGACTTTACATTGCCAACCGAGGGATTGACCCTCGTAGCTCCTGGTGTCCCCAGGACAACCGCCCCCTGGGCTAACCTCTTGTCCTTTTGTTGTCACACCAGGCAAAGCCATTACCAAGAAGAAGTATATCGGCATCCGAATGATGTCGCTCACATCCAGGTGGGTAAGCAGGACTTCCCTTGTCTGTGTCTTATATTTAAATAAACCTGAACTTCAGAAGGCTCTCACTGGCACCGTGAAAGAGAAACCTTGTACTGTCTTAAGCATCTCAGTTTCTGGTTAAAATTAAGAAACATCGGGGCACTTGGGTGGCTCAGTCCATTCAGCATCTGCCTTCAGTTCAGGTTGTGATCCCAGAGTCCTGGGATCAAGCCCCATGTTGGATTCCTTGCTCGGGGAAGCTTCTCCCTCTGCCACCCCCCCCTGCCCCCGCTCTCATGCTCTTTTCCTCTCTCTCAAATAAATACTTTAAAAATAATAAAAAAATAAAATTGAGAAACATCAGGAAAGAGAAAGGACCATGAGCCCAGGCCTCTGGTTTTATCCTTCGTGTGTGTGTGTGTGTTTGGAGCAGGTCCTTCCTTCTAGAAGATTCTGCCCTCCTCTTTGTAGGCAGCCCTGCACAGTGGGGCGTGTTGGTCACTCTCTCTCATGCCTTCCTTTCACCACTTGGTCTGTTGAAACCCACATTCCAGGAGTGCCCCAAGCACCTCCCTCAGCCCAGAGCGCCCTGCCATTCCTGAGCCCCGCCGCACGTGGGCTGCGGCTGCCGGAATGCTGGGTCAGGCCTCGATGACAGATGGGCTTGTTTTCCCCGAGCTGGTGGAAGGTGTGGCATGTGACTGCCAGCCTCATACCACACCAGCGTTTTAACCTTGTTGGAAAGTCTGGTATCATCCCATGGGTCCTGGTAACTAAGGGCATGGTTGAAACGCTTGTAGGTAAAGTCAGCAAAGAGCAGAACATATTAACATAGGCGTTACTACATTAGTTACCACAGTTACTTTATTACTAATCAACTGTGACTATATTACTATAGTTTAGATGCATATTAAATTTTTGGCCCTCCCAAATATGGACTGAGCTGCCAAGACTAAGATGTGAATCGTTACTTGTCTTGGAACCGTGGGAGACAGAGGTATGGGGAAGGAATCCTGGCATCTGGCTTCCTGAGTTCTTGTCCCGACTCTGCTACTTCCTGGCTTATGACATTGGGAACGACCTGACGTGTGTGGCTCAGTTACCTCCTAAGACAAGGATGATGGTGCAGGCATTTGGCTGTGTGGTGAGGGCTGAGTGATTGAATGTGTGTTAAGGCAATTTAAAGCAGAATCAAAGCTCCCAGAGGCGTTTCCTGTTGGAATCAGGGAGAGGAGGAGAAGCTGGGTGAGACTCTCAGCTGAGTGGGGGCCCTTGTTACTTAATGCCGGTGCTTTTCCTCCCAACAGCAAAGCCAAAGAGCTGAAGGACCGCCATCGAGACTTCCCAGATGTGCTTTCGGGGGCATACATCATTGAAGTCATTCCTGATACCCCAGCAGAAGCGTGAGTTAGAATGATTTTCCCTTTCCCTGATGTCCTTGTGGTTCTTGGGGGTAGTGGGGAAGAGACTGTGTTCTTTTCACATCAGCTCAGGTGATCGTGAGAATCCCTGATGACATGGTCGGACATCCTTAGTTGGTCTCACCAGCCAAGCCTTCTGACCTGGCTCAGCTCAGGACTCATCAGCCAAAGGGTCCTTCCTGTCTTCCAAAAGTCCTCCCTTCATGAGGGTCATTTGGGTGGGAAGAGTGATATGGAACTCTTCATGAATCTCCGGGGCAGGCCTGGCTGGGGAAAGAGGGTTTAAGGAGTAGCGTCTTTGTGATCTTGGACAGTGGTCCCATCCTCGGCCCCCAGATGGACACGTCTCCTCCCAAAGAAGCCTTCTCTAATTCTGTCTGTTATGAGTCAGGCCGTAGCTGTCCACATCTCCAGAAAATAACTAGGTAACATCAAAGTAACACAGAAGGAAGGAGCTTAACCAGCAGTGTGTGTTACCTCTACTGACATACTGTGCAGAAAGGGGAGCCAGACCAGGGACCTGCAGACCGCTCCCTGGAGTCTGGATCTGGCCCACTGCTATAATACTATGTGACCACGGGCTCAGAATAGCCTTCCGTTTCCAAACAGTTGAAAAAATCTTAAGTAAGAGTCGTTTTTTATGATACATAAAAATGATAATAAATTGACGTTTCGGTGTCCATGAGCGAAGTTGACTGGCGCCCAGCCAGTGAACGGAGCCATGCACCATAGTCGTACACCGCCCACAGCAGCTTTGGGGCTACAGCAGTAGCGTTGAGTTGTGATGGACGCCATATGGCCTGCAAGGTCCAAAATACTTCCTGTCTGGCCCTTTAAAGGGAAAAGTTGCTGATGCTGTGCTAGACCATGAAGGACCGCGATAGCTTATTTGACACCATCATATGTGAGAGCAAAAGTTACAGCAATAATAACACAAAGGAAGGCCTCATAATAGAACCATTCCACCTGCTCCTCTGGGATCTGCCCTCTGAGTTGTGACACCCATTACAGGCAGGTTGGCCACGGTCATGGTCCATGGTAGGTGGTATATGGCACATCCTTGCCTCCTGTGGGGTCAGTCTATCATCCAATCATACAAGTTCTGGGAAGCATTTCTGCACTGGACATGATGGATGACTTGGCCTAAAACTCTCAAAAGGAGATAGTGCCATCCATTGGCATTTTGAGCCTTCTTACATAAGTTAACCACCACCCCACTGATTTGCCTGAGGCTTCTAGGTTCTAAGCCGTGCCTCTGTCAGCGTCCAGTCAAGTACCTTCCAGGGCAGTTAGACCAGGAGGAATGGAAGCATTAAACATGTGTTTCCCTTTGTGTCGCAGTGGTGGGCTCAAGGAAAATGATGTCATCATTAGCATCAACGGACAGTCTGTGGTCTCTGCCAATGATGTCAGCGATGTCATTAAAAAGGAAAACACCCTGAACATGGTTGTCCGCAGGGGCAACGAAGACATCATGATCACAGTGATCCCTGAAGAAATCGACCCGTAGGTAGAGGCATGAGCTGGATTTCATGTTTCCCTCAAAGACTCTCCAGTGGACGACGCATGATGACTCTGGCCTGGTGGCACGGGACACCCAGGACTTTGGACAACCATGTTACTTGTCCAGCGGAAACACCTGGCCAACAGAATCCTTCTTGATAGTTTGCAGGCAAAACAAATGTAATGTCGTAGATTCGCAGGCAGAAGCTCGCCCTTCTGTATCCTATGTACGCTTTTCCTCGCCAGCTTGGACTGTTCCTGCTTAGACAGTCAACATTTGTCTCTTCCTCTTACCGAGTCTTCATCTTAGTCTGACTAAGGCAGTCGAAAGAATGCATAGATGGAGGAAGGTCCGCGGGAGCCAGGATGGTTCTGGGCACGTTTATGCTTTCCTCCCAGTCAGCACCCAGAGGAGGTCAACGCCGGAGACCACGGGTGGGTGAACGTTGGCTTCCAAAATGGCCAGAGTCGCCTCTTTTAGGAAGTTCTTCAGAACTGGGAGTACAATGACTTTGAGTTTGAGCTATTAAACTACTTCTTCATACTCTGCTTCCTGGTGTCCTTCTTTCTCCTTTCCCTGCGAACAGCTGGTTGCTGTCTTTTGAAATGATTACAAGGTCAACAGCAGCTCCTCATTATGACAGAGTGTCCATGCAGGGTTGAGCCTGAAGACTTACCATTTATTTCAAAATCATCATGCGGGGTTTTACCAGTGTTCCTAACAACTGTGCTCGGCCACTCTGGCTTCATACAATAGGGTCTGAGGACAGTTGCCCTTGCATCTGGAGCTTTCCAAACTAAAGAGAGTTTGTTGAACCCATACATCATGCAGTCAGTCAACAAAGATTTCCTGAGCCTCTGTTCTGTACCAGACATGGTGGCTGAGTCTAGAAGGTCAGGGAAGGACAGGATGGAGCCAGGCTCTCTGTGACCCAAGGACTCTCCTGTCCTGAGTCTCCAGAAAGCACAGGCTGAAGCCGATTCCTGTTGTCCTGGCTTGGCTTCTGACATAAGAACTAGACCTTAAGTCTTGGTTGGGGGGATGTAGGGCAGGGCTCCCCTCGACGTGCCCTCAATCAGGTGCGGCTTTAAGCAGCTGGAAGTGCCTTGGTCTCTGTGAAATCTTCCAGGAGTCTGGGGGGCTGGACCCGGCTAGGCTGTTGCAGAAACTTAGCTTGAAAGTCAGCCCATGGGCGCCTGGGTGGCTCAGTGGGTTAAAGCCTCTGCCTTCGGCTCAGGTCATGATCCCAGGGTCCTGGGATCGAGGCCCGCATCGGGCTCTTTGCTCAGCAGGGAGCCTGCTTCCTCCTCTCTCCTCTCTCTGCCTGCCTCTCTGCCTACTTGTAATCTCTCTCTGTGTGTCAAATGAATAAATAAAAAAAAATCTTTAAAAAAAAAAAAAAAAAGAAAGTCAGCCCAGGCCTTTGTCCCTGTGGGGAGCACACACCAGAGAGGAGGCCCCACAGCAGGAGCAGAGGGGAAGGCTTTCCACGCGTCCCAGGAAAAGGGGGGCCTTGGGCAGTGGGGAGGTTCAGTTTTCTAGACCGAGGGCTTAGTCCTTCCTCGACCAGATCTCTAAGGTCCAGTTTGTAACTGAAGAGGCTGTGGACAAAGGCCCAAGTTCAGTGTAGGGGAAATCCAATTAAGCGAGGCCCTCATGGCAGCCGTGGGCCTGGCACGCCTGATACATCCCTTTGCTCTCTGCTTAGATGATCTTGGGCAAGAAGCCGGTTCTTTCACTCTGGGCACAGTTTTTTCATCGCTTCCCTTTCCTCGGATGTTTTTCTGGTGGGCCTGCTGCTCTGGGTGGTCCCAGGGCTGAGGTGCTGCCCCAGGTGGAGATGGAACACCAGGTGGCATTGAGGTCAGAGGCGGCCCTAGCCAGAGCCCACCTGGCTCCAGCTGTCATCCCCTCGGGAGATCACAGAAGGTTCTGCTGGAAGCCGTCAGCCTGGAGACCACAGGCTCAGCCCAGAGACCACAGGCTCAGCCCTCCATAAACACTCAGCAGCCTCTCCTCCGTAGGGGCCGCGGGACTCCGGTGGGGTTGGAGTTTGGCCTGCATATGGGGTCACATACAAGGCCACAAAGAAGGCAGCTTGGCACACTGTTGACACGTTGTGTTTGGTGCCACAGCTGCCCCGACCGGTGCCCCCGGGGTCCTGTGGGGCCTGCACCCCATGCTCCCACGGCAGGCTCTCATGGGCCCCCTTAGGGCAGTTGTTTCCTCTTCTTGCTTTGGGCTCTGATGGAGATTTTTGCGATACAAAGGAGCCTGAGAGCCTGGGAGGCAAACTTGAGTTAAAAGAGCATAACTTTTGGAGCCAGATGCACCTGGGTTCAAATCTATGGTCTGTGGGCACCTGGGCGGCTCAGTGGGTTAAGCATCTGACTCCTCGATTTTGGCTCAGGTCATGGTCTCAGGGTTGGGAGACTGAGCCTCGCATCGGGCCCTGCAGTGGGTGTGGAACTGCTTGGGATTCTCTCTCTCTCTCTCTCTCCTTCCCACTGTCAAAAAAACCCCAAACCATGGTTGGTCTCTTACTGGCCGTGTGACCTTTGAACAAGTTACTTAACCTCTCCGTGCCTATTTTCCATCTGCACTACTTTCTCTGGCTGTTGCGGGGAGTGAATGAGTTAATACACGGTGCATGGTGAGCACTTGATAATATAAGTAACATGGATGTCCACTGATGTCATTGAGCCTCAGTTTCCCCTTCAGTAAAGGAGGGACTGATAAATGTCCCCTGCCCTGGAGCTGTGAAGGCTGACCCCGAGGGCGCAGGCTGGAGAGATGTGCAGCTGCTGTTGTGTCTGTTGTTCTCAGCCTCCCCTCGTTCCTCAGCTGACAGGCTCAGTAGCAAACATCTGTGGGGCACTTGCCGCGTGTCAGACGTCACGCGGAGCGTTTCGCATTTATTCGCTGTCCCATTCTCAGATCAGCCCTGAGCTGGATGCTATGTTTATCCCCTTTGACAGGTGAAGAAATTGATGCTCAGAAATTCAGCATCTTGCTCAAGTCTCGGAGCTGATAAGCAGGGTTGGGACTTCAGCCCAGGAGGTCTGAGCACCCGGCCTGTGTGCGGGGCCGGCAGCCCATCTTCCCCTTCTCGGGACGACAGCCCCCAGGCCGTCCACCTCTGTGCCTGTCTCAGTCCATCCCCACTTCGAGAAGGTGGCTCTGGGGGCCTGCAGCCTGCTCGGTGTGTGGTTCCTCCAGACCCTTTCAGACAGCTCCACGGTCCCTCAACCGCCCCGCTGGCTGGGGGGTGGGCAGCGCCCCCTGCTCCGTCTCCCGCAGAGCCCCTGCTCACCCACACCTCTCCCGCTCTTGGCTCCACGGCTCCAGGCCCTGCTTCCAGCTTTTGTGAAACCTTGAGTGACACCAGGCAGCACATTTGCATGGCTTGAACGGTCCCCATCCAGCCGTACCAGATGATTCTGTAGATGCTTGGGCTCAGAGACAGGCCACGGCCCGCAGGGGGCTCCTCGCCGTATCTTCTGGGGCCCAGCTGAGCAGGTGCTGTGTCCAGAAACCTGTGTCCTAGGTTTCCTGGCTCCATTTCTTCATCTGCCAAGTTTGAAGAGGGCTCCCGTCTGGTGGGCGTTGGGAAGAGCAGCACGTGTTCTTATTAGAACCTGCGCCATGCCTGTCTCCACCTGCTTCCCACCCCCGACAGGCCTGAGACTTGGGCAGTGGTGTGTTGACTGGCTAGCAAGGTCACTGGCCCATTCCAGCAAACGTCCCTCAAGGGAGGCTGGCCTGAGGTTGTGCAAAAGGGGGCATATAGCTGGGCAAGTGGCCCAGTGCAGGTTCAAGGTCACTATAGGAAAGCCAGCTTGTCCTCTTGAAGGTGGCTCCAGGCGAGGTCAGAGGTAGGACCGCACAGGGGTGGCACACAAGTTTCTACTGTGTTCTGCCGACGTGGGTCCGTGGGCAGCGCTGGGCGGAGCAGGTGGTAAGACTCAAGTGTCTGGGTGTCATCCTCAGCCACCCTGGGGAACGGCTGGAGGGCCAGCCTGCTCTCGTACCTGCTCTGCCCCGCGCCCCTCACCTCCAGGCAGCTCCTCCTCACCCAGAGACTGCCCGGCCTCCCCTACTCACCTCTGCAGCTGGCTCCCAAGGCCACTGTCAGCCACACGCCCTTCCCTAGCCCTCCTGCTGGGACCGGACCCCACACAGCTCTGAAGAACTCTTGCTCCAACTGACTCATGAGACGTGACTGCCACCTGGGTTCTGAGAGAACCATCAGGATGCTGGTTTGGAGAGTCAGCTCCCTGTTTTAAAACATGAGTTGTGGGCAGGATTTCAGAGCCCACACGCCCCCCACACCCCCGCCCCACCCCCATGTGCTCAGCCACAGCTCATGGAGAAGAGTCTGGCTGCTAAGCAGGAGGCCCGTTCTTGGAATCCAATAACGCCTGCATGTTGGAAGCACCGACCAGAGGGCCCGGGTTTTGCAGGGTGGGAGGCCCAGTTCCTTAGGAACCACATGGGCCGCTGACGCTGTCCGTGGCCTGCGTCCGGGGCCGGTTGGTCTGACTCTCTGCTGTCCATGCGGGCTCCCCCAGGGGGCCAGCCATGGCCTTCGGGTCCTTCCATCACAGTGTGTGTGAAGCACGCACACGCATAGGCCTTCCTGCCATTAGGCAGGGGTTTTATTTAGCACGTTTCAAAGTGGTGGCCTCACTCTGCTGCCTGCCAAGGAGCAGCTAAGGTCAGATGAAGTAAACACCAACGACAGCATTTTTAGTTAAAAACAAATAAAAGGCAACTCGGACTCTTGATGGAAATGGGTTTCTGTCAAACAGGTCTCACCGAGTCTGGTCAGCTCTTGTGCACACACTGCCTTCTCCCCTCTCAGGCCGTCCCCTCCCCCTCCTCCTGCCCCTGCCCCTCCTCCTCCTCCTTCTGCACCCCGAGGGTTGTCACCGCCATCCCCCCCACCTGCCATGGGAGTGCGCTGTATGCCTCGCTTCCCAGCCTCCTGAGGAGGCCGTTTCTGTTCCAATCCCCATTTTACAGATCAGGACACTGAGGCACAGAGCATCAGGTGACCAGCCGGGAGTCACGCAGCAAGGAGGAAGGTAAACTGGTGAATTGGAGCTCAGGCATCTAGCTCCGGAATCCTCTCTTTTTGCCACTAGGCCTTTATCCACGTTTGCTGGGGATGCCCAGTAACCTCTGTGACAGAATTTTCCATGGGGCCGTCTCTGAAGCGGTAAAGAAAAGTTGGCCCAACGCAGGTTCAGTGGCTGGTTTGTAAGCATGACTTTGCAAAACGAGAAAGCTCGCACCCTGTTTCATGGGCATCACCGCCATGCAAAGGTCATAAATGCTGTGAGGAGGACAACAGCCAGCGGGGCCCCGGCTCCTTTCGCCCGCGGATTGCCCAGACCTCGCAGACCCGCAGCTGGCCCGCCAGGGCGCCGAGCTCTCGCCCAGTGAGCCGCCAAAGCTGGAGCACAAGGGCTGAGACGGTTCCCAGGCTGAAACCGTGCTTTGCAGCCGAAGGCCCTGCACTGATAGGGAGCACAGAGTGTGGCCTAGAAACCTCAGGAAGGAAAGGTTAGTACATCATTAACGTAGGACTCAAACCTCCTCAGAAATCCCCACAATCAAGAATCCTCAACTTTTAAAGCTATTTCCCGGTTTGTTATCCTTTTTCCTTTGTCAATTAATTGCACCGACATTTAATGACTGGAATCGAGAAAGGTGGAGTCGACGTGAAAGGCTCTGAGCTGCTCTCTTGCGTCAATGAAAGTAGATCGAAGCACATGGAATTTTCCGGAGAATGTTCTGTTGGATTACGACAACTGAGTTCGGGGCTTATCAACTCAGTCTTACTTTAATCTTGGCCAAGGGCCTGTTGCTGGGACTTATCTCCAGCACTGGTTTCGTGCCTGGCGAGGTGTAAAGGCTTTGCAGCCACCATCCCAGAGAATCCTGAACTGGTGACAGTCGCTGCCTGTCTTTTCGAAGGAGGAAACCGAAGCTCAGAGAGGCAGCTTTCCCTGTTCAGTGACACACAGTAACAAAAGTCAGAGCAGAGGGAGAAAACCAGGCTTCTGCCTCCAGAGCCCCCAAGCTGGTTCCCACAGCAGCGGCCACAGCACGTCCTCCTGGTGGCACCCGCGGGGTCTTGTGGCTGCCTCGGTGGTCTGAGCCCCGAGGCCGGTCCCTGCACTGGATTTAGGCCGGGAAGGGGGCAAACATTGGTCAGCCACGGTTTTCTCATCAGTACAAATGACTTAAAGCGTGTGAAACTGAAGACCCACAAAGAGTAAAAACATTGAAAAGCATCTGGAAAGAAAATATGTCCACACAAAATCTTGCACACAGATGTTTACCGCAGCTTTATTCATAATTGCCAAAACTTGGAAGCAACCAAGATGTCTGTCAGTGGTCGGATGGATAAGTTAACTGTGATGCACCCACACGATAAAATTTTATTTAGTGCCTAAAAGAAATGAGCAATCCAACAATGAAAAGACATGGAGGAAATTTAGATGCCTGTTTCTGAGGGAAAGAAGCCAATGTGTGAAGGCTACATGCTGTAGGATTCCAGCTATATGACATTCTGGAAGGGCAAAAGTCTGTGGAGACAATAGCAAATAAGCAGTGGCTGCCAGAAGTTAGTGGGGAGAGAGGGATGAGTGATTTTTAGGGCAACGAATAAGAGACGCACACGTTTGTCCAAACCCATAGACTCTACAACAGGGGCGTGAACCCTAACATAAACTATGGATTCTGGGTGATCACAATGTGTCAGTGTGGATTGTAACAAATGTACCACTCAAGTGGGAGATACTGATAATGAGGGGCTAGGGGGTTAGTGGGGGAAAGGTACCTAGGAACTCTGTACTTTCTGTTTAATTTTTCTGTGAGCCTAAAACTGCTCTAAAATATAAGGTCTATTAATTAAAATTGAAAAGCAAACTTCTGAACAATATGAGGTTCTAGATCAAGCCCTAGGCCAAAGGAAGCCCTTGTGTGATCCAGGGAAATGCTTCAGATTCAGCTCACCTCCACCAGCCTCCAGCAGCGGCCCCTTTCTGCTTCCCTTGGCCCAGATTGCAGATCCAAGACAGGTGTTCTAGGCAAAGGTGAGAGGGCAGTGTCCTTTGGAGAAGAGCTTCTCCAAGCAAGAGTCTCGGGACACCTGGGGTGGCTCAGTGGGTTAAGCCTCTGCCTTCGGCTCAGGTCATGATCTCAGGGTCCTGGGATCGAGCCCTGCATCGGGCTCCCTGCTGATCAGGGAGCCTTCTTCCTCCTCTCTCTCTCTCTCTCTCTCTGCCTGCCTCTGCCTACTTGTGATCTCTCTCTGTCAAATAAATAAATAAAATCTTAAAAAAAAAAAAGCAAGAGTCTCTCCCATCAGGTTCAAGCCTGCAGAGTTGACCTTAAACAAAAGTGAAAAACCCAGGTCTAACTGCTGCAGGTGTGGCCCCGGGCTCCTCTGTGGCTCCCACATGGTTCCAAACCCTGCTCCTCCCAACTCGACCAGCCCTAGCTTCCCCATCCAACCTCTTGCCATGACAGAAACAGGTGTTCTGATGGAAAAAAAAAAATCTGTTCTTGACCCATGAGGCCTGGGAGCGCTCTGCCTTGGGCTGGAGTGGCGCCATGAGGCGTTCCGGGTGGGGGCCACCATGGCATGAGTTTCTCTGTCCCGGGGGCAGACCCCTCTCCTGGGCAGTGCCCTGTCCTTGTGACAAAATTCCTTACAGCCCAGGAAGGACGAGGAGGTTTTTGATGACCAGAGTTGTCTCTACTCCATGAAGCCACCTTCCTGTCCCTCTTGGGCTCTTGGGTCCTGCCATTCGCCCCTTGCATGGCGCCCCTGCCCTCCCCATGTGCTCTCTTCCCTTCACGCATCTCCCCTGCCAAGCCGTGTGGGGCTACTCGATTTGGGACCAGCTGGTCTCTGCTCAGACAGGGCCCCTGTCCCCCTACGGGTTGTTCTTATAACCTCCTCTTTATCCGTGAAGTAGGCATACTGCATCCGAGCCCCAGAACACTTGGATTAATTTATTACTAGGCTGGCAGAGCAGCCAAGTTTCCCCTGAACACCTTGGCTGGGGTGATGGCAGCGGAGTGTCCACTAGGGGGCGAACTGGCCTCATGAAACTCCGGGGAGGTGCGAAGGGGAAGGAGACCAGGAGGAAGCAGCCAAGAGAGCAGGAAGCTGCGACAGCGTCGTCCAGCCCCCACTGCGGACCATGCGGCCCTGGGGCGGTGGCTCCGACCCCACTACTCTCTGCTCCCTTCTGTTCTCCGGCCGCCGCAGGCCCTGCTCCTGAGTGGTGCTCCCGGACGGCATTTGCTCGTTTCTTGCTTGTTTCTCTGGCTGAAATGTCGGCCCCTGTAAGGGCAGGGACCTTAGGCCACAGCCCGGTACAAGGAGGAGAGCGTGGCAGGCAGGAACGCCGGAGGAGTGGATGGAGGGGGCCAGCCACAGAGACACACGGCGCCCTGCCTGTTCTCTGGGAGGCATCCTGCAGCCTCTGGCTGCCCGTGCTTTGACATTTGGGACTATTTTAGGCCCTAAGGGGCAGGGGAGCACCGCAGGATTAGCCTGGGAGCACCTCTTTGATATTCCGCTTGGGTGGCTTCTTCCCTCTCCTGCTGTATTCACCTTCCCTTGATGGCTAAGCAGTTCCCCCATGTCTGAAGGTCGGCGGGATTTAGTTTCCCCCACGGCACTGGGCTGTGATCTGGTTTAAGCCACCGTGCATTTGCTTGTGGGGACACACCTGGCCTGAGGACCCCTCCACCATGGTACTTGACTCCCCCCCTTCCCCCAGAGCAGAGCCTGGGAACCTGCCTGCTGACAGGCACTGGAGCCGAGAACCCCTGCCTGGGGAGGCAGGACCTGTCTCCTTGTCATGCTGGGCCGGAAAGGCTGCGAACCAAGGCGACAAGTGGGTCTTCTCCAAGGTGGCGAATTGCCAGGCTGGGAACGTTTATTCACGGCCACGTTTACCTTCCTCTGTGCCCACCCCTTACCCTCCCGGGCCCCCGGGTCCCCGCCACGGTCGGATGTTTCTCGGCTCTGATGTCAGTCACTTGCCCCTTTCCGGGGTGCTGAGCAAGCAGTTCCCCCTCCCTGGCTGAGGCTGCTGGGGTTCCAGGCAGTGGGTGGGGGGAGAGGAGGGGACAAGAGAGGAGGAGGAGCCGGGGAGCACGGTGGGTCCAGCTCGGGGTGAGGCAGAGGCAGGAGCTGAGAAGAACTGGGTCACGATCTACTTGCTGCTGGGTGCACAGCCGGGAATGCATTTTAACCAGCATCTCAGGCGACGCCGGAAACCTTCAGTCGACTCGGGCCTCAGGCTTTGGTTTCTTCCTGTTTCTGATTCTCAGCGAGCAAACACCCATCCTCCATCCAACCGGGTTTAACAATCGTTTACACTTTGCTGTATTTCCTTTTGATAAATAAAAAAAGAAACACCCTACAAACGTATCTGAGCTCTCCGCTGACTGCTTTTACCCCATCCCACTCTTCCTGCCTCCCCACCCCCTTGTTATTAATTTGGTGTGTCGTTTTTCATACATGTATATATCACACATATATCTATGGGCAGTGTGTTTCGGTTTATGTGGGCTTTAGGAATTTTATTAATGATATCTAGTGTGTGTTAGTCTACAACTTTGTTTTTTTTTAACTCAAGTTTGTCTTTTGAGATCTATCCTGTGTGAGTGTGTGTTTGCACATACACATTTACATACATACGTAAAATGTATATATATGTAAAACCTTATATATAGTATGTATATAATAAGTATACACACACACATATTTCTATTTTGCTCCATGTTATAGTCCATCATATGAATATGTCCCAATTGATTTTTCTATTTCCTCAGGGATAGACCTTTATGGCGACGGGGTTCAGTCTCTGGATCTGCAGAGTGGGAACTGTTACACCTGTCACACACTGTGGAACCTACGTGAGGGGGCACAGGGGACAGTACCTCGCATGGCAACCGGCCACAGAACCTTCTCAAGACCTACCGGAGGGAGTGGTTTTCCAGCCCCCAAGATAAGTGCTGATGCAGGACGCACAGTGTCCAGTGTCTTCGCCAACGTCCTGCGATGGCGGCCCATCCAGACAACAGGTTGGCCCCATAAAAGGAGGGCTTGTGACTCAGCAAATAAGGTCAACACTGGGCTCCATCTGACACAGGACGAAAAGTCAGGAGTCACGTAACCCAATTTCCTCCACCAGTGACCACCATGGCTGCCCACCCCTTGCATGCGCCCCTCCAAGAATGGGGAGCCCCCAGGCCCAAAGGCAGCTCAGGCTTGTATTGGGTCAAAAATCGGAGTCCTGGTGAGTCCCAAGTTTCTTGCGGGGGCTCCACAGTACATTGCCTATTTCACAGTGGCTGGTGTACCGGCCCCTACGCCTGTCTTTCCTTCTCTAGGCTAACGTCACACTTCAGAAAGGACATGCGGCTCTGCTAGGATATGTTTCCTCACCCCCTGGTCCCCTGGTCATCCTCTGAATGTGTTCCTGTTCCCAGTCTTAGGTGGTCAATTCCTGGCTGAGTGGAGCACCCGCTGAAACGTTTGGGCCTGCAGAATACACCAGAACCGGTACGAGGCACCCCCTGTGGCTGCTCTGCGCCTTTGCACAAACAACCCTGCACTGAAGGCCAGCGGGCCTTCTGCCCTCGCATCTTCTCCCATTCACCACTTGGCTTGGAACTGACCCTTCACCCAATTCACATGGAAACGGCGATGGGTGTCTCGGTAGCCTCTTAATCATTGCGGCCTGTCTCCTGGCACCGTGCAGGGACCAGGGCACTGGCCGCTTTGCGAGCCGAGACCCCTCCTTCCTGGGCCTCTGGACCCCACTCCCATGGGCACCCATCCTTTGATGAAGACAACTGACACCCAACCTTGGGTGACTTGTACTTAAAAGCAGTGCTGAGCGCTGCCTTTTCACTTGTCGGTCTTTTCAGTCAGAACTAGGAGCTTCTAGGCTCCAGGTTGCGGGTGTCTTGGAAGGAGCATATTCAAACGAGAGAGCTGTTGGCAGCCTGAGGTTTTCTAGAGAAGCAGAGAAAATGCAATGAGAGAGAGAGAAAGGGCAGGGAGAGCAAGAGAGACAGGGCATGGACGGGGCAGAGCAAAGGAGGGGGTCCTGGCGAGTCCAAGCCCTGGTTCCCACCCCCTCGTGTGGCCCACCAGACGCCCCGGGTGTTCATGATGAGTCTTCCTTGGGCACGAGCCAGTTTCGCAACTGTCCAGTGTCTGTTTCTTGCAACAGCGTGAGCCTTAATTTATGCAAACACGAAGCCCAGACAACTCTCTTGCCCAAAACTGGCCACTTGACCCACCCCAGAGCCACTCCTGCCCCCTCTCTGTCCCTGTCCCCTTGGCCTCTGGGCTGCTGTCCTTCCATGCCCACTTTTGCAAAGTGTTTTTATCACGAGCCGTGTCTATTGCCTTGGTTGGTGGGAGGACACAGCCCTGGAATTAATAAAACGTGGGAACACAAGAGGAAACTCCTTGTTAAAAGGGCCGATCTGGACTTTGTTAGGGAACCCGTTCCCCCACTTCATCGGGCCTAGAGAGAGGAAAACAGCTTCCAGATGGAAAACACCTGTGCTTCGAACCGATCTTTCTGTTGACGCAAGCAGAACCGTCCAGCCCGAGGCTGCAGGAAACGTGCTGCTGTCTGGGCCTGGTTCAACATCAGTCACACCACGTTGCTAAAAAAATCACATTACCTGGGGAGAAAGTTTGCTCCCTTCCCTGGCCCGCTTCCGGCCACCCAGTGCGACAGCTTGGAGCTTGAGTTCCCGAGCAGCTCTGCTAGGAGGAGGGGGCACCTCGGTTCTGGTCTGAGCTCAGCCACTCAGCTGGGTCACCTTGGCCAGGGGCACCTTCACTTCTGTGGGTTTTTTGTTTTTCTTTTTAATGTAATGAAATCCTGGGCCCACCTATTTCGTAGAGTTTTGAGAGGATGAAATGGTAAGAATAATGAGCGAAAGAGTTTTTGACAAGTAGTGATGAACATGGCAAGAACGGCTACTGAACGTAGAAGTGTGTGGACTCTTGTTTTCGTTTTATAACACCTGCAGTGTAGGCTGTTATCACCACTTCAGAGATGAGCACAGTGAGGCTCAGAGAGACTAACTGGCTCGGCCCAGGAAGCTCTGCTGGTAAGAGCAGGGAGTCGACTCCAGGCTTTTACTGACTTCAGGGTCTATGAGACACACGTTCCTCATCTTCCTGGGGGCGCCGTTCAGCTGGAGGGAAGCCTCGGGCTGGCTCGCCAGTGTGGGGACAATACTCTTTGAGATGCCACCCAACTCAGAGCAAGCGTGGTTTTTAGAGTTCTGGGGAGAACAGAGGATGCTGCTATTTGAACCGAGAGCCGTCTGGAGCTGCTGGGCGCTGCGGCAGATGGTTCTTTGTTTTGGGGCAGACTGGGAAGGCCGTTAGGGTTGAAAAGGCAGAACACCTGATCTGAAAGGAGAAGAAAGAAGAAAGGAGAAGGCTGAACTGCTTCGTTGAAGAAGATGGGATGAATTTGGATTCTTCCCGGGCAGCCCTGAGAGAAAGGTTAGTAGGCTCAGAAAAACCAAGGGCAGAGAGGGCCAGAGGCACAGCACATGACAGGAAGCCAATGGGAAATTCTTGAAGGCGTAAAGAAACGAAGGAAGTATTTCTTCTCAATGTCCTCGCTCTTCTATAAACTCCCTTCATGCCCCCAAACTTCCGTGCAGGTTTGCTCATGGAACTTTGGGTCAGTGCTTGGCAGACAAGGGCAAATGGGGGAGGTGGTGATACCATCGTGAGACCAGCTATGGAGCTCAGTGGGCACAGGAAGCTGGATCCTACAGTGACTTTGAGTATGAGCTACAGAAATCATGGGCATTGAGTTGATGCCCTCAACAGGTGGCGTAGGAGCGTGAGCCCTTTATATGTAAATCTTACAGACCTGGGCGACTGTCATGCAGAAGGACTTGAGTGATGGGCACCCAACACCTTCAGGAGGTGTCACCTCTTGCTTTCTACTGCCCCTCCCGTGTTCTGATATCACCTCTCCATAACACATCCAGAGGCTACTGGGTGTCTTTCTGTGACTTTCTTGTTCCTGTGACTTTATTCTCTCCCCGAGCGACGGCTCTGGCACGCAGAGAGGATGAATGTGAGCTTCCCATGCTCCAGACTCGCTGGCTCCGCTCATTTAGGAGTCCTCCAGCTGCACGGCCAAGTCAGCTGCCAGGATCATCACCCACAGTTCCCATCAGACTGATTTGTTTGCTCACAAACCCAACCCAATGCTTTCAAAGAAACCTTCTCTGAGGAAAGCTGAGGACGAAGCATTTCCCTCAGTGGGTGCAGACAATAGCCAGCGCTCAGGCACAGCCCAAGATGGCGCTGCCCAGACGCACTGTGGTGTTGGGTTGTTATGGAAATGGCTTCCTGACTGGAGCCAAGGGCATTTCCTTTGCCTTGACCACACCCTCAGCTTCTTTTTATTTTGGATGAAAATAGCCAAGTAATTTGGCAAGAGACCTTGACCACTGGATATGGAACTCGTAACTTCTGGGAAAGAGAGTGGCACCATAAGATGTTTACGTGGTGACTCTTAGGATGCTACATTTTTCACTGACAGTTTCTCTTCTGTTGTGTCCTTTTAGCCTCCAGGGGGACTAGTCCGTAATGAGTTAAGGTGGACGTCATCTCTGATGTTTGTAAATGTTCTATAGATTAGTTCCATAGCATAGCCAGGCCCTTTACATATATTATCTTATTTAATCTTACCATAAATGAAATAGGTATTATTTTAGTCTACATAGAAGAAAACTGAAGTTCGGGTTTGCCTGATTCCAAAACTCTGCTCTTATCTCCCCACCTGAACTATCCTTCATGGCTCAGCAGGAAAGCCTATTGTTCTAGAAAGCCAGTCCCTACCACTCCCATCTGGGGACTCCCCCTGCCCCAACCCTCTTTCCTGGACTCCTAGGTCTGTGCCTGTGTGATGTCAGCTGAGCACCCCTACTTTCACCCCGCCCCCATGTCTTCATCCCAATCCCTGAAATCTGTCAATATGCTACCCTCCAGAGCAAGAGGGATTTTGCAGATGTGATTAAATTAAGTATCTTGAGATGTGAGGATTATTCTGGACTATCTGGATGGGTTCAGTGTGACCACAAGGGTCCTCATAAGAGGGAGGCAGGAGGGACAGAAGGAAAGAAAGGAGATGGCACTACGGAAGCCAAGGTTAGAGGGATGCACTTCGAAGGCAGAGGAGGGGACAAGAGCCAAGGAGTCTGAGCACCACCAGAAACTGGGAAAGGCAAGGAAATGGCCCCTCCCCGAGCACCTCTAGAAGGAACACAGCCCAGCTGACACCTTGATCGTAAACTGTGAAGCCCATTTTGCTCTTCTGCCCTCCCAAACTATAAGATGATAACTTTGTGTTGTTTTAAACTACCCAGCTGATGGTACTTTGTCATGGGAACAATCATAATTGAGTACATCTGTGTGGGGATTTCTTTTCCCTGCACTTACAACCGCCTCCTGGTCAGGAGGTTAAGTTTCTGAAGGCTGGAACCACTTAAGTCAGTAGCTATATTTTGAGCAATCACTCTATTTTTGAGCATACTGGAAAGCAAGGCAGACATGAGTGATACATGTCTCTGTCCTCAAGAGACCCAGAGGTATGTAAAAAATATACACTTTGTGCTTTCAGAGGTCCCACTCAAAGCCTTGCACCGAAGAGATGAGCAGTTAATTAGTGACTGAGGGGCCCCATCATGCAAAGAAAAAATTTTGATAACATGGAAGAAAACACAAATATATTTAGTAAGCTTTTATAAATGAAACTTGAAATAGGGGTCCTCTGGTTTTTAAAATAACAGCTGTGAAAGTAAAAATGTCTTTAAGCTTAATTTAATTCCAAATGACAGAGAACAAGGGAAAAGGGAGGCAGCTGGAGGCTTGGCGATGGAAAGAAAGAGGGAATTTGTGAGAGGCTGGTGGACATTAGCTGAAGGCTGTGAAGGTCAAGGGGCTGGGAGGTTCTGGAAGGAGGAGGGTCTTGGTAAACTCTTCTAATTAAGCTTGCCTCTATGACTTATAACCACTTAACCCTGCCTTTGAATTGCTAACTAAACAAATTAGACAGTTTGCCCAAGGTTAGAGTGGCCTTTATCTTTACACCTTAACTCTTACCTCTGAAAAGAATAGTGGAGAGCAAGAACTGGAAGTGTTAATGTCTGCTCCCTGCACCAGGTGTGCCTTGACCCCACCGTCAATGATGGGCATCCTGCCAGGGAGACCGCCCTGTACCCAGATAGGTCAACTACTTCAATGCGCAATTCTCAAAAATCACCTGTATCAGAATTACCTCATTCATTTTAGGGTTCCTAAACCCTTCCCAGACCCCTTGATTCTTTTTTTTTTTAAGATTTGTTTATTTGGGGGGGAGAGAGGGGGGGAGGGGCAAAGGGACAGGATCCTCAAGCAAACTCCCTGCTGAGCACAGAGCCCAACTTGGGGCTCAGTCTCAGGACCCATGAGATCATGTCCTAAGCTGAACTGAAGAGTTGAACCCTTAACCAACTGAGCCACCCAGCTGAGCCACCCAGTTGAACCCTTAACAAATGGAGGCACCCCCCCAAGACCTCTTGATTCTGATGTTACCTAAGATTTGAGAACAGTTCAACTTCTCAAAATATTAACAATCTTAGCAACTTTATGAGCTCCATTAGCATGACGTTTGGGGCCTTATTACACTTGGAGTGGGCCAACTGAGTTTTGCGATTGATTTTCCTTTTAATCTCTAGAGAACTGGACAGTTGGGTAAACCATATCTTATAATTGCTCTCTGTTAAACCATTATGAGGAGTAATAACAGTCGGCGTTTTATGACCATTTTTGGCATATGCCAGTTGCAAGAAATAAAAATTTATTATTCTACCCGTTTGATACATCCCATCAGATCAGTATACTAATCAGTAGTATGATATACGGCTCTTAGAAGCCTGATGCTTGAAAAATAGTGGATGGTGGACTTTGCCTAGAAAACTTTTGGGAATCAGAGTTATCCATAATAATAAAGCCACTGTCGGGAAAAAGCGTATTCCCACACTCCAAGCGTTTGATAACCTGGATGTCGGTAATTTGGTTGTTTTATAACATGATGGAGCAATGAAAATTAATCTTCCTGGCAGATTATTTCATGACTCTTCATTACTGGCATTATCTAAGCTGTAAAGAAATACTGTAAATGATTAACAACCATGTAGAGATGGACACAGTGGATAATGTCCCTGCATTGAATACTAGGAGGCTGATACAATTCCTCGTGCTCATTTTCATGCACAAGGAAACAGTTTGATCGGTTAAGGTTGGGTAGCTGCCCACCAGGTGGTCTTCTGGACACTAGCCCTGGGCTTTGTGGTTGAAGACGTGAGTTACTCATGATAAAGTGAATGGAGAATGGTGAATGGTAGGTTTCTTAAAAATGACATTGAAAAGGAAGGTCAACACAAAGGCTTTAACTTTTCCTAGATCATGGATCCATGTTGTGTGGTGCTCAATCTAGAATTACACTGAATTTTTTTTTTTTTTAGAGCAGGGTTGGGGGGAGGAGCAGAAGGAGAGGGAGAGAGAATCTTAAGCAGGCTCCACACCCAGCATGGAGCCCGATGTGGGGCTTGAACTCATGACCCTGAGATCATGACCTGAGCTGAAGTCAGGAGTCAGAAGCTTAAGTAACTGAGCCACCCAGGCACCCTACACCGTATTTTTTAAATTGCTATTTTGAATATGCTTCTTGGAAAATCAAATATGTAAAAGAGATGAGCCAGAGGGAGTGTTCACATCACAACAAAAGTTTTGCAGCAGGAGCCAGTGGGAAGCAAGCAGGGCTCTGGAGGTGGATAGAATTGGGGTTCAGCTGTTGCTCAGCTCACTTAGTTATTAGCTGTGTGTCACTGGGCATTTTTTTTTTACTTTATTTCATCTCTAAAATGGGCCAATAAAATCTACCTTATAGAACTGTGGTGGGGTTTTGAGACACTTCATATAACACAGCAGTCCTGAGGTTGGTCCTTGTTAAAGGGAGGTGACAGTGGTCATCATCATCCCCATTATCACTCTTCAGTCTGACCTCTTAAAACAATGATTTGTGCCCAATTTTTAGAACTGTATTGATTACAGAAAAGGTACCCTACATCATTATTTTTTTGCCAAGAGGGATATATGAAATGTTTTATTCAACTTTGTGACCACCTTCCCTCCCACAGTTACCTGGGGCCTATTGCCTTGTTAAGTGGTACACACTACATAGACTGTGGTTGAATTGGGTTGGATGACAAGCTTTGGCAAAACGTCTTGACAGGGGGTGGGGAACTTGGGTTTTTCACCCTGTGAGCTGACCATAATTAAGTGGCTAATTGACCTGAAAAGAGTCAACAGAGACTATTATGTCCATCTATTTACCTGTAATTAAGATGCACAATGGTTCTTTGAAATAGGTGTGCACTGGGCGTCACAGCTCCTAGCACTGTGAGATCTTGGGAACCTGTCTGGATTTCCTTTTTTTTTCTAAATCCAATTTTGCCAGAGACACCTTCTGGCACCTGGATCTGGATCCAGTTTTAACAACAAAGGGAATAAGCTAGAGGATCTTTGTAATCATAGTGCTCCTTGGCTGCCATGGGAGGTGGCGAGCATTTCTGACCATAGGAAGAGCAAATGTAAGGTAGTAGTTAAGCATGAAGTCCCAGAACCACTTAATTATTCTGTAAAGTGGGTGTGATCACATTTGTACTTGTCTTAGAAACTCTGTGAAGATACATGAGATTAATGCTGCTACGGTTCTCGGCACGATGCGCAGAGCCTGGTAGAGCTTACTATTGTCATGTCGTCTGGTCTTCCGGGAGAGGTTGGGTACCCTCCTGTGGGTAACCATGACTGGAGAGCATGGATTCCTGCACTTCAGGCATCAGCCTGTATAGCTCAGACTCTCCTGAGATTTGGAGGGAAGCCATGAACTCTACCCATGTCTGGAAAATGCACACACCCCCCACTCACTCAGTGTCCTCAATTCTATAAGTCTGTGGGACTGGCTTTTGGAACATGTGGATCAAAAGAAATTACCAGGAAAAGCAAGGAGCACTTATAGTGAACTATTCTTGAAGTCCATCAGGATGCAAAATGGTAATGGCATTTCTACTTTTCACCAGCCCTTTTCTCTTTTTGAAGCTGAGTGTCCAGTGGGCTGACCCGTCTTCTTCCTTGAATCTCAAATTTGACCAAGGACAGAATCCGGATCTCCATGGAGGAGATGTCTTTCTCAGGGAAGGGTCTTTTTCAGGGAAAGATCTTTCCTAGGGAAAGGTCTAAATGCTCTGATTAGAACACCCATACTAATGAGAACTGCCTTTATGGCTCTTAACTCAAGTTGGAAGTATTTTTATGGTCAAGTTCAAGCAAGCTGTCCCAGTAAAAGCCTTAGGGGAAGGGATGAGGCAAATCTTGAACAGATCACACGGTTCTTTTCTGGTGGTCATTAAGTAAGTTACTGAATAAGGTACTGAGGGGACTAAAATAAATTAGGAATGGATAGAGGAGAGAAATGCTGATTCAGTCCCTCTTTCCCCACATGCTTGCTAATTTATTGTTCCTCCTGCAGTCTAGAAGCTCCAGGTAGGCAGCACCCCTGTGTTCTTGGCTCACTGCACAATGAGTGCCTGGCACACAGGAGACCCAATACACATTGGTGGAGTAAATGATGATGTCTGATTCTCAGACCACTGTTCTGTGGCAGAAACTCCATCAACCAGCATAAGTGCTTCCATGGGTGTTTTAAGGGTCCATGGAATGGTTTCGGCTTCTCTATTTGTGGTAGAAAAATGTATTAAGAGAAAAATCATGGGCTCATATAGAGCACTGAGCCATCCAATATGTCTTTCCCGAAGTTCTTATAAATTCAAACAAGACTGACACAGCTTATGCGAATTAAAATGTTTCCTTTATGGTTGTTATGGTCATCTTCGCTTTAGTAATGTTTGCTGAATGTGTGACTCGTTGGATGTTGAGTTTTTGGCAAGGAACACAACATCCAAATACGATATTATTTTTGTAAGCTTTTTGGTCATTTTGCATTAAAACTTTGGTAGTTGGTTTTATTATGAATGTATTTTAAGTATGCACAATAGATTTAAACTATGTCAAAGTTTACATAGTAGGAGGGGAAATTCCCCTTGTAAATTTACATTGCCACTTTCAGAGGCAAATATTTTTCATATCTTGCTGTTTGGTGATCCAGACTTTTATGGATGTTGGCATTTACTGATATGGCTGGAGGGCCAGGAGATGACTTTGGCAATGCAGGCACCAGTAAATAGTCTGAAATCCTATAGTGAAAGTGTGGGTCTTTGTCTGGTCTTTTGCACTCTATTAAGTGAAGATGTCTTAGGTTGGTGCTAGGGTTTAGCATTCTCTTCACGACCACAGATCTCTCATCTCACAATGATAGAACAAAACTCAGGTTCTGATCCATGTTAACCCAACCTACATTTTGAAAAGCAAAGTGTGTCATTACGAGCACATTCCTTACCCCAGGAGCTCAGAATTTGGTTAGGAGATAAGAAGTAGACATACAAGAAATTTGACAGTGCTAGATGAATAAATGAAATACCCCATCAGTGGGCATTTTCTCATGCTCCTTCAAAGGTGACAGCTCAAGGTAGGTCTTGGGGGGTAAATAAGTTTGCAGAAAGAGCTGAACTGTTGTAAGCAAATGAGATGAGTTGAAGCAGGATAGGGCTGTTAGTGGGACATGGGTCGGACAGGAGAAAAGGTTGTGCAGAAACTGGGAGATTGCATGGAGATAGTGGAGTGCCTTGATTGTCAAATGTGGAAGTCTGTTTTGTAGACAATGGGCACTGAAGGCTTCTAGAAGATTGTCTGATAGCACCTGGAAACAGGACAAAAGGCTAAAGAATTGATTCAAAGCCCAAAGGAAAAACCCAGAGCATAGAGGTGGATATTACAGACCTCTAGATCCATTCAAAATTTCTGTAGAGATAAAGCTGAGCCTCATTCTGCAGCCACAGATGTACCATCTCTCCTGGATCAAGTGCACACACAAGGTCCACCACGATCTGGCAACTATGTGCTTCTGGAACCCCAGCTCTCATAACTCGCCTTCCTGGATGCTATGCTTCACTCTCAATTTTCCCAGCGTGTCTGTGCTTTGTTTTTTCTTCATGGCCCTGTATGGACTAATCCCCCTGCCCTGAAAGCCCTCCCCACCTGCCATCCCTCCCCTTGCCTCCCCTTGCCTCTCCACTGCGGCCTCTTTTCTTTCGTGACTTGGCTCAAGCATCCCCATTATGACTAATGCTCTTGACCTGTGCGCCCCTCCGGCGGGGGTTTCCGAGGTGTCCACATAAGCCTCTTTATTACCTTATCATGCTCCGTTGTTTTCACCAGCTTGTATGTGTTTTCCCGTTGCATCATAAACTCTTCAAGAGAAGAGACCTTCTTTTACTCATTTTGAATTCCAATACCTGGCCCAGGACCTGACATGGAGCTATCGCTCTATATATTCTTTCTGAGTGCATGATGGAGATTAACTCTTCACTCTCTCCTCCCAGGAACTGACTTGAACTAAAACAAAACATTATAAAGCGAAAACTTGTAGGATGTAAGGGTAGTGAAACCCTAGGACGGTGGTTCTCAAGTGTTGGGCTGTGGCTCCTCAATATGTTACAAACTCTCCCCAAGGAGGGTCAGTAGAGGTGGAAAACACTTAAAATACATTGTTGTGATATCTTGCTGTTGGGGTGCTGCTTGTCGGCTCACTGAACTAGGTGAGGCCTTTGAAGTGAGGGAGCTCTTTCCCTGATCTTACTTCTAGGAGGCTTAGCGTGAAATTGGGTCAGAGACAGATGCGGAGGTGAGAATGTGAGTGTGTAAGACAATATAGTTGGCAATAAATGTTCCTGATGAAACAGAAATAGGGTCGCAAAGGGCGATTGAGTGACTATCCCCCTAACGGTGGATGCTTTTATAGACAGCATGAAAATTCTGTTGTAATCTTTAATGTCGTTTGTGTCTTATATTCTTCAGGTTCCTGCCAATATTCTGGGTGGGAACTTCTGCCCTAGAAAGTGTTCCTGAAGGGTTACTAGGCCCCCAGTCAGTAGGTCACAGGTCTTAGGGTGGAGACCATGGGAGAGGTTACTGGCCTTCCTGTTCCCTAAGCCTGACACCATTTTTCCCCAAACTGATGAAATGATAAAAAGTCAAGAACTGCTTTGCTCTTGTTTTTATAAAATTGTCTCCCTTTGGCAAGTTCTACAAATGGGTCTTGTATTCCAGGTTACATAACTGTTTCCCAGTAGCAATTATTTTTCAGTCGGGCTATTCAGGGGCAGATGATTTTCAGGCTAAGAGAAAGGACATTCACAATCACAGTGTGGAAACTTACTACCCCTTCTACAATTTTCCTGGAATTGTGCTAGTGGTTGGCTCTTCATCATGGATGGTGACTAATGTCTCTCTTCCATATGCATCTCTTCTGCCTGATTGATCTGTAAGTGTCTGAGAAAAACATGCTAAAACCCCCACCATGCCTGTGGTTTTATGAATTTCTCTTTGCCATTGTGTCAGTTTTTGCTTGACGTGTTTCAAGATTACTTTGACAGATGTGACCAAAGTTTGGTGGAATGTTTCTTTTATTACTATGTGGCACTCCTCTTTATTTCTATTAGTGATTTTTACCATAAGTTATATCGTATTTTGCTATAAATTAACGTCACCATGCCAATTTTGGTTTGGTACTTACATGGGATGTACAGCCTTTCCCAATATTTTCTATGCCATCTTGTTTTAGGCATAACTTTATAGACAGGCTATAGCTTGATGTTTAAAAAAATACAAATGGATAGTCCTTTTCTTTTAAAGAGTGAGCATAACCTATTTACATTTATTGTGATTTCTTATATATTTGAACTGATTGTAAAGATCTTCTCTTATACTTTGTGCCTACCATCCTTTCTATTTGCCTCTTTTTTCCTTTCCTCCTGCCTTTACTTAGACCATGACATTTTGTTATGTCCTCCTTTTCCCCTTTTGCTGCATTTTCCTGCATAAAGTTTGCATTTCTTTTTTTTTAAAAGATTGTATTTATTTATTTGAGGGAGAGCACAAATTCCCTCATTTATTTGAGGGAACATAAGCAGGGGGAGTGGCAGGCAGAGGGAGAGGGAGAAACAGGCTCCCTGATGAGCAGGAAGCCCAATGCAGGGCTTGATCCCAGGATCCTGGGATCATGACCTGAGCCAAAGGCAGACACCTAACCGACTGAGCCACCCAGGCGCCCTGAATTTTGCACTTCTTATTTTAATCCTTGCCATTAAATTCCAAAATATAAAGTTATTCATATCTATGGTTTGCCATCTTATAATAGCTATTCGCATTTTGATAACATCTGTTCAATGCATTTATTGTGTGTAAACATGTCTCCAGGCAGTGATGTCATCATAACTCATTACACCTACATGCAGACTTATAAATACTTTATTGCAGGTTTCTACTATTTGGAGTATTTCGTCTTTGATTCTTTTGAAAATAGCCTTCCTTTTGCTTTTGGAAACTGCTTCAAACCATTTGAGTGGGGAGTTGCCATGTTCTTGAGACCTCAGCAACTGCCCTTTGAAGATTGGATGAGAGGTGAGCCTCTGACCTCAATGAGGCCAATCAGAGTCCTTTCCTGATTTTTTTGAATTGGAACAGAAAAAAAAGAGGGCTTGTCCTCTCTAGCCATAGACACTGGGATGGCTTGTACGGCATGAGTACTGCGAGCACTCTTCTTCCAGCCCTCAGTGGAAGAGAATGAAGAAACAACAAAACCCCTCCGAAAGGCACATGACTGAGTGGTACGTGACTCCTCAGGCAAAGAAACAGGAGAAAGTAAACGAACTCTCAGGAGGCTGTCAGCACCTACATGGTCAAATGAGCACCTACAGTTAGGGAGGAAAAGCCCCTTTATGCCTAAAGTACAAATGGTTTAGGCTTTTCTGTGATGAGCTAAGAGGGGAAAAAAAGGACTTTCAGAATTGTAATCATTGCCCTTCAAGGAATAGTGGGAAGACACTAAGATGTTCATACACACAGATACGCCACCACCTGAAGAAAGATGAAGGAAGGAGCTTTGGAATAGAAGAGGAAGCTGGAGTGGGATTGGAGACAAGTTTACGGAATCAGGGAGGATGAAACGATCAAACAGTTACTCTTTGAAGTTCATGGAAGTGGTCCCTTCAGAACAAGGGACGGGGCCATGAACTATGGTATGTGCTAGAAGGTGAATTCATATACCATGTGAACCTGAGAGATGACACCATCTATAAGACAACATTCAAAATGAATTTTGAAGAAATTCTGGATGGCAGGCTTGGTTTAATACCTGACTTCTGCCTGAATCCTTCTTTTGTTCTCTGTGCAGGTTTGCGCGTGCACACGCGTGCACTTGGTGATAGTGGGGAGATGCTGCGTGCCGCCAGGCGGGAGCTCGAGAGGCACGCCCCTGGGCCAGTCCAGCTCATTCCTGTTTGTGCGGGTCTCCCAGGAGGATGGGGGGAGAGTATTAGCCCAGCAGTGCTGGGACAAAGGAAAATGGGTGTTTTCTCTTCCTTATTTTGGGTCATGTTTAACAACTTTTATTCTCGTGGCTTTTGTGCTTTATTTTCCACGAGAAGGGGTGACTGAGGGCAGTGAGCCCTTGCTTTTGAACACCTTGCACGATGTGCAGGTTTCACCATCGGGGGCTGGTTCGAAGAGATATTCTAGCCTGAAGACGGGGGTGGAGGGGGTACGTTGACTTCTTAGCGAGTCCCTTCTTGTCCAGAGATCTCCGGATGTTATATCTCCATGTTCTGGGATGAGCACGGTGTGGCCAGCAAGCCCTGGCCCGATGCCCTGACGGGGGACACCTACATGCAGATGCTGACGCTTGGAGTGTTCGATCACAAGCTCGTGATGACAGATGGTTGCAACACACTTGACACATCCTGAGGCAAAGGAAAACAGAGATCGACGGGGAGAGGAAGCTGTGGGAGAGACGCTGGGAGGGAGAGCTGTTCCAGGCCCGTGGCAATAGGAAAGCAGTCCAGAGGGAGATGGGCAGGTACCCGTGCAGCGGGGGGTCCTGCAGCAGCAGCCGGGCGGGGGACAAGGAGCCCGGACTCCCTGGTGGGGCCAAGTGCAAGTTCAGAGACAGGGCCGCCCAGGCACGGGGCGGGCTGGGGACAGGGTGCGGAGGAAGGTCCTGGAAGCCAGAAAGGCAAAGGGGAAGCTAGGATAGCAGCTGCTGTGGTTCCAGAAGAGCGTGTCGAAAGAGGGACCAGGAAGAGGTGGGAAAAGATTAAGTCCTCACAGCGCGGAACAGCGGACACAAGATGACTGAGCTGAGGTGATAGAGGGGAGTTGGGCAATCCGTGTTGGCAGCAGGAACAGGAAGCTGCCCCGATTCCTCGGCAGCCTCGGCCATAAGCATTGCCACACAAAGGGCACTAAGATAATCTGCCCCTTGTACCAGGGCTTCTGGGGCACCGTGGGGGCTGTGATGGATACTCATTAATAGACAGTTTTCTCAGTCCTTCTTCCGGAACATACTAACTGCCAAGGGCACCTGCGCGGAGAAGAAGCTGCATGAGCTGCCCCTCCCCCCAACGAGGGCTGTCCCAGCACACGCACCCCGTCCCATCACACGCACCCCGTCCCGGCACACGCGCCCCGTCCCCGCACACGCGCCCCGTCCCGCCACACGCGCCCCGTCCCAGCACATGCACCCCCAGCTGAACTGTCCAGATGACCAGCAGCTCTCTGCCCCCACCTGCAGCAGCCCTTCCTCAGGACGCCTTTTCAGAGGCAGAGTGACCAGTGGGAGGAGGAGGGGTCGGGTCTACTCCACTGACCCCCTGAAGCTCTGTGGTCTCATCTGTGAAATGGAGGGAAGGAGCGAGGACCGGGCGTGGATGTTCGCCCGGGGCCTGGCTAGTTCTGGGATCCGGTAACTGAGGGGCACCTTTACACCTTTAGCTGCAGCTGTGGGAGTTCCCAAGTGAGAAGGGAAGGGGTCTTGGACACTGGCGTGTTCCTGCTCTTCAGACACAAGGCCAATCAATCAGCCTCTTTAATTTCCCTTTCTCAGCCAACAGGAAGGAAAAATGTAAGCTAAAAGTGAAGAGAACTAAACTAAACCTTGGAGCAATCTGATGAATAAGAAGCCCAGCTCCAATTAGGTGACAAAGAAGCAGCAGGGCCGGGAGGCACCGTGTGTCCAGGACAGTCACCACGGCTGTTCAGACAGTAGATCCTAAGAGGTCTCATCGCAAGGGAAAAACACAGTCCTTCTTATTTCTGTTTTTGCATCTGTATGAGAGGCTGGATAGTAACTAGACTTAGTACAGTTGTCATGCTGTGTGTTAAGTAACTCACATTGTTATGCTATGTACCTTAACCTACAAGTGCCTATCTCAATCAAACTGGAAAAAAAAAGGTCTGATTCCCCCACCCCCAAATCACTAGGAAATGTCATTTTAATGTACGAGCGGGGTCCTGATGGATTCCTTTAAATAACCAACTTCCCCAGTTGCCGTACAAATAGGACAAAAAAAAAAAAAAGTTTGAAGAGCAGGTCTGTTGGGTAAAGAAAAATATAATTAAGATTCTTTCCAGGGCTGGTTTGTGAGTCATAAATTCTTTAAGAATAGGCGGGAGCCTGTGTGTGATGAGAAGCCATTTATTTTATTATTTTATAATTTACTTAAAAATTATCTTCATCCTTTAGAAATTTGCTAGTATAAGTGATCTGCTAAATAAGCATAATCCATGATGTCATCAAAACACAAGTTTACTTTTTGTCTTTTTCCCTTAAAAATGTATTCAGTGGGAATCTCTTCCTCTATTCTACTAAGAAAACTTGGGCTGGACCTTCTTCAAAAATAGAGTTTTTTGCCCCACAAAGCAGTTTTTGGGCTGGTGGCCTGAGGGTCACTAAGGCCTGGGCACTAAGTTTAGGGCTCAGACACAAGGGTCATCCACCGCTTTGTGAGCCAGCTGGCCTGGGCAGAAAGCAGGTGCAGCAAGACCTGCCTCCACCAGCTTTAGCGGTGGGTGGATGGGAAGACCAGGATTAGTGCAGTGTCAGTTAACCACTCAGGGACGACCCCTGGAAGAACAGTGGGTGTGGGCCTTCTCATCAACACTGGTGAATGAGAGGCTTGTGGCAGCAGTTGATTAGGAAAAATTACCGTGGGGGCGCCTCGGTGGCTCAGTGGGTTAAAGCCTCTGCCTTCAGCTCAGGTCATGATCTCAGGGTCCTGGGATCGAGCCCTGCATCGGGCTCCCTGCTTGGCAGGGAGCCTGCTTCCTCCTTTCTCTCTGCCTGCCTCTCTGCCTACTTGTGATCTCTCTCTGTCTGTCAAATAAATAAAATCTTTAAAAAAAAAAAAAGGAAAAATTACCGTGGAATTTCTTTCATCTGAATATTATGGGGCAAAGATACAAATGTAGTCTCCTTTTTTTTTTAAAGATTAATTTATTTATTTTAGAGAGAGCATGTGCGCAGGTGCATGCGTGAGCAGGGGGAGGGGCAGAGGGAGAGAGAAGCTCAAGCAAATTCTGCACTGAGCTTGGAGCCCAACATGGGGCTCGATCCCATGACCCCAAGATCATGACTTGAGCCGAAACCAAGAGTCGGATGCTTAACCGACTGAACCACCCAGGTGCCCCTACAACAGTATTATCTTTTCAAAAAACATTTATTTAGGAAGTGTATTTTACACAAATGTAACGTGAAAGATGGGGATATAGTTTGCTCTTTTAAATAAAATAAACCATTTTCTCTTTTTAAAAAATTGGACTTTTTCTTTCATTATGAAATTACAAAATGATCTGGAAATTAAATTTTGATCACTTACTGCAGAAATTTGTTGATGGGACTGGTTTTTTTTTGTTTGTTTGTTTGTTTTTTGGTTTGTCATTTTTGTTTCTGTTTTTGAGGACACTGTTTTAAATCTGGGTACAAATGATAACTCAGGACTCAAACTTTACCTTATTTTAATTCCCTCTGGCTGCTGTCCTGTCAGTACATTAGGATTTTCTGAAGTGATTTGTGGTCAGACACGAGATTTGGGGAAATGTCAGGGATCTTTGTCCGCAGGACCCAGAGGAAGCCCTCGCCTCCTCTGTGAAGCCTGGGTAGAGCCCCAGAGTCCATGGAACCGGCTTCCAGAACCCCCTGGCCCATACCACCTACCAGCCCCAGGGTGGGCAATCTGTGTACTGTTCGTGAGTTCATTTTCACTTTTTAAATTAAAAAAAAATTTGTACAGGGGCGCCTGGGTGGCTCAGTTGTTAAGTGTCTACCTTCAGCTCAGGTCATGATCTCAGGGTCCTGGGATCGAGCCCTGCATCGGGCTCCCTGCTCAGCGGGGAACCTACTTCTCCCTCTCCTACTTCCCCTGCTGTGTTCCCTCTTTCACTCTGTCTCTCTCTGTCAAATAAACAAATAAAATCTTTTTAAAAAAATTTGTACAGATAATAGTTCAACACAACCAGTGATTTTCTATTTATAAAAAGCTAATAGGTAATGTCGATGAAGACACGATTTTGTTTATATCTAGGCACTGCCAGGCACCACCTCATCAATCTTTTACTATTATGGATCTAACTCTTATCTGTGCCCCAGAGCCAAGCTTAGAAAGGTCTTTGATTTCACTGAAGTCTGTTTTCTTAAAGCCATTTGCCTCCTGAGGTCTCCAGCTCACGTCTGGAGTGCCAGTCCTGATTCAGAGGCTGTAAGAGGCCAAGTGGTTTTCCTGGTTATTTTCCGATGCGCCACTGACCTTTCTCTCCAGCTGGATTATATCCTTCAGGCGGGGATCGTTTTCTTCTTCCTAGTAGCTTTCCAGATGCCGGGCACAATGCGTTGGGTATGACTGTGCTCTCGAAGTAAATCTGTGCCTCCATGTGTCCCAATACACACACACACCGTCCTGTCTTGTTCTGCCGTCTGTCTTTCTAACACTCACTTCTCGCCACCCTGCTCCTCAACACCCTGCCAGGGCTCCCCATGTCCCACTGAATTACATACAGAGTCCTCTAGGAGCTATTTAAGACCAGCGACCCAAACACGTTTCTGCTCTTCTCAAATGAATCTGCTGTGGCCCCATTCTGAATTTCCTCCCAGCCCTCAGAGCATCTCTCTGGGGGTGCCCCAAAACCATCTAGGAAGACTAAACAGAAAAATCTCCAGGCCCAACACCAAAGGCAGTGTATCAGAATCTCAGGGTGGGGGGCCCAGGCATCTGTCTTTTAAACAGGTTTCCCTAATGATTCTCCTACAGGACCCACCACAACGCCGTGACCCATTTTAGAGGGTCCTGAGGAACCCCAGCAGTCGCCATTGCCTGGGGCTCTACTGAGAAACAGAACGGAAAGTCAGCCAGCCCTGACCCCATGTAAGTTTCTATGGTTCATGTCTTCTTGTAGGACCTGGAGAAAGCAGCTTGTGGTTTCTCCATCCCCAGGGAGGGCCTTCTCACCTTTGGGCCACAGGGCAATGGGAGGCAAGGTGGTTTCTGGTTCAACCAGGAAGCCAACTTGGAGAAATGTGGCTCTCTTATCTCTACTTTTATCTAGCAGCTTTCTTTACAGCTTGCTATGAACCGGCAGAGCGTTACTGAAGAGTGGCAAGGAGACAAGCCACAAGAAGTCTGTAGGGAGACAGCAGAGGAACCAGGAAGACCCTTGACGAGGGGGTCAGGAGACTGGGTTCCAGACTTGGGAAGCCTGGGCAAGACACATCACCTTCTGGCACTCCATTTCCTCCTTGGAAAATAAGGGGCACTGATGAGGTGACCTCCAAATTCTCTTTTTGTATTGGGAAGATATCTCAGAAAACAGTCTTTTCTAACCAACCTATTTCTAACCAGTCTATTTTTGTTGGTTCTAACATACGTGTGTTTTGTTCTGTTTTTAACATTTCTCAGGTGGGGAATCATCTCTACTCAAGAGACACTTTTTAAAAAATTTAAATTCAATTAATTAGCATATAGTATATGATTAGTTTCCGAGGTAGAGTTTAGTGATTCATCAGGTGCATGTAACACCCAGTGCTCATTCCTTCCCGTGCCCTCCTCAACGCCCAACCCCCAGGTACCCATCCCTGCCCCCCACCTCCCCTCCAGCAACCCTCCGTTTGTTTCCTAGAGTTAAGAGTCTTTTATGGCTTGTCCCTCTCTCTGATTTTGTCAAGATACCCTTTCAATGTGTCTCATCCTTCTTCCTCCCTCAACATGGTTACTTGATCCAATGGCAAGACTTACGTCTAACCCACAACACGCTGTGACTGAGGACATTCTGTGTCTTTTATGTGGGGGAGGCAGCTTTCTCTCCTTGTGGAGTGTGTGGCTTTTTCCCTGCTCCTTGGTTTCTGAGGAAAGAAGAGACAATAAGGAATAACAAATGCTAGAAGAGAGACTACCTTTCCTGAAAGCTTGTTAGCCCAAGTAGGGCTCGGACACATCACCCGGGCTGCTAGCAGTGAGGAGGAAGAGGAGAAGGAGCAGGAGGAAGGGAGTAGGGGGTCCACGTGTGGGGCCTCGGGTATGGGATTGAGATCCTTGCACATCTGTCTGCATAGAAAAGTGATAGTCTTCCAGGAGTTTGAGGGGCTAGGAAATAGGATAGGATGGAAGATTTTCATCAAGTCGAAGTCAACATTCCTGTCAGGCAGAACTGAAAGGCAGCAGGTACCTATCTCTGGCTCCACAGGCCACCTGCTGGGTGGTCCTCAGCATTCCAAGGGCCACCCAGAGAGAGCAGCTTCTCTGTCGGGGGGAAGGCTGGTGGGAAGGAGGGTGGGGCAGGAGCACAACCAGCCCCTCATCCTCTTCGTCACACCCATGGCACCTCTGGGACATGGGACTATGGTTTGACAGTCACTGTTCTTCGCCTCGGTAATCTGCCCGTGAGGCCATTTGGGGGGATGCTTTTTTCAGGTCTGGGGAACAAGAAGAGTAACACCTCCCGACAGATGGGTTAAATCTTATGCTGATCTTGTTTCCTTCTTTGCTTGGGTGCTAGGAAGCAGACAGCCACAATTCCAGTTGATCTCCAGCATCTGTGGTCCTCCAGGGGAGGGCCTTAGGGCATTTCCGGTTTGGTTTGCAATTTTACCCTGGCTCAGTTTTCCTAGCCCACCATTAGTTTTCCATATACAAGGTCTTAAACATTTCTCTCTTTGCTGTCACTTTGTGTGTGGTTTTGAAAATTGCATGAAATTGTTTCGGAGCAAGGGCCCAGCCCCACAGGGCGTGTGAGAGAGAGGGTCCCAGGGTGAGTGTGGGCCCTGGTGGCCCTCAGAGAAAAGCCTTCCTGGAGGGAAGCAAGACAGATTAATCCAGGTTTCTGAAACATGGTCGGGCAATGACAGAGAAGGAAAGAGACCTTGAATAAGTCTCTCCTGGTTGGATGAGAAGGCGTTACAGCCCCTCCCGTGCCCTGGCACTTTTGGCATGAGGAAAGGGTTGAACCCTGGCATGCCTCCCAGTCTGCACCCCGGCCGCAGAGCCCAAGCCACTCTGGGAGAGACCCCAAAGGTGATGGAGGGCTCAGCGGCTCCCGCCCAGCCTTGGGCAAGCACGGCTCTTCCCACAGGGCTAGTGCTCTCTGGCCTGGGGCCAGCTCCCCACAGGGCGCTAATCTCTCGGCCTGATCAAAATCACCCTTTAAGGTCATGGAAAAAATGTGTCTGCCCAGTTACACCCAATGAAATTGTGAGTCTGACCCTTTCTGGGGGATCCTGCCTCGACACACACGTGTGCACACACACACACACACACACACACACATACTCTCGAACTGGCTCTCGGGGCTTTGTGTTGTAACAAGGAAGAAGGAAATAGGAATGAAACCTTTCTCACTCAAGAAACCAGCCCGAGAGTCAGAGACAGCTTTGTGGAGGCCATCACCGTGGCTTCCTTCTTCACTGGATGCACATGAGGTGTCCGTTATGGCCGGGCTGCTGCCAAGCTCTGGGGACACAGCAGGCACGTTTGTTTCTTTGGTTTGGCTGAGTGTTGCGTGCTTGTCATTATCCCATACACATTTAAAATTCTTCCTTTGTTCGAATTTCCTTGGAGTCGTTGCATTTGTTGTGGTTTTCAACACCACCTGTCAAGACCATGACAAAGCCTGACGTGGTGGTTGTTAATGAATAAAGCAGTGGATTTGAACCATTGCCTTAAACCCAAGGTAAACCAGTTCTTCAGACTGGAAGGGTCATGGCGATGGCTTCCTTGTCTTCAGGGCCACAGCTGCCACCTGAGCTCCGTCAGGACTACAGCCGATGTGGGCGACAGATGATCCCCTTTTTATTTTATTTTATTATTTTATTTTATTTTATTTTAAGATTTTATTTATTTATTTCACAGAGGGAGAGAGATCACAAGGAGGCAGAGAGGCAGGCAGAGAGAGAGAGGGGGAAGCAGGCTCCCCGCTGAGCAGAGAGCCTGATGCGGGCCTCGATCCCAGGACCCTGAGATCATGACCTGAGCCGAAAGCAGAGGCTTTAACCCACTGAGCCACCCAGGCGCCCGATGATCCCCTTTTTAAATAAAAAGCTTTCCTTCTGGGTGATGAGTGTCCTTTGGGCTGCTCCCCTGGGCCTACTTTGCTTGGAGTTAAGAGCCACTGCCTCCTTCCTCAGAGTCAGAAGGAGAGCGGACAGAGGCAGAGAAGGACAGAGGCAGCCTCTCTGAGCCTGGAGGGCAACTGGCGTGGCCCTGATGGGCACCCCCTGGGCTCCCCTGGTGTTGACCTCCAGTCCTGGGGCACAGGGAAGTGTGGAGATCCGCAGCACTGGGGATGGTCAGGCTGGGTTTGAACCTGGATCCTTTGCCACCCCCTCCTGTTAGCCAACTGGGCTTTCTTCCTTGTTCCCTTTCCCTCCCCTGCTCCCAGTGGTGCTTCACTGGCTTGAGAGGCTCATGCTCCTTGTTAAAGGTGAGAGAGTGAGATTGACGGAGTGTTCTGGATTCTGAGGGAGATGCCTACATCAGATCATCCCAATCAGGACACTGGTGGAAGTGGGTTCCAGCAGTCAAGGCCCTGGGATACAGAGTAAGAAGCAGGATGGTCTTAGGACAACTGGACATGTGGTCCCGACTCAGAGGCGCAGCTGTAGAGCTTGGTCTTTATGTGACAGTACTAGGATTGCCCCTGAAGGCTTCAGCAGAACAATGGGATCCATCCTGTGCTTTTAAAGCTCCCTGTAGCTGCTGGAGTCAAGATTGGAAGGGGGCCAAGGGGCTGTGGGGCCAGGCCAGGCTTGCGGTGGGGAGCTGGCCCTGGGGCTGAGCAGTAGGGGGGGGTGAGCCCTCACCAGTCAGGTGAATTGGAAGTAAGAGAGAGTTGCTCCTCTCTCTTTCTGGTTTAGTGTCCATTAATTCATGAAACGGTGGTGAAAATTGGGCTTTAAAAATATTTTCAGGGTGCCTGGGTGGCTCAGTCGGTTGAATGGCTGACTCATGGTTTTGGCTCAGGTCATGATCAGGGGTGGTGGGATGGAGCCCCATGTCAGGCTCCACGCTCAGTGGGGAGTCTTCTGGATAATTTCTTTCCCTCCCCCTCTGTCCCTTCCCCCCCAAATAAAGAAATAAATCTTTTAAAAAATTTTTTCATATACCAAATACAAGATGGTAGCATTGTTACTCCCAAAATAAAATTTGTTTGAAAATCAACAGGTTCATAACAATAAATGTTTGGAAACAGTAGGCCTGCCCGGAGTGTGACACCCCAGAGCCTTTCATTTCTTGGACCCTCTTCCCAGTGACCTTCCTTTATCCCCCACGGCCACTCCCCGGGTCTTCGCAACTTCTGGAACCTCAGTCTGATGCTGCCAGACCCCAGTCCTGACACAGAGCCCCTACCCTCTCCTGTCTTTAGTACCCGCACACAGATGGTGACCGAGCCAGACCTCACTGGTGCCTCTGTTCCTCCCCAGTTCATCGGCCACCCCACCCCCAGCCTTTCATCACACCCATGACCTTCACCTTCCAGACCTCTGGAACCACCTTTTTTCTCCACCTTATCCCAGGCCTGGGCCCCTCTGATTTGGGGTCCAATCTCAGCCACACTGGCTGCTTCTTAGACCTTCAGTTCACCTTTCCCAGTTCATCTCTCCCATCCCCTCCAGGCTTAAATCAACTGAATTTGCAGGTTAGGCTTTTATGCAGATGGAGATGGCTAGCAGGTAGCCAAAGACAGGGGAAGCGGCGTCCGGGTAGAGAATCGGGGTCAGAGGAGCAAAGCTGTGGGGGTAGATGGAGTCCATCAGAAGGAGGAAGAGCAGGGGCCTGGGGCAGAGCCCAGGAAAGCGGCCTTTATCCCCAGTGTCCCCCCTCCTCCCTCCTGAGTTCCCTGTCTCAGGTGGTGGCTCCTTTAGTTGGTGTCCCAATGACTCAAAGCAGAGCCAGACATTCTGGGCTCCCCCATCTCCTTTGCCCACTCCTCTGGCATCCAGCTGGATCCAGCTTACAGCCCTGACTTCAGTTATCATCTCCCCTGCCCCAAAACCTTCCCCACTGCACTGGCCCTACTGTATTCCTGCAGCACAGGGCTGCGCCTTACTGGACTGCGTGCCCTGGATGGGGACACGAGCTGGGCACGTAGGGGTGCTTCCTGCCATTTGCTTAGTGTCGCTGTCCTGTGAGCAAGCCTTGGGGTTACCCGCAAGGCTTTCTGAAGCAAGGATTGCTGGGGAGTGCTCTGCAGCTCAAGATGTTCCAGTTCTGACAAGTTCTCGGGTGATGCTGACGCTGGGGGTTCTGGAAACTCACTTTGAGAACCAGTGGCTCAGTGCATCCAATTCCTGGACGAACCCAAGCGAGTATTCAAGGTATGTTCTGCTCCATCCGGTGGGAACTGGGTGCTCCCTCCTCCAAGGCCACGTGCAGCAGTGAGGACACACTGGGATGCATTTGCTCTCAGTAGCGCCTTATTCCACTGGGCTCCTACTACCTTCCCAGTCGATTCTAACCCTGTGGTTGTTTTCACAGATGCTTGGCGAAAATCCCACCATCTAGGACTGGGGCAGTTGATTTTTAGACTCAAGGTCAAGTCTGAATTGGGTGCATTTAGTCATGTTTGATTTAGCCAGCACAATTAGTCTTTCTAGAATGTTGTGCATACTGGTGGTAGCTTTGGTTTCTGTTCATCCTTCTCACTGTGTCTTTTCCCAGTCACAGTGGAAGGTGTTGTAGATGCGGATGAGGGACCGTCTTATGGTTCAGGATGCCCTCTGGGTAGACACTGGCCAATCATCAGCCCCTTCGGATCACAAGGCTTCTCCTGAAATAACTAAACTTCGGTCTCTTCATGTAGCAGAGCGACCACCACCAAATATTATCCTTCTGAAACAACTGGAATACAAAGAATTATGAAGTGAACCACATTGGCTGTGGCCCAAGGTCACCTGTGCTCTGGCTGGGGGTGACCTACCTAAGAGTGTCCCATGTCTCTTCTGCAGCAGGGGATGCATGTCTGGGAATTGTCATTGTCACACAGTCATAACCACAAGCATTTAGAGGTGCCCAGAATAGTTCTTTTTGCAGAGACTTCCAAGAAAGGACAGTGATAGGCTCCATTATCCTGATGAGAGTTTCTTTTGGGTCCCATCCAGTTTCCTTGTTCTTATTCTTTACTCACCAAACTATTGGCATATAATTTGGTCTTTCAAGCAGACTAATTCTGGAGCCAAAGTATACTCCTATTGTAAATGAATGAATTGGCCCCCTTGGCTTACCAATTAATGTCTAGTGAGTATAATTAGTGTAACTGGATTTCCTAGAACCTGATCGCCCTGTGGTGAATTGAACTTGAAAAGGCTAACACTCCATGATGCTGCTGACTCAAATGAGGGTGCCCCCACCGTCCCCTGGGCTCCTTCTCCCTGCTTCCTTCATTTTGTCATTGGACCTTCACCCTTGGGGGCCTCCTGCTCAGTTATAATAACCCCCTTGGAAAGGCAGTCACTGGGCTTCACTAGCCTTCTGTGCCTCCATGGGAAAGAGTGGTAAATAACTCTTTTGAGAATGGCGATGGTTGGTGAAGGAGAAATGGCTCCTGTGTGTCTGACAGTAGGGAGAGAAAGGGGAAGACAGGCGGCAGAGAGAGACTGGGAGCCACAGTTCTGATTTCCTTTTATTTTTCCATTTTGTTGTAAGCCAGCTCTGGACCGAAGTTGCCTATTGGCTTCCAATTGTGTTGGTCTAGAGCTAATATTGTCCTTAAAAATACTCTCCCTTCACTCCTTTGGGGACCTAGCATCTTTCATAGGGCACAGGTCAAAAAAGTCAGCACCTGTTCTGAAGAACTCAGAGTCTATTTTCTTTCTTTACCCAACCCTTTGAATGTTTCTGAATATCAAGATGTCCTTTGGTGGAATGCACTCAAACCCAAGGCTCACCATCGGATTGGAAATATAGTCCCCTAGGGGTGGGGATGGGGAAGGTGTTAGGGTTTAGTAGAAAAATACCAGGCGTTGGAGTCAGAATTTTGGTTCAAGTTCTGGCTCAGCCACTGTCTAGCTGTGTGACTTTGAGTAAGTTACTTACCCTCTCTGAGCCTCAGATTCCTCCAAAGCAGTTATTGAGCTACTGTGATATTTGGGTCACCTCATCCAAAGTAGTTCTTGCCACCAATACTCTATCACTTGTCCACTTCCTTCCTAATTCTTCCCACAATCTGAAATGCTTGTCCCTGCTTCTTTATTTCTTGTCTGTTCTCTGCGTTACCCTAATTTATAAAACCAGTGAGGGCAAGTAGCATGTCTACCAGGCTTTGTACTTTAGCCCCATTACTTAGAGCAGTGCTTGGCACATCGTAGGTGCCCAGGACATATTTGCTGAATGAAGAGGTGAATAAATATCATAATCTTTAATGTGTGGTCAGTACCTAGTTAATGTGGAACTCACTCTGTGTGAACAGTCCTGGTCTCCTTCCAGATCTCCTCACACTCACTCAATCAATTCAGTCTACAAATATTTTTGGGGCACCTACTGTGTGCTAAACACAGATTCTGGGGATACAGCTGTGAACAAAACAGACACAAATCCCTGCCTCATAGAGCTTGTATTGCAGTGGGAGCAGACAAGCCAGACAGTAAAGACATAAACTGTAAGGAAGCCAGTTGGTGAGGAGCACTGTGGAGCATGGTAAGCCAGGAAGGGGTTAGGGAATACTAAAGAGAGGTGGTTAGGAAAGTCTGCAAGGAGGAGACATATATCAGAAAAAATCTGAAGGAGAGAAGGGAGTGAACTCACAGATTTCTGGGGGACAATATCTTCCAGGCAGAGTAGACAGCAGATGCAAAGGCCCTGAGGCTGGACTATCACTGGAGTGAGCTGGCCCTGTGGGGCCTGTAAACCATGCCAGGGCTCTCAGCATTATCCTGAGACAGATGGGAAGAACATGATCAGACTTGTACGTTTCAAAGGTCATTAGAGAGTTTGTTTCTGGAAAATTCTTCAGTTGGCTTGTATCCCGATGGACAGCAAGCTGTATCAATCCTCCTACTCTCCATCCTTCTGATGGGAGGCGGTCTCTGCTGGGAGTTGTCCTCGACACTGGCCTGGCTCTGCGTCACCCTCCTCCACCCCCCCAGAACTCAGTGTCCCCACCTCGAGGCTACATGTTGGTGATCCTAGAAAGCAGGAGAGGAGGCTGCTGCTGAGACCCAACTTCCACTGCCAACGCCTGTTGAGCCCCTGTTCTGCTTGAGACACGGTGATTTCCGAGGAGCAGCAGGGATGGGGAGAGAGCTTGGTCTTTGGGTCATGGTGGGGCTGCATGGGGCGGGGGTCCCTTGTAGCCTGGTTGGGAAGACGGGCTCTCTGAGAGCAAAGCTGAGCGGCACTGTAAGCATCATAGACACAGTGCCCCAAGGGTTGTTACCATGGTAACAACAACTAGCTGGTCTGAGGGTTACTCAGCTGTGGTCAGATCAGATTTTGGAGGTCAACCTGACACCTCAAGGGGAGCCACGGTCACACAGACTTCTTGGGACCCAGTGGCCAGAAACCCACAGCTGTGCCTGAAGTTGTGGCAGCCCACCCCTTCCCACCAGGCTCCCAGGTCTCCCTCTCGCCCCCTCAGCTCAATGGCCCTGGTCTATCCCAGGTCACAGGGCTCCTGGGCTTGGAGATCAGAGACTCCTCGGAGGTGATGGGAAAACTGCATTGCCTCCAGCGCCCCCTGGTGGCCAGATGGGCACTTCTCTGTGGGTAGAGCCAAACTCCAAGAAAGGGGGCCAGGCCACCTAAGTTGAGGGCAGTAGCCCACTCTGGGGAGTCTGCCTGGGACCCCAGCTCAGCACTGGGGCAGTGCCACTGGCAATCCCCAGAGCCTCGCTGGGCCTCCAGTTCCCCGTCCTGTAAAAGGAGGGGTGGAATCCCTCAAGGAATTCCCACAGGCCGCCCTTTAGGAGGAAATGGGGTGTGTGTGTGAGCAGTAAGCGAGAGGGTGGTGGAGACAGAAAGGAGGAAGGGTTGGCTGAACTGGCAGGGGGCTCCTCCTACCACAGTCTGAAGGGCTCTACTGACCTGTTTTATCTTTGGGGGCTTCCCATGAATTTCAGTTTAGGAAAGTTTTCTGCTGCAGGAAAAGTAAAAACCACGTGCAAACATATAGGGTTCCAGTGTGGGCAATGCCTCCGGGAGTGAGGGCCGGGGGGAGCTTGGTTGCACCTCCAGAGCTCTGATGAGCTTCTCCGCCCTGTTGCTCTTACTGGCAGCTGCATAGCTCTGGTCTTGCACCCAGACATGCTGCTGACACACTGGCTTCTGAGCCAGGGGGCAGGGGAAGGCAGGCCCACAGAAAGGGAGAAGATGTTGCTGGAATGGGGGGAGGGTCTCCTCCCCAGAGCCTCCTCTCCGCACAGGAAGACCTATCTGAATAGGGTCTTATCACCCACAAAGGGCCTCTGGACAAGGTGGGTTCCTGGTGATGAAGGACCTCCATGATGGCAGCAGGTGCCCTCAGCCCCACCGTTCTTCCTGCTTGTTCGGGACATCCACCTTCCTCCTGCTCCACCGACATTACCCATTTTCCCACCTGGGACACACCCTCAAGTGGCTTTGAAATGACAGGCAGGTTCCCTCCACTTCTCTCTCCCTGGAGTCTTTTGAAATAAAAGCTCATAAGCCCTTGTTGTCTTAGGCTCTTTACAGCTGACAGAAGAGGAAGAAGAACAGGGTCACAGAAATAATAAAAATGGTAGAGCTGTGCTGTTGGGAAAATCATACCAAGTTCCCAAGAAGGATGTTCCTGGTCTGAGCTGAGCTGTCGATGGGGTTTGCACCCTGGCCTCCTGGCCAGACACCCCCTTGCTTCCTTTCTCACACGGCCCGGAGAGTCATGCCTTGTTCCTCACCAGGTCGCCCCACTGGTGGTCGCCGGATGACCCCTGTTTATATATGAAGACTATGTTTAGGTGTCCCCCTCTCTGAGAAACTGCCTCTGCCACCTGATTCAGATATTTTCCTGTGTGTCCCCAATGCAATTTGCGTGAATACCTACTGGGCCCTGTTGTAATTGTCACCATGTGGGTCGGTCTCTAAGACCAGGCAGTGTGCTTCAAGTAAGGGCAAGATGCACTGACCCCCTTCTCCCTCACAGATATTTCATACTCCCCCCACCCCTTTGCTCTGCTCATGGCAGACATGACTAAGCAATCACAGCTCCCTTATTTTGATGACCCCAGACTCAGCTTCATGTTCATTTCAGCCCAGTCCACCAGGATCCAAACTATCATAGCCCCCAGCAGAGGAATCTGACGTGCTGTCCAGTCTCAGGCATCCCTAGCAGATGGGCCTCCTTGCTCTCTTGTCACCTGATACCTACCAATTGTTGGACTGACAGCCAGAGAACGAAAAACAAAGAGACTATCTTCCAGAAATGTACCCGTTTTCATCGGGGGGGGGGGGGGGGAAGTTGGGAACAATAGGATTAAAAGTGAAATCCCCAGGTTATAGATGAAGCCAAGTGCAGACGCCCAGCGTTAAATCCTGATTGGCATGGGTTCCTGGTATCCTTCCAGAATGAAGCACCAGGAGGGGATAGGTTAGCAGCAAACGGCAAGGAAACCAAGGTGTCCTCTGATAGCCTCGGTGTGTCAGTGGAGAGGCAAGGCACCGCTCCTCCAGGTCAGGATAACAGAGGCAAACATTGCAAAGCCATATGCTTCGGGGCACCTGGGTGGCTCCGTGGGTTAAAGCCTCTGCCTTCGGCTCAGGTCATGATTTCAGGGTCCTGGGATCGAGCTCCGCATTGGGCTCTCTGCTCCGCAGGGAGCCTGCTTCCTCCTCTCTTTGCCTGCCTCTCTGCCTACTTGTAATCTCTCTCTCTGTCAAATGGATAAATAAAATCTTTAAAAAAAAAAGCCATATGCTTCTACGTAGGTTACCAAACCCTGAGAGCATTTGATAAAAATAAATGACAGGTAGCCTTCTTGGAGATAGTAACGGGTTTACCAGAGTCTGGTGGTAAAGTGACACCGACATAAGAAACCCAAGGTGAGGGATGGTGTGTGAGCTAGAAGGAGGTCAAGGTTTGTGGGTCTGCCAAGCTCCAAGAGTTATACAAGGTGAATGCCAAGGGCCAAGAAATCAAAGCCTGTGAAATGGTTGGAGGTGATTATGTTTTAGGTCATGTGTTTCTCAGCTCCTGTGCTACGGGGTTAGTGTGAGATCCAGAAGATGGTGGAAGTTATTCAAGCCCACAGAATCTCTGGGTTCAGCCCTCATACCTTCTACTCTCCCTCCATGTTGTTTCTCCAAGGCAAGGGTCCAATAAGAAAGTGCATTGCCAGGACAAACCACTCCAGAAATGCTTTTCCCCTTGGCACCATGTCTTGTGTTTGCCCAGCAGCCCACATCCTGCTCTGTCCCTCATCTTCTGACTTCCCACAAGTTAATTCAATTTCTCCACGATTAAAATTGAGCCTATATTCAGAGGGTACCTGAGAGTCTTTGAGTTTCACCTAAAAGGAAATGAGGAACTGTATCACTGTCTGTGTGTTTGCCGCTGGAGAACTGCCAGATCATTCACACAGCAATCAATCTAACACACCTAAGTTGTTCCCACTGATTAGCCATCGACTGTTAGCTCAAGTCCTCGCTTCCTTTACGCTGATTTATGGCAGCAATAGAAATATACCACCCTGGGGGACACGCCTCTTTTCAGCTGGGAACCTATAAATGTCAAGGCATTTTTATTCTAATTGAGAAGAGCCCAGCAAAATGGGGATCTCCATAGTCATCCTTGAAATATGTCTTTTACTGGATCCAGTCCTATCTGCAGGTATATATCTAATTATTATATTCGTTAATTTCACTCTTGCAGATCCAAGTCATGGCAGATTCTAGCTACTTATTCCCTGATGCTAGACTTTCCTTTTCGAGGGGAGTTTTGTATCAAGGAGGAGGCAATTCTTTGCTCCTAATTTTCACTGCAAGTATTGAGGAGGAATGGCGCTTTTTTTTTTTTTTTTGGTTTTGTTTCTGGCTGAGAAATACAATGGTTGTAGTTAGAAAAAGTCAATCATGTTAATGTTTTCAGTGAGTAGCTTAACTAAGGAAATGATTGATTTGCCTTAGAAAAATTCTTGAAGTTAAGGAAAAGTGCATGTGTACTATTAATAGGCTCTAAAACTTTGACGTCGTTTGGTTAAGGACACGGTTTATGCACTCTAAAAATGGGCAGTAAGATTGCCCCTGAAAGCGCTCATGACGTGACTTCTTTCTGCAGATGTATATGGCTTGATAATATTTACCAAGCAAACTCAGGTCAAGCTGCTGAGCAGACAAGATCATTAAGACTGCAACATTGTACCTGTCACTCTCTGCCTTAGATAAATGATCTGCAGCTCCATAACTCGAGTACCTTTGTGTTCTTAGAATGTGAAGTGATTAAATGTGCACAAAAGAGCCACTGGCAAGTCACTGGGATCTCAATGTCGATGTACGGAGAAACTATGTGAGCTGGCCCGTTGGCCAGGCTGCCTGTGAGCTATCCGTGCCTCTCCCCTTTGGTCTCTGTCTCTGTTCCTCCCTTCTGTTCTCTCTTCCTCCCTTCACTCTCCTCCTTCCTTCTCTCCCTCCCTCCCTTCATTCCTTTCTCCCTCCCTTCTTCTCTTCTACCTCCCTCCTGCTTTCTTTGGTGTCACCTTCTGCTACCTTCATGAATTTCAGAAGACAGGGCAAAAGTACCCTGATTTCTAGAGAACTTCCCGAACTCTCACTCCCGCCCCCAGGTTTTGTCGGGACAGCTCTGGAGATGCAGGTTCAGGGGGGGAAATCGCCTTCATGGAAGCAGCACCCCGTAAGGAAGCCCCGCCGCCGGCGGTGATGGGGAGCGGACTGCTCCGTGTGAGGGGGGCTGGCGTGGTGACACGGGGGGCCAGCTGACGGAGGCCGCCCGCCTTCTTTTCCGGTCGGGAGGACATCAGTGGGCCCTGGCTCGGGGGAGCCTGGGGGCTGGAATTCTTGTCTCCATCAAAATACTTGAAAACGGCGGGGCGCTGTTGGAGCTCTAGCTTGCAGCTCTAGAAGGTGCATTCGCCGGGCTTGCCCTGGCTCTGCGCGGTGACGCGGGACTGAAGTCAGCCCCCGAGGGACAGGGTGCGAGCTGTCCCGTTCTCGTCTACAGGGGGGCTTAAGGCCGCAGCGCTCTTGGATCGAGGGAACGCGTGGTTTTCCCACGACGTTCTGGGCGCGCACGCGCACACGCGCGCACACGCATACGCATGCGCGCCTGCGCTTGCAGTTCCGAGGTGGGAGCTGACCTCCCCCAGCGCTTCCTCTGTCCGGAGCGCCCTTCTGGACAGGGTGCCTGTGCTCTCTTGTCTCGGTCCGCTAACCACCCGAGAGTTCGGTGTCACCACTTCCACATGCAGGTGAGGCAGCAGCCCCAGGAAGGGTACGTGGCTTGTCCCAGGTTGGCAGCTGGGCCAGGATTCGAACCTACAGAAGGTCCACTGGCACGCAGGTAGCAGTTTGGGCCCAACGACCCTGTTGCTCCTTGCAGAGACCCTCGGCGTTTGGCTCATGCTGGAGCCCCGGGGTGGAGCTGGGCCCCGGAAGGGCCACGGCAGCCGGCGCCGTCGGTCCTTGCACATGCCCGTGAGAAAAACTCGGTGCCCCCAGGGTCGTGCTGGGCCGGACGATCCGTGGAACCCCTGCCTCTTGTAGCCACGTCTTTTGTGCTGCCACTGACCGGCTCTGGGGCCTCTGCCAGCCTGCGTTTACTCATGTCTGGGACTGTGTTCCAACCTCCCTGGGTGGTGCGGACATGAGGTCAGCAAGCAGCGTCTGGCGCAGAGCGGGTGCGGGAGCCACTCACCGGGACGGCCCTAGGGCCCAGGGCTGTATCCAAACCTCACTTCCTAAGTGCAAGTTGGTGTCTTGGGCTGGATCCTGGAACAGAGAAAGGAAAAGCTGGTAAAATCCACATAGAGGCTGGAATTCAGGGAGTGGGGAATGGGGGGGGGGTTGGTCCAGCAACCAGGACAAACGCACCACGGTAACTCTGGGTACCCTCTGGGGAACAGGGACAGGCTGTATGGGAGCTCTCTCTCGTATTAGCTCCACATCTTGTCTCTAACTCCAAAGTTAATCCAAGAAAATTTTTAACATCACTTCCTTGGGTCCCATTTCTCGAAGGCCAATGATTTGCAAAATGAGGAAGCAACAATTGCTTACAAGTGAGTTCCTAACAGATCGTTCAACCTTGTACGCACCCTTTCCACAGCTTAGCAGGGGTTTTTCCAATGATTAACGCCTTAAATAAGAAGGGAAAATCGAATTAAGGAACATTCAGATGTTGTGAGAATGTGTTTCATGTGGGTGACATTTGGACTGGGGTGGGGGGCACTTCTGAATCACTTACGTAACAGGTTACCCTCCCGAACAGCTCTCCTTTCTTCATTGTGCAAACTCACTGGTGGGCATCATATGACTCAGCCTGAGCTCAGTCTGCTGAATGTTCTGGAATGAGGAGAAAGTCCATGGTGGTGCGTCAGACTGAGTCCAGGTGGGGGGCCCTGGAACCCAGGACCCGCAGTCCTGCTCAGTTGTCTTCTCCAGCCCCATGTATCTCCACACCTTGCTGGGCCTCTCCCACCTGTGCCGCTGCTCCCCACACGGTCCACGCTGTTCTCTAACCCCGTGATTTCACTTGTTCTGCAGGATACCTTGCAGCTCACCGTCTTGTACAAAGCAACCTGTACTTCCTACCTCCCACACTCCAGTAATGCTGCCTCTTTGCCATGGGGACTGCACTCATGCTGTTCCCTTCACCTGGAACAGTCTTCTTCTCCTTCTTCCTTGCCTTCACCTGGCTAATTCTTACAGAAATCAGATAGACATTTAACTACTTTCTTATTTTTGTGTGTTTAAATATCTAGTTCTTTAGTTCTGAAAATTATTTTGCTTTCTGGTGCAAAGTCAATCTCTAAAATATTTTTTATATATAACTACATAAATATTACACACAATATTTATATATAAATATTCCATATTATTAATATGATATATAAATATATAATCCCTCTAAAGTATATTTATTTATTTAATGTATATTTATATGTATATAAATATATATATATTTTAGAGACACACACACAAGGAGGGTGGGAAGGGGCAGAGGGAGAGGGAGAGAGACTCTTAAGCAGGCTCAATGCCCAGCATGGACCCCAACGTAGGGCTCATCTCACGACCCTGAGATCAAGTCAAGAGTTGGATGCTTAACCAACTGAATCAGCCAGGCACCCCCTTTCTCTGTATTTTAATTCATAGTGCTTTATTTTGAATATTTTTGAGCTAATTTTAATTTTTTTGAATGCCAGCTGTATGAGAGACACTATCTTAAATACTTGATGTATTTTTTCCTGGTTTTGTCTTCACAATAACCTTATGAAGTAGTTCGTGTAATTACCCTTTTACAGGTAAGAAAACTTAGGCTTAGTGAGGTTAACGGCTTGCTCGGCTTTAGAGGACGAATGAACAGCAGAGCTAGAATTTGATCCTGTGGACCCCTGTCCCAAGTTCCTGGATGTGCAAGCCCCACTCCCACCAACCCCACTTTGCCCTGTCAGAATCTGTTCCTTTTAAAGAACTTATTTTTATTGAGCCTATTAATTTTTCCTAAAGAACTTCAGAACCCTCTTTTAAAGAACCACTCAATCAAAGAAAAACCTTTGAATGGGAATTATAGTAAACCTGTGAATTGGTTTACAATGACTGGCATTTCTGTGTTTAGTCCTTCCATCCAGAAACCCGGTTCATCTCTCTCCCTCTGCAGGAGATGGCCGAGACGCTTTGCATGGAGTTTGTATTTTTATTCTTTTTATTCTTTATTTTATTTTTTATATTTTTAAAGTTGGCTCCACGCCCAACATGGGGCTTGACCTCAACCCTGGGATCAAGAGTCGGATGCTCTACCAACTGAGCCAGCCAGACGACCCTGTACTTTTAATCTTATAAGACTGGAAGGAGCCCTTTATTCATAGTGTCCCTACTTCCTCCGAGCCCACTGTAACCTCATGTTCCCCCCCCCCCCGCCCCCATCCCCTCNCCCCCCCCCCCGACTCACATCTGCTTGTAGTTCCTGGAATAGTACCAGGGAACCACATGTGACCCCGCTAGGCCTCTGGGCACCTGTCACCCGAAGTCCCTGCCCTCCAGCTGGTTACCTGGTCGTGTCACCCGCTAGAGCAAACTTGCAAAGGACGAAGGACAGGGGAGGCATCGTGCTGAACCCCCCTTTCTGAGGCGTCCAGCATCCTGTAGGGTCTCCGTAAGCGGTTGTCGAAGGAAGTGTATCTCACCTCTTTCCTGAAACCACTGTTACATTTCCTTTCCATAGGCTGCAACTCAGTAGTTTTCAAACGTGTATCAGAATCATCTGGAGTGCTTGTTACAACCCACGTTTAGGCACCACCTCCAGAGCTCCTGATTCCTAAGTCTGGGGGAGCCCTAAGGATCTGCTGCTTTTTTTTTTTTTTAAGATTTTATTTATTTATTTGACAGAGAGATTACAAGTAGGCAGAGAGGCAGGCAGAGAGGGAGGAGGAAGCAGGTTCCCTGCTGAGCAGAGAGCCCGATGTGGAGCTCGATCCCAGGACCCTGAGATCATGACCTGAGCTGAAGGCAGAGGCTTTAACCCACAGAGCCACCCAGGCGCCTAGGATCTGCAGCTTTAACATGTCCTGGGTGTAGACTGATGCTGGTGATTCATGGCCCCCGCTTGGGGAACAACTGCTCTAAAATAACTTTTTTTTTTTTTTTTTTTTAGAAAGAGAGAGAAAGGAGAACTAGTGTGAGCTGGGGAGCGGAGGGGTGGGGGGGGAGAGAGAGAATCTCAAGCAGAATCCATGCTCAGTGCAGAGAGGAGCACGATGTGGGGCTCGATCCCAGGACCCTGAGATCATGACCTCAGCTTAAATCAAGAGTCAGATACTTAATTGACTGAGCGACCCAGGCACCCCTAAAATAACTTTTCTAAAGTGACTGGGACGTTTAGTTTGTTGGTTACTCAAAAATGTCTTTTAAAATGGGGAACCGTAAACTATGATACATACACATTTTAAGTGTTTCATTTGAACTGAAGACACGTCGATACACTTTGAGTCACCAATTTGTTGCTGTAGGCTTTTCTCCCCGGAAGGATCTTCTGTGGTTCTGCAGTGTCTTTCTTACATAAGCCATACCTATTTGGCGTATCTGTAATTTCTAGTTTTCGTTTCTCCAAAGGGGAGCGTGAAACGAAAGACACTTGCAAAGTGGTGTGAGCCCCGAAGTTCTGTTGCTGTGCCTCTTTCTGGCACTCTTCACTGTCCCGCCTGCCTGATTTCTTGTTTAGCAGCTTGGTTTTATTTGCAAAGCATTCAGCCTTATTTTTATAGAAAGCCATCTTTCTTTGTTTTAACCCACATTTCTTCGTGGGTTAATATTTAACTGAATTTAATGCCAAGGACAGGTGTCATAAGCAAGTTGAAGGCTCATACCTGCCTCTAGTTCATCATACAACCAAGTTGGTTGGAATGGAAGTTGCCAGTTATGCGAGAAAACAGCTTACCAGCGCTAGTGATCAGTAGGTTTATAGGGAGGACGGAGGGCATTAGTTGACCTGGTTAAATAAATGTCCATGAAGAGAATTTGCTCACTGCCACCTACTGGATGCTTTTGCGCCAGAATATTCAGGTACGGCAAATAAAAATACAATGCACCCAGTTCATTATGAACTTCAGATTTGTAAAAAAAAGTTTTTGTTTTGTGTGTGTGTGTGTGTGTAAGTGTGTCCCATGTAAATATATTTGGGACATACTTATACTAAGGAAGTATTCATTGTTTATCTGAAATTCAAATTAAGGGTAATTTTTTTCGTATATGTCCCATACAATATTTGGGATATACTCAAGAAATACCCTTGTTTATTTGAAATCCCAATTTAACTGGGCATCCTGTATTTTATTTGACAATCCTTTTGCTCCATTTTTTTCTTGATGTATGTTTATGGCTTCTTTCAAGTCTAGAGGAAATATCTACCCTCGTCTGGAATCCTCCTGCTTTTCTTCTAAGCCCATGAATCGCTCCCTTTGAGATTCCCAACACCCTGCACTCTGTGTTCCTGCCAGGGCAAGACTGGATTACTGGCTACCAAGTCTGGCTGCTGAGTCGCCTCTGAGCTCCAGAGGACTGAGCCTTGCCTTGCTGATGGATCCCTCCCTCCTCCCTGACTCTCAGTGCAGGGCCTCCTGGGCAGTCAGGGATTATTAGTCCATACTTGTTGAGTGAATTATTTAATGAATGAGGCCCAGCTAACCCTCCAAAGTGAAGTCCAATGCAGCCCCCTCCCCTGCTTGAAATAGCAAGGAGGTCAGATCTAATGCTTGTTTTCAGAAGAGATCTCATTTGGTCCTTTTTCTTTGTCTTTCACAGCAAGATCAGTGGCAACCACCACAGGAACCACTTCTGAGACGGCACAGACATCATCTGCACAGACATCAACGGCACAGACATCAACGGCACCGACATCAACTGGTAACTCTAAACTCTGGGTGGTTGTGGGCCCCACGCCTACCCCCAAGGGCCTAGGAGGGACGGCTGCAGAGAATCTTGCTGGGTTTTAGATGTAGGATGAGGAAGGACCTCTTCTGATGGGGTCCACCTGGGCCCTCAACCCCTTCCGCGCAAGGTTCCACACTGACCAGAAGACAGGCCCTGAACCTCCATGCCAGCCTGTGCCCAGCCACACCTCTTTCCTAAGATCTCTGGCCCCCAGGGTGTCCCCCGGGGGGTTGCAGTCACTCAGCAGGGCAGTAAAGGCAGGTGGGGACAGGAGCATCTAACTAAAGCTCTTTGGATATAATCAGTTACTATTCCTCTTCTTTTCTAGAATTTTTATCAAGTGTTGGGGAAACAGTGGAAACCTCTACCTCCGTCAGTCAATGCTTTAAGTGCTAAATTCTTCTGCCATTTCTTGGTCTTATTATAGTCCTGTGTGTGCATGAGTGTGCTTGCTTGTGCAAGTTGCAGACCGTATTATTTGGGCCACATAGTTCAAATGTTATATATATATATACCGAAAAACAGAACTGTGAAATGGTTAAGAGCAACTGCCTCAGTACAAAGTCCTGCCCCTTATCACTTACCAGTTGGTTGGTCTTGGGTCACCTTCCTGAGCCTTGGTTTTCCCACGGGTTATTTTGAGGATTAACTAGGATGATACATGGAAAGCTCTCAAATAGGATCTGAGGAAGTCACAGTTTAGTCAGGATTCAGACAGATTGTCCTGGATGACGTTCACTGCTCAGGAAATGAATCCTACCTATGGCCGTGGGGAGGACCCCAGCGTCATCTGCTTGGGGTGGGGGGCTCCAGGAGATAATGGGTATTACATGGTTCAGGGCAGAGTAGTAATAACAATGACCCCTGTTGTCCAAACTGATTTCTCCATCTGGAAAATGGAAATAATAGTAGTACCTTGGCTAACTTATTTTACCTCCAAGTGCTTCAGTTTACTTCTCTGTAAGAGGAGGGGACCCTACCATTATGGGTTGCCATGAGGACCAAAGGGGACAATGTGGGTGAAGCACTTAAGGCAGTGAGTGTTGGAAATTGTACGATCATGGTCATCAACGTAATTCTTACTGCTGCGATAGCTAACACCTGTTGAGTGTTGACAACCCACCAGTCTGATCCACATTTGATCCACATTTATTTCCCTTTTTTTAAAAAAAGATTTATTTATTTATTTGACAGAGAGAGAGATCACAAGTAGGCAGAGAGGCAGGCAGAGAGAGAGAGAGGGGAGGAAGCAGGCTCCCCGCTGAGCAGGGAGCCCAATGCGGCCTCGATCCCAGGACCCTGAGATCATGACCTGAGCTGAAGGCAGAGGCTTTAACCCACTGAGCCACCCAGGCGCCCTTGATCCACATTTCTGATTTAAATCTCCCAATAGCCCTTTCAGGGTCAGTAAGTCTCAGTAAATGACCACCTCTGTCATATTATGAGAAAGGAAAGGTATTTTCATTTCCTGCTGCCTTTGTCAACATGAAGTCACTTGACTGTTTTTTAGACCAAATAGTTGCCAACCCATGCTTTTAGCGATTTCAGTTAGTTGAGAACTGGGAAGTCAAAGCCCTCAATCTCAACTCCTCATACCCATTCACACAAACCAGCGAGGCTAAATCTTCTCCAAGAAATAAGAAAAGTAATGGGTCCCCATTTGTACCAAATTAGGTACAAGCCTAATTTGCTTTTCTGCAGTGCTAAAATGTCAATTTCTGTTGTAATGAAATAAAGACATATCTGCAGCAGGAAATATGCAAAAACAAATATACCAGTTATTGAAGAGTATTTATCCTTAAGATGTAAAAAGCCACTTTTTTAATCACCATGTTTCTTGGGACTTGGTTAGCATTTTGTTTTCCACATACTGGAGACTCAAGAAATCTTTATCAATTTGAATTAAATTTCAAAGACAGATTATAGATCTGTTGATGCTGATCCACATGCCGTTGCTGTATCTCTACTTCAAAGGCACCAGAAACAAAGCGTTGGTTCAAAGGTGGATTTCTTAGTCAGGATCCCTGTGGATGAAATACACACGTGTCTGATTTTTTTTTTTCTTATTCCTTTATAGCTTCCCAATCATATCCTTTCACAACAACTGGTTAGAGTACTTTGAAAACAATATCCTGAATTTGATTTAAAATTTATTTATTATCCTATACAGTTATTTAGATCTTAAGCATAAACACTGCCTATGGTGAATGGTAGGAAGTCTGCACAAAAGCATGGATTTGTGTCCTTTACAGCAATACAAAGGCAGTAGAAACTTCTCTCAGAGAGTAAATGAATCTTGTAGTTACATTGTTAGGTTCTTTTTCAATTGTATTTTGCCTTTGCCTCAAATTTCCATGTACATCAGAATTAATGAAGGTATTTTTTTGAATTCAGGTCCTTGGAATTTACCTTTCTCTCCTTCAGAGAGCCTGATTTAGAGGGTGTAGGTTGAGGGCCAGGAATCTGAATTTTTATGTAATTGAAAATGAATTTGGTTTGTAGACCAAACACACTGTGAGCAACCATGCTGTATGACTCAGTACTGAATCAAGTTTTTTATATTTTTAGTGTAATTATGGAAGTACAACTTTGCTAAGAATTTCCAAAGAAAGTGACAGAGATATGTATATATATATGAACATATTAAGTGCTATTTATTTTTACTTATTTTTTCTTAATGTCTATATTTTGCTTAATGCCAAGTGAACCTAGGTGTGTCACATTTTCCTAAATTGTTCATGGCTACATCGTAAGTCTGACTTGCAGATATAAAGGCTTTTCCATGAGTGCATTGCTAACACTGAACTTTTGCACAGCCTGCAAAATGGCCTCAATGTCCTTGCTACCTCATTTAATAAAAACCAGCTCTACCAGGACCCTTCTATGCAGGAAAGACTACAGTGTGGGCTCTCTCTGTATTGTTTCAGGGGAATGTGTTCCCTGCTTTCAAGGACTTACGGTCTAATGGAAAGATAGACAGTAATCAGCTAACATACAGTTCCAATTATAGCTGAGGTAAGTGCTGGAGCAAGAGGTACATGGCAAGAGAGATGTGACCAAGAGACATAAGAAAGAGAGCAGCCCCAAGAAATTTATAGGTGAGCCAAGGTCTGGAGCTGGTGCAGGAATTAGCCAGACAGAGCAAAAAAGGAAGAGTGTTTTTCTGTTCTTTACTGGCAGGAAAGGGAGGAAACAGATACAGACTCATGTTGACTCTAGCTACTCTGCCCCAGCCTTCATGCTTAGCTATGCTAATACTTTATCTACCCAGGGTAGTGCTCTGATGAGAGATCATCTCTAGGTCCTATTTTCCAAACTCTGCCCTTGACACATATTTCAAAGCTCTAGGGGGAAAAAAAAGACTTCTGATTAGTGGAGTTTTTGCGTGTTACCTGCCCTTGGTGGTAGAACGTCATTTGTCTTTTGGGACAAGTGGACAAAGAGCTATAGCTGTACCTGTTTCTTGTTTCCCCTCTAAATTCTTGTCTAAATCTGGATGGAGTTGGTGGAAGTAAATCCAGAGATGTGTCCATGAGCAAATCTCTGAGAAGCTCATCATTTGGTGATATCTTGAACTGACACATTAAACAATGAACAGTCTAGCACAATCCCTGCTTTGTGGCATCCTATCCCTCCCTACCAACACCTTAGGATGGCCATTTGCTCAGCAACAGTGAGACTCTGTGAAGAGGGCTCATACAGGGCTCCCACCCACAACACCCTTAACTCCGCTGAGACAAATGCAGACTATATGGCAGAGAAGATGGTACCTGAGAGGAGGAAATAATCTGGGTGCCTGTGACAGATAGAAGATGAAAACCTTAAAGATGAAAACCACAAGAATCAAAAGCATTCTTATCCTTGGGTTGTGCTGCATGCACAAAAACAATGTTGAATCTCAGTCAAGGCTACTGGGTGACTTCCTATTGAAAACCCCATTTTGGTGGGTTTATGGAAAGTAAGTTGGCATGGACTGTTTTCCTTGCAAGAACCACAAGGAGAGGGTTGGTGGCAGGCAGTGACTATGACAAAAGGCAGAGCAGGATGATAGCTGAAAGCATTGAGAGTAGAGGTGGAGTCTGCATGTCCTTGGACTTACCTGTTCAATGTCTGTGCCTCAGTGTCCTTGTCTGTAAGTGGGGATGACTGGGTTGGGGTAAAGATGAACCGAGATAGTGCATATAGATTGTAAAACATGGTATTGTCATCAGCTATGAAAATGTAATAATTCCTTAGTAAATGTTCATTTAAGGTCCAAGGCACTTTCCAGAGTGCCACTGGAGTCACCACACAACCCCCTTAGGCTTCTCTTCTACAATACCAGGAGTGGCCTACCCAGTAGATATGGCGGGTGATGACACCTGGTTAGTTTTTATACTCAAGCTCTCCTTCAGTCCTCTCCCACTAAAGCAATGATGTATACAATGTGCAAGTACACGGAATAGGTACTCTGGGAGATTTGGGGCAATGGCCGCATCTAGAAGGGAAGGGACCAGTTCCCTTGGAAAGTGACCAGGTCTTTGGGGAAATATCTTGAGAGATCTCTTTGTGGCTTTTCCTTTGTTGGTCCATTCTGATGTCTCAAATGTCTTGAGGCATCAAGAGATGAGATAGAGAACTGCCTATTTCTACTGCCAGGAAAACAAACAAGTGGAAGCTATTCTTTTCGGGTGATTTACCATCATTCCCAAAATGACAGCTACATCATCTATAACTATATTATTGATTGATAGAATTTGAAAGCAAGTTGGTCCCAGTAAATTTGGGCAAAAGAGTCTGTTCCAACTGTGTGGACAAAGCACAACTAGAGACAACTTCAATGTTCCGTTTGGTTTTATGTCTGAGTATTGTTGGGACCTTAGAGCTCAGAGCTTCTGGGTTAGATGTAGATTCTGACATTGACTGCTATGTGACTAAGCAAGATACCCGGAACCAGACAACGGGGATTGTGTGGCATCATCGGTATTGTGTTTAAATGTCTGAGTTTTGAATGAAGGACTCTCTCAGGTATGTCTGTCAGCGTGTTCTTAAGTGTGGGAGCAGGGAGTGGGGATGGTATGTCAGAAATGAGGTGGGGATGTTCTGATGCAGATATTTCCTAGGTCTGCGTTCTGTGTAGGAAAAGAATGTTCTAGCTGCCTGATTCTATTTCAGATAGCTTCTTCATCCCCAGGCATGTGCAGGCACATGGCTTCACTTGCCCTCTTGCTGGCCCATCGACAGCGTGAAGCAGGGCAGCTGGGGAAGTCCATTGTGGACGCCACATTGAAGGTGTTAAGACAAATGGCACAGTTCTCTGGCGTCAAGTCCCCTCACTAGCCTTTGGGTTTTGCTAGAGAGATTCCAGTCTGTGACTCCCTGACTGTTGCTTCTGCCAGGACTCACATTTACAAGGAATCTAAGAAGTTTATCGAATGCCTTAACTTTCCTTAGACCAGGAAGTAAGAAAAAAGGGATCATGAAAACAACCTCATTGGAATTTTTAAATGAGAATTTAAACATAGCAGATCTCCTTTTAGCAAGTAGATTTTCGTATATAGGTGTTAGAAAAAAATAAAAGTGTACCATCATACGTCCTTTTAGCAAAAGGAGATAGTCTGAATTCTTGCTGCAAAATACCACCAATGAAATCCTTTCCATTGAAGTGGTTGAGAGCCTATATTTTATTTATTTCTTTTTTTAGAGAGGAGAAAGAGAGCAAGAGAGAGAGGAGGGGCAGAGGGAGAGGGAGAGAGAGAATCTTCAGTGGGCTCCATGCCCATCTTGGAGCCTGATGTGGGGCTCAATCTCAGACCCTGAGATCATGACCTGAGCTGAAATCAAGAGTTGGATGCTTAATCGACTGAGCCACTCAGGCACTCCGAGGGCACTATATTTTATTTTTGTACTTAAAATTATATTACCGACTCCTTGATTTTTGAATTTGAGGAAACTCATCTAGGACATCATTATTTGAAGGTCCAAAGTCTGAGATTTCAAATATACAAGGAATCTCACCATTATTGTTAGCATCTAGGGGGCTACTCTCTACCTCTTTACACTCCTCTTCTAATTCATCTAGTTACTGTGAAACATTTTCAATGTCAATTTTCTTCTCTTTGCCACTGGTAATAGACAATGAAAACTTCTAAGTTCTTAACTGCATTCAGTGAAAGCCAAAAGCATCTTATGAAGACAGTGCCTCCAGCCTTTTAGAAAAATACCTTCTTGAAAGGTAATGCAGTATTTGGAGCACTGAAGAATGATGACCTATCTTACCACTTCCTCTTTCTTCTAGATAATGCCACCATTCTCTTGTTGTCTTATTACATAACTCTTCTTAAAAGATAGTTAATAATTAATGAGTAATGATGGACCGATTCCTTGAATGATGAAATAGCAAGTTGTTTCAAGCTGTAGGAAAAATGAGATCATAAAGAGCCCATAATGTATTTTGGATTTATAAAAGGATCCAATGAATCCATATAGTGACTATAAGATCGAATGACTTTTATTGTATTTTCTTTACATGAATGAATGTTCTTTTTGTTCTTTGGAAGACCTTTTAAAACATGTAAAAGTCATGAACTATCAATCCTCACAAATAGAGTGAGGCCTGCTGAGAAAAGAAACTCAAATAAAATTGAGTCTGATGGACCTTGAAGGTGTCCTAAGGGTTAACTTGAAGTGGATGGGCTTAGAGAGCTTTAGTGGTCTCACTGATAATAAAGACCCAGGGTCCTCTACATGTTGGTTTTGTTCAAAATAGATTAAATATTTCTCGGGGCATGGATCAGAAGGCACAGGATATCTGACAACAAAATATGTACTTATTGAGGGGGCCTCTGCGTGGCTATTCCAAGTGCTAACTCCACTCAAATTTCAGACTGGAGGGAGGATTCAGTGGGCATCCAGAGTCCTTGACAACCAGTCTGAACTGCCTTTTCTTGTCCAGCCCTTCTTCTGAACACAGATTACAGTTACAGATCCTGTAACTACAAACGGTAGCATTAAAGGACAGGGTAAAGAGACATGTACTTTATTATACCTAAAATTATTCAACACTCCACATCCAACCCACTTGTAATCTACTATTGCAAAATCCAGAACACTTTGCCAGAATACACGAGGCACAGACCCAAGAGTGAGCCACAGTGCCCCCTGGCGCAGTTGTAAGATGATGCTCAAACCAATTTCTGTGACTGTAGATCATTTACAAACAGTGGAACCTCCATTCCAAGATGAATTTGTTTTCTTGCTAGATCTGGGGATCTCCCCGACTACAGACTATGGTAAGACCTTTTTTTTCTTTACTTATCTTCCTAGAGTTTTGCTTCCTGGCTGCGCCAGCCAGTTCTGCTGCTGCTGTTGGCTTGTTGAGACTGAGTATGGTTTTGGCCACAGAACAAGTGCCTGCCCTTTAGAACGCAGGGATGAGAAGGAAGGGGTCAGGGGATGCTGAGACCCTAGGGATGTCCCAGATGCTCACTCAGCCAGTCTCATCTGTCATGCTCCCTCCTTCTTCTCTCTGCCTCTCAATCATCTGTTGCATGGGATTAGCTTCAGCTTAGTGTCAGGAGAGACGGATGAAAAAAGCCAGTACCTCTTCTTACTACTAGTGACGGTTATCTTGAAGATAACTAACATCCTACAAGCATTTGCTATGTACCCTGCACAAAATTATTTTCACATACCAAATGAGTTAAAAATCATTTATAAAATGATTTTTATAAAATATTGCTTGGTGCATAAGTGCTCAACGAATGCACATAGTACGCGCTATGATCGTGAAATCTTTCCAACATTTTGAGATAAGTAGTATTGTCACCCCCAAGTTACAGATGGGGAAATTGTGGCATAGTTAGGTCATTTGTCAATAGTTATATGTCCCAGGTCACATGGTGACTCAGTGTCTGGGCAGAAATTTGAACCCAGAACAGGCGCCTTTGCCTCTGTCCACTATTCCTACTAAATTTATCCATCTCTCCTCAGAGCATCCCTCTGAGTGAATGCTCACACTTTGCACTGAATTTGATATTTCAGAGTTCTCGATGTGCTCTCGTAGGACAGTGGACCCTACCATGGAATTCTTGCCTCTGTTGAGGCCAATCCTTGCCCATTCAAAGCGTGCTCTGAGTCCAGAAGTGGCCTGGGGAGGGGCTTTAGTGGAGCTTTCTGGGCAGAGGGCAGGCTGAGGCAGAGAGACTGAGAGCTCCTCTGCAGGGACATTCACAGGAGCGACCAAAGGGGGCAGCAGGAAGGGCTGAGGAGGCCTGCAATGCACCTTGGGAGCATCCTAGAAACAGCCCAGTTGGCTTTTCCTCACTCTTTCCCTGACCCCTTCCCTTACAACAACCACAGAAACCACTTGTCCCCTCATCTTACATCCCATTCCAACCTCTCTGGTCGCTCCCTGACCACAGATTTCTCATGAACTCAAACTAACCACTGAAAAGCCATATCTAGGACTCAGCTCATGCTTTCGTGAGGTTGGGCTGATCTCTCAGGACTTGCTCCCTATTTTCCTAGCATAATCAGTGCAGCTGGTTTAGCGGGATCATGTCAGGCAGGAGCATGGTGCCCATTATGGTAGCACTCAGGCTCTGCCAGCCCTCACAGGAGGCTTGAAAGGTGAGTTGAGAACCACTCTTGGTTGAATGCTGAGACTTGACCCTGATGGCAATGGAGAGTACATTGAGGCATTTTGAGTAGGAAAGTGAGTTGAACATATCCACAATTTGTAAAGATAAAACTTGACATTCTAGGGGAGATAGATAAATCCTGTCAGCATAGGAGTGGGCACAGAGTAAGCACTCCATAAATGCTTGTTGAATCCATCAGTGAGGATGGATAAGAGAGGGAGGGGCAGGGGCAGGGAGATCAACGGGAAGGCCTCTGGAGTAGGCCAGGTTCAAGAGAAGGAAGCCCTAATCTAGCAAAATGGCGGTGAGAATAAAAGGAAAGACAACCATGTCGATAAGTTGGATATAAGAGGTGCAGAAGGGGGAGAATCAAACATAACAACCAGATTTCCAACACGGTTCTTATGGAGCATGGTGACACTGTTGATTCAAGTGGAAGAAAGAGACTGTGTTGGGTTTGGGACGGTGGGGTGGATGTCCAGGAGGCCACTGGAAATGTTGGTCTAGAGCTTGGCTGGGGTTGTAAGGGCTGATCAGCACAGGAGAGGTGGAATTTGGGATCTTCCTCCTAGAAAACTCTCAGAGTACATGAGCTCTTGCAGAGGGAAGATAGCATGAGAAGAGAGCTGAGGCAGTGCTTGGCAGAGCAGCAACACGTAAGGTGTGGGAGAGGAGAAAACAGGAGAAGGAGATGGGGCAGTGATCAGAGGAAGGAGGAAAATGGGGTGCTGGTGAGTGAAAACCAGGGAGGCAGAGAGAGTGGATGAGGGCTCTCCACTGTGTCAATGCAGGTTTGCCTCTGAGGCTGGTGAGTGGAAGTGACCGGTGTCAGGGTCGTGTGGAGGTCTTGTACCAAGGCTACTGGGGCACCGTGTGTGATGACGACTGGAACACCGAGGATACAGATGTAGTCTGTCAGCAGCTCGGCTGTGGCCTTACAGTGTCGGCGGCACCGGGTGGGGCCCACTTTGGTCAGGCTCTGGGAACATTCTCCTGGGCTTTGTACATTGCTCAGGACAGGAGCCCTACCTGTCGAGCTGCTCCCACAGCGGGTGGTACAACCACGAATGTGGCCACAGGGAAGACACCAGAGTTGTGTGCTCAGGTCGAGCTGACCTCACCTCGCCTGTGCCACTCGGACAAGAGGGGCTCCTGCTGATCTACACCCCTTTGCATGTGGACAGTGCTTTGCATTTTACCTGCTTTACTCTAGGTCATGTCTTATTTGATGTTAGAGGGCAGGTCCCTTTTCAGATAAATTGAGGCTCAGAGGGGGCAAGTAGCTTGCCTGGAGTCCTAAAGCTGGGAAGTGGCGGAGGTGGCTTTCAACCTCAGCCTCTTCCAGAATTTGCCAGTGCAATCACCCAATGGTATTGTTCTGATAATCCCTGTCCTGGGGCAACAAAATACCTTCCTAGGTGGCATTTTCTCCACCCTTTACAGTCAGGAGAGAAGGACCAGAGACTTCTGGTCCTTAAAACTTAAATCTATACCAAAATTAAACAGAGAAGTAACCAGTATATTCTCTTTATTGGGGATTAAATGCCCAGCTAGAGATATATACACCCACAGTGGAAGGGAGAGATTCTCCCTGACTCAACCTAGCAAAACCCAATGCTGACTTTCTCCTTTGTTCACAGAAGGCTAGTAGGTATTTAGGTACCAAGAGGTCTTTTAATCCACAAAAAAACTCTGAGGGTAACAATCATCGTGTCCCCCAAAAGGAGTTTCCTAGATGAATTATCCATCTTTAGAGTGACCTCTGTCATTTGCTCTGTGGATTGGTATGTGCACATGCCACCATGTGTGGGATGTGACCCTGATGATCCAACTATGACATGAGAATGGCTTCCCCCAGAGAGTATGGCCCTCCAATTAATCACTTTGGAGTGGGTTTATTTTAGCATTTGGGGATGCATCTTTGAAAACTGCCTTTCTTCTTAGTTGGTGCCACCTCCTCAGGAATATCTCAACGATGGTAGATATTTCTCATTTGAGGGTATGGGTAAGCTATAGAAGTAGGTAGTTGAAATTTGAAATGTGATCTTGTTAATCAGGTGGGGCTGTTAATGGGGTGACTTTTTAGTTGGAGACAGAGGAAGCAGAGGGGTGGGAGGTTGTTGGCAGGAGCAAAAAACATCTCTGGTAGCATTCCAGCATTGAATAAGGGCTGGCAAAATGACAGGGAGATGAATTCTGTCTCATAAGTAAGAAGCACAAACTTTTAGCAGTGGTTAGGGTTTCAGGGTCTCTATACCAAGCCCTTGTTTCAGAGCTGAGGAAGCCGAAGCCCAGCTCTTCTCAAATGAGAGCCAATATCGAATGATCTCTTTTTACCTCCACTCTGTAGCTTGTCTCCCACAGAGGCATCCTGTGCAACAACTGAAGCAGAAAGTAACATTTTTTATGTGGGATCCTTATGGGCTCATTACCTTTACCCATAAGGTCATCTCTGATCCAGAAGGGGTGCAAAATGCTTAAGAGATAGGGGGGCTCAGTTCCCAAGAGGAAACCTCTGAACAAGACCTCAGTCCTAAATGGGTAACCCTTCCATGGACCATGTCCCTGAGATTGGGGAGGGATTAACCTACACAGCTACTTCCAAGGAGTTCCAAGGTCGAGCTTGGTGTCCAGTCTCCAGGGTGGTCCTGTTGCTCATGCTCAGTGCCTGCCCTTGTGGTCCTCACCACTGAATACTGATGCATGGCCAGGCTGGGGTGCTGGGTCTGTGGCTGCAGGGCCTGGAAAGGCAGGTGCATAGAGGTCCCATGCACCTCCCACTCCCCCGGGGGCATTGCCAAAGAGAGAGCTGGGAGGTAGTCAACATGCCTCGAGTTTTTGGCAACCCAAGTTTTGGGAAAGAAGGTCACTGCCTATATCCCATGGGAAACTTTGACCCTAAGACAAGAGAAGGATATCCTTTCCATGAAGGCCCCTGACCAGGAGTTAGCATGGATCAGTTGGGAATATTAATGGTACATGTCAGGCATTTCTGTTCCTCAGATGTTATATTTTCCTGTCCCTAAAGCCCATGGGGTGAGGTCTGAATTTACCGTTTTCTCTTCCCTATGATTAAGGACACCGATGTCACTAGAGCTGAGGATTAGACTGACTTTATTATAATTTAGCCATGTCTCTTCCCAAGATTTTTATTTGCAGCAGATATGAGGAGAATCTACTCCTCTCTATAGTAGCTTCCTGTGAGAGCCCTGCTGTGTGTTAGGAGTAACAGCTGGGCCTGACAAGTTCTTTCACACAACTAGTCCACCCACGGTGAAAGTGTGGGGCTCAGGGGCTTGGCTATCTGACTGTGACACGGGACTACAGATAGGACTTATCTAGAGCTACTCTTGCAGAACCTCGACTGTGGGGTAGAGGTGGGAGACACATTTCCTCTAGATCCAAAGAAACCTCATGTAGAAGCCCAGCAGGGAATTCAGAAATACAGCAAATGCTCCGGTGGCAGTGGACTAAGAGCAGCTTTCAGGTCATCTCCTCTTCAAGCCCCAGCACCCAGTAAGCTCTTGCTGGGAACTGGGGCAAGCAGCACAGTTTCTTGGAGCAATTTGAAAATAATAGTTTAAAGCCATATTCCTACTTAATGGGTAAACATTAGAAGCATTTTCACTAAAGTAAAAAGAATGGCATTCAGGCCCCCTGTCATTTAACAGTGTACTAGGGATACTAGCCAATACAATTAGACAAGAGAAATCAACTGCAAGCATAAGGATTAGAAAAGTTATTTTCATCTATTTAAGGAGGCCTGCACAGGTCACATGTGGGATGGTCAGTATCGAAGTCAGTAGGTTGATAAAGAGATATTCCCCCCAAAATAGCCTTGTAGAATAAAAGAATTTGAGGCTAGACAGGTTTGTTCCCTTTTCCAAAGTTACGTAGCAAGATGAAATCCTGGTCAGAAATGGTATCTCCTTAGCAGATTCTACTTTAATTTCAGTCCTTGATTCTTCTCAGAGGGGATCTAACTTTGAATTTTCTGTTTTCCCCCCCTCCTTTACAATTTGTCTGTGCAGTTAGTACTATAGTACTATATATGGTTACTAGTACAATAGACAGTGAATAATTTTATTTGGTTCTCTCTCTGAATGTAATTATACCAACTGTATACGTGGATTTCACTCTTCTTCAGGAAGACTTCTAGGGGGTGGGTTGAAAGGATGTTATATGCATATAGCACAAAGGAAGATCCCATGTGACCCTGCCAAAAACAGGTTCACAAACTGCTTTCCATGACATCTAACTATGGTCATTACCTTTGTTACCATATGCAGCCACCACCTGGACCCCCAGCTTTGCAACTTCAACAACAACAGGTAAATATTTCAGTCCACATTCCCAGGATCATTCTCAGCTTCTAGAAAAGGTTTGGAATTGGAAATGAGAGGAGGCTTCTCAGGTGTGTCCTTCCTTATCCTTGTCCCCATGTGTGGGTTTGTAGAGGTAGGGGATAGAGAGAGAACTCTCTGAAGATCATATCCTGGGTCTGATCTTAGAGGATGGCCCACTGACTCCATTGAGATCCCGTGATATGTTTAACAAAGGTCCTCCTCCAGGTGCTCAGTGTAAGCCCTGGAGGCCTTTCAAGTGCTGCTGAGACTGTCATGTGGCTCCCAGGCCACAGGGTAGAGCCCTGAGAAGAGGAGGCCCATGTGTTGGACCTGGATCTTTGTGCTGAGGTGTATTAAGTCCTCAGATGTTGGCAGAACCAAGTCAGGATGCCAGGGAAGCCAAAAAGTTGCCCATTCAGGTACAGGTTATCGGCATGCACCAGTAGCTGTAGAGCTCCATGCTGGGTGTGCCCAGTGTGGATTAGGCATGTCCACCCCTCACCTCCATCCAGGTCATGAGGTGCTTCTTTACAATGGAGTGTCCTCAGTGTTGAGCTAATTGGGAAGTCTCTGCTCTTTTACCTGTACTGAAGGTTAACCTCTGGGCTTGTTGAAAGATCATTACCTGCCCAGGGGACTTAGGCCACGAAGAAGCCCTGGGTCTTCCATATGTTTTAAGCCTATGACCTTGAGATACACTCAGAGGGGGATTTCTGTTCTTTGTCCATCAGGGACTGAGTCCAGTTTGTCCCTGAGGCTGGTGAATGGAGGTGACCGGTGTGAGGGCCGCGTGGAGGTCCTGTACCGAGGCTCCTGGGGCACCGTGTGTGACGACGACTGGGACACCAATGACGCCAATGTGGTCTGTAGACAGCTGGGCTGTGGCTGGGCCACGTCAGCCCCCGGAAGTGCCCGGTTTGGTCAAGGCTCAGGGCCAATTGTCCTAGACAACGTGCGCTGCTCCGGGCATGAGTCCTACCTGTGGAGCTGCCCTCACAATGGCTGGAACGTGCACAACTGTGGCCATGGAGAAGATGCTGGTGTCATCTGCTCAGGTGGGGATGGAATATACACACATCTGTCTCTGAGATGGTTTTGGAGGGGCAGAGGCACGCTACCCACGGCAAGGCCCACATCCAGCCCTCTCTGAGATACTCCGTGCCTCCCAAAGTTTCCTGGAGACAGCAGGCTACTGAAGTAGAATGGAAAGGAAAGTGTAGAGTCTGCTGTCCTCCCCTATTTGCCCAACAGAGAAGGCCCAGTATCACTTGGCAGCCACGTGACATCCTGGGGGAGAAGGGCCATCCACTATTCAGTGAGCAGAAAAAATGGGTCTCTTCCTTCTCAGTAGGATCATTGTCTCAGTCCGCACCCCTGTTCCCAGAGCCTTATTATGAAGGCACACCTTTGGGAGTATGGTTGGAACATGAACCACCTTCACTCCTTCATGGTGGTATTCTTATGGGTCCTCCATGAAGGTGACACAGACAACAGGATGGCAGTCAAAACTGAATTTGGGACAGCGGTGAAGAGCACTAGGGCACTGGGGAGGGGACATATTCTTATGGGTCCTCCATGAAGGTGACACAGACAACAGGATGGCAGTCAAAACTGAATTTGGGACAGCGGTGAAGAGCACTAGGGCACTGGGGAGGGGACAAGGAATGGCACCTGGGCTGGTGTGATTGGATTCTTTCTAGAGTAACTGCCCAGACTCATTCTTGCTGTTCCTGTGTAGAGGGAAGCTGATGGCTCTGGTGGCCTGTCCTGGGCCTGTCAGGGTCATTTCACCTCCTGGAAAGTGAACCCTCAGGCTCAACAAGGCAGGCAATTGCAGCAGGACAGACGGTGGGGCTCCCAGAGGATTGAGGGATTCAGGGCGGGCCCTGGCTCTGTCCAGGTGAGGGCACATGGAAGCATGATCTCAGGAGGTAGAGGCTGAGATTCTTCAGCTTTTGGTCCAGTTGGGGTAGCTATGTGCTGTGTGTCTGACTCGTGTTTCTTTCTCACAGCCACTTGGACTCAGTCCACGACCTATCCAGGTGAGTCCTTGGCCACCCCACTCAGGTTTTTCTCTCTGGCCACCCATCCCTGTACCCCATAGGATGGTCAAACACTGCTCTTTGTAGAACCTGTGGGCACCTTAATTTTTCCACTGTCACTGAGGTCTTAGCAGGTGGTTCTTCAGTAGATGTGGGATTCATAAGAGTCTCATCTTCCCATCAGTCCTTGAGGTTTCATTCAGTATGTGGAAACTGTTCCAAGAGAAGGCTGCCTGCAGTTTCAGAGAACTGCTCCATGTGCCATGAATCTCAGCTATAATACAATCTAGGCTGACAAGTTGAGTGGGAGAATGTTTGATGAGGACGGGTGACTTCCTATTGAGGAGCCACCAGGGCAGGATGGCTCCTCTCCCTGGCTCAGTGCTTGCAGCAGCCTCAGAGTCCTTGGACACAGATGTGCATCCAAAGAGTCAGGGACAGCAGTTCAAGGTGATGGGATTGTCATGGGTGATGGAGGTGGTCTATGTACTGGGATACCTATTGGGCTCCCTGGTGACCCTCAATGCCTATGACTCTTTTCACTAAACTATGATAGGGCAACGCCCTCAGATCTACATGAGTCCAGAGAGACCGGTAGCAAGGTTTTCTATGGGACAGAAGCTAACATGCCAAGCTTAAAGATCTGGAGGCACCTGGCTGAATCTCCAGGGCATTTATCCGAGAAGCTACAGAGGAGTAGACTTGCACAGCCCACCCACAGGGATGTTGGCAGGACGCAGACAGGCAACTGTCACGGTGCCTGCCCCAAACAGTTTTCACTAACTGCCTTCCATGATGTCTAACTCTGGTCTTTCCCTTCGTTGCCATATGCAGACACCACCTTGCTCTACACCTCTGCAGCTTCATCCACAGGATTTGGTAAATATTCCAGTCCACCCTCCCAGGATCATTTTCAGCTTCTAGATAAAGTTGGATTTGGAAGTGACATGTGGAATCTCAGTGTGTGTTTTTCCCTATCCTTGTTCTTCTGTGCGTGTGTGTGTGTGTGTGTGTGTGTGTGTGTGTGTGTGTGTGTGTGTGTGTGGGTGTGTGTGTGTGTGTGTGTGTGTGTGTGTGTGTGTGTGTGTGTGTGTGTGTGTGTGTGTGTGTAGCTGGGGATAGAGAGACAAGTCTCTGAAGATCAAATCCTTGGTATGATCTTAGAGAGTGGCCACTGTTTCCATTGGGATCCCGGGCTTATGTTCAGCAAAGATACTCCCCCTGGTGCTCAGTACCATGCTGGACTTGTGGCTCCCAGGCCATGAGGTAGAGTCCTGAGAAGAGGAGGCCCATGTGCTGGGCCTGCACCTTTCTCGCTGAGGGGCATCACATTCCAGGAGGTTGGCAGATCCAAGTCAGGATGTCACAGGAGCCGATAATTTGCTGATTTATGCCCAGGTCTTGGCATGCACCGGTAGCTGTAACTCTCCATGCTGGGTGTGCCCAGTGTGAATTAGGCTTGTCCAGATTCTTCATCTCCATCCAGGTCAGGGGGATTCCTTAGAGTGGAGCATCCTTAGCCTTGTACTGATTGGGAAGTCTTTGCTCTATTACCTGTGGTGAAGATTAACCTCCGGGTGTGTGGAAAGGTCATTGCCTGCCCAGGGGACTTAGGCCATGAAGAAGCCCCTGGGTCTTCCATATGTTTTAAGCCTATGACCTTGAGATACACTCAGAGGGAGATTTCTGTTCTTTGTCCATCAGGGACTGAGTCTGGTTTGTCCCTGAGGCTGGTGAACGGAGGTGACCGGTGTCAGGGCCGCGTGGAGGTCCTGTACCGAGGCTCCTGGGGCACCGTGTGTGACGACGACTGGGACACCAATGACGCCAATGTGGTCTGTAGACAGCTGGGCTGTGGCTGGGCCACGTCAGCCCCCGGAAGTGCCCGGTTTGGTCAAGGCTCAGGGCCAATTGTCCTAGACAACGTGCGCTGCTCCGGGCGTGAGTCCTACCTGTGGAGCTGCCCTCACAATGGCTGGAATGTGCACAACTGTGGCCATGGAGAAGATGCTGGTGTCATCTGCTCAGGTGGGGATGGAATATACACACATCTGTCTCTGAGATGGTCTTGGAGGGGCAGAAGCACGCTACTCACAACAAGGCCCATATCCAACCCTGTCTGAGATATTCCGTGCCTCCCAAAGTTTCCCGGAGGCAGCAGGCCACTGAAGTACAATAGAAAGGAAAGCATAGGGTCTGCTGTCCCCCCCTATTTGGCCAACAGAGAATGCCTGGTATCTCTTGGTAGCAACATGGCATCCTGGGGGAGAAGGGCCATCCACTATTCAGTAAGCAGAAAAAATGGGTCACGTCCTTCTCAGTGGGATCATCTGCTCAGTCCACACCCCCTCTCAGGGCCTTAATATCAAGGCACAACTTTTGGGAGTGGTTGGAAAATTACTTCCCTCCTTGATGTTTGTATTCTTCTAGATCTTCCATGAAGCCGACACAGACAACAGGATTACAGTCAACATTGTGAATTCGGGAGGGCAGTGAGGAGCAGCACCAGGGCACTGTGGAAGGGATAAGGGATGGCAGGCAGCTCAGTACTACATGGAATACTAAGGAAACACAGAAATACAGAGTTTGAGCTGACCCCCTACAGAAACCCTGAAAATCCTTGTAATGACTGGGTGCATTGCACCTGGGCTGGTGGAATTTGGGTCTTTCTAGAGTAACTGCCTGGACTCATTCTCACTGTTCCTGTGCAGAGGGGACATGATGGCTTTGGTGGCCTGTCCTGGGCCTGGCAGGTAATTTCACCTCGTGAAATGTCAACCCTCAGGCCAACAAGGCAGGCAATGACAGCAGGACAGAACGTGGGGCTCTCAGCTGACTGAGATTTTCAGGGAGGGCTGTGGCTCTGTTCAGGTGAGAGCACATGGAAGCATGATCCCAGGAGGTAGAGGCTGAGATTCTTCAATCTTCGGTCCAGTTGGGGTAGCTGTGTGCTGTGTGTCTGACTTGTGTTTCTTTCTCACAGCTGCTTGGCCTCAGACCACAATCTATCCAGGTGAGTCCTTGGCCACCCCACTCAGGCTTTTCTCTCTGCCCACCCATCCTTGTTCCCTGTAGGATAGTCGAACCACTGCTCTTTATAGAACCTGTAGGCACTTTAATTTTTCCACTGTCTCTGAGGTCTTAGCAGGTGGTTCTTAGGTAGATGTGGAATTCACAAGAGTCTCATCTTCCCATCAATCCATGGGTTTCATTAAGTATGTGGAAACTGTTCCAAGAGAAGGCTACCAGCAATTTCAGAGAACTGCTCCATGTGGCATGGATCTCTGCTATAATACAATCTGGGTTGACAGGTTGAGTGGGAGAATGTTATGAGGACGGGTGACTTCCTACTGAGGAGCCACCAGGGCAGGATGGCTCCTCTCCCTGGCTCAGTGCTTGCAGCAGCCTCAGAGTCCCTGGACACAGATGTCCATCCAAAGAAGCAGGGACAGCAGTTCCAGAGGATGGGAGTGTCATCGTGATGGAGGTGCTCTAGGTACTGGGATACCTAAGTGCCTCCGTGCTGACACTCAGGACCGTGACCCTTTTCTCCACGTTCCTGATATGGCACACCCCACTGACCTACATGAGTCCAGAGCCAGGTGGAAAAAGTGGCAAAGGCCTTCTGTGGGAGAAAAGTTTACATGCCAAGCTTAGTTATCTGAAGGCACCTGGCTGACCTCCCCAAGGACTTTGTCCCAGAAAAGCTAACAGAGCAGGAGACACGCACAGCCCACCTAGGCAGAAGATGGCAGGACTCAAATGGATAATGGTCACGGTTCCTGCCCCAGTTTTCACTGACTGCTTCCCATGATGTCTAACTCTGGTCTTTCCCTTTGTTTCCATATGCAGACACCACCTGGTTCTCCACCGCTGCAGCTTCAACCACAGGATTCGGTAAATATTTCAGTCCACCCTCCCAGCATCATTCTCAGCTTCTAGATAAAGTTTGGATTTGGAAGTGACATGAGAAATTTCAGGGTGTGTCCTTCCCTGTCCTCGTCCCAGTTTCTGTGGGTGTGTAGCTGGAGGATAGAGAGACAAGTCTCTGAAGACCAGATCATTGGTCTGATCTTAGAGGGTGGTACACTGTCTCCATTGGGATCCCGGGCTTATGTTCAGCAAAGATACTCCCCCTGGTGCTCAGTACCATGCTGGACTTGTGGCTCCCAGGCCATGAGGTAGAGTCCTGAGAAGAGGAGGCCCATGTGCTGGGCCTGTACCTTTCTTGCTGAGGGGCATCACATTCCAGGGAGTTGGCAGATCCAAGTCAGGATGTCACAGGAGCCAATAATTTGCTGATTTACGCCCGGGTCTTGGCGTGCACTGGTGGCTGTAACTCTCCATGCTGGGTGTGCCCAGTGTGAGTTAGGCTTGTCCAGTTCCTCCCCTCCATCCAGGTCAGGGGGTGATTCTTTATTTTTTTTAAAAAGATTTTATTTATTTATTTGTTGGAGAGAAGAGAGAGCACAAGCAGGCAGAGTGGCAGGTAGAGGCAGAGGGAGAAGCAGGCTCCCTGCTGAGCAAGGAGCCCAATGCGGAACTCGATCCCAGGACCCTGGGATCATAACCTGAGCCGAAGGCAGCTGCTTAACCAACTGAGCCACCCAGGCGTCCCAGGGGGCTGATTCTTTAAATTGGGGCATCCTTAGCCTTGTACTGATTGGGAAGTCTTTGCTCTTTTGCCTGTGGTGAAGATTAACCTCCGGGTGTGTGGAAAGGTCATTGCCTGCCCAGGGGACTTAGGCCACAAAGAAGCCCCTGGGTCTTCCATATGTTTTAAGCTTATGACCTTGAGATACACTCAGAGGGGGATTTCTGTTCTTTATCCATCAGGGACTGAGTCTGGTTTGTCCCTGAGGCTGGTGAACGGAGGTGACCGGTGTCAGGGCCGCGTGGAGGTCCTGTACCGAGGCTCCTGGGGCACCGTGTGTGACGACGACTGGGACACCAATGACGCCAATGTGGTCTGTAGACAGCTGGGCTGTGGCTGGGCCACGTCAGCCCCCGGAAGTGCCCGGTTTGGTCAAGGCTCAGGGCCAATTGTCCTAGACAACGTGCGCTGCTCCGGGCGTGAGTCCTACCTGTGGAGCTGCCCTCACAATGGCTGGAACGTGCACAACTGTGGCCATGGAGAAGATGCTGGTGTCATCTGCTCAGGTGGGGATGGAATATACACACATCTGTCTCTGAGATGGTCTTGGAGGGGCAGAAGCACACTACTCACGACAAGGCCCATATCCAGCCCTCTCTGACATATTCCGTGCCTCCCAAAGTTTCCTGGAGGCAGCAGGCCACTGAAGTACAATGGAAAGGAAAGTGTAGAGTCTCTTTCTTACCCTAGTTGCCCAACAGAGAAGGCCCAGTATCACTTGGCAGCCACGTGACATCCTGGGGGAGAAAGGCCATCCACTATTCAGTGAGCAGAAAAAATGGGTCTCTTCCTTCTCAGTAGGATCATCTGCTCAGTCCACACCCCTCTTCCCAGGGCCTTATTATGAAGGCACACCTTTGGGAGTATGGTTGGAACGTGAACCACCTTCATTCCTTCATGGTGGTATTCTTAATGGGTCCTCCATGAAGGTGACACAGACAACAGGATGGCAGTCAAAACTGAATTTGGGACAGCGGTGAAGAGCACTAGGGCACTGGGGAGGGGACAAGGAATGGCAGCTCTCTACTACACAGAATGCTAAGGAAACACATAGGGATGTGGGGCTTAAGTTGACTCCTGACAAAAACCCTGAAAACCTGGTAAAGACTGGGTACATCGCACCTGGGATGTTGCCTTTCAGGTCTTCTTAGACTATCTTCCCAGACTCATTCTTGCTGTTCCTGTGTAGAGGGAAGGTGATGGCTTTGGTGGCCTGTCCTGGGCGTGGCAAGGACATGCCAGCTTCTAGAACGTCAACCCTCAGATACAGCAAGACAGGCAGTTGCAGCAGGACAAAGGGTGGAGCTACCAGAGGACTGAGGGATTCAGGGCGGGCCCTGGCTCTGTCCAGGTGAGGGCACGTGGAAGCATGACCTCAGGAGGCAGAGGCTGAGATTCTTCAGCTTTTGGTCCAGCTGGGATAGCTGCGTGCTGTGTGTTTGACTTGTGTTTCTTTCTCACAGCTGCTTGGCCTCAGTCCACAATCTATCCAGGTGAGTCCTCAGTCACCCCACTCAGGCTTTTCTCTCTGCGCACCCATCACTCTTCCATCCAGGATGGTTGAACCAGTACACTTTGTAGAACCTGTGGCCACCTTAATTTTCCCCACTGTCACTGAGGTCTTGGAGGGTGGTTCTTCAGTAGACGTGGGATTCACAAGAGTCTCATCTTCCCATCAGTCCATGAGGTTTCATCCAGTATGTGGAAACTGTCCCAAGAGAAGCCTGCCTGTAGTTTCAGAGAACTGCTCCATGTGCCGTGAACCTCACCTGTAATACAATCTGGGCTGACAGGTTGAGTGGAGAATGGTCACTGAGGACGGGTGACTTCCTATTGAGGAGCCATCAGGGCAGGATGCCTCCTTTCCTTGGCTCAGTGCTTGCAGCAGCCTCAGAGTCCTTGGACACGGTGTGTGTCCAATGAGGCAGGGACAGCAGTTCGAGGTGTTGGGGTTGTCACCGGTGATGGAGGTGCTCTAGGTACTGGGATACCTAGTTGGCTCCGTGGTGACCCTCGGCACCCCTGACTCTTTTCTCCAAGCTTCTGATATGGCAAAGTCCTCAGATCTACATGAGTGATGAGAGACAGGTGGCAAAGGTTTTCTACGGGACAGAAGCTAACATGCCAGGCATAGAGATCTGGAGGCACCTGGCTGAATCCCCAGTGCCTTTGTCCTGGATAAGCTAGCAGAGCAGGAGACTTGCACAGCCCACCCAGGGGGGAACATGGCAGGACACAGACAGGCAACTGTCACGATGCCTGCCCCAAACAGTTTTCACTAACTGCCTTCTGTGATGTCTAACTCTGGTCTTTCCCTTTGTTTCCATATAAAGACACCACCTGGTTCTCCACCACCGCAGCTTCATCCACAGGATTCGGTAAATATTTCAGTCCACCCTCCCAGGATCATTCTCAGCTTCCAGATAAATTTTGGGTTTGGAAGTGACGTGAGGAATTTCAGGGTGTGTCCTTCCCTATCTGCGTCCCTGGGATTCTGTGTGTGTGTGTGTGTGTGTGTGTGTGTGTGTGTGTGTGTGTGTGTGTGTGTCTATGTTTTTATGTGTTTATAGCTGGGGGATGGAGAGAAGTCTCTGAAGATTGGATCCTGAGTCTGATTTTAAAAGGTGGCCCACTGATTCAATTGGGTTCCTGGGTTATGTTCAGCAAGGATCTTCCCCAGGTGCTCATGTAAGCCCTGGACTCCCCTCTAGGGCTGCTGGGACCATGCTGGTCTTGTGGCTCCCAGGTTACGGAGTAGAGCCCTGAGAAGAGGAGGCCCATGTAGTGGACCGGCCACTCTCTTGCTGAGGTGCTTCACATCCTCGGATGTTGGCAGAACCACATCAGGATGACACGGAAGCCACTATTTGCTCATTCACGCCCGGGTCTTGGCATGTACTGGCAGCTGTCGAGCTCCATGCTGGGTGTGCCCGGTGTGAATTAGGCTTGTCCACCCCTCACCATCCATCCAAGTCATGGGGTACTTCTTTCCATTGGAACGTACTCAGTGTTTAGCTGATTGGGGTGTCTCTTCTCTATTACCTGTGGTGAAGATTAACCTCTGGGGATGTGGAAAGGCCATTACCTGCCCAGGGGACACAGGCCACGAAGAAGCCCCTATGTCTTCCATATGTTTTAAGCTTATGACCTTGAGATACACTCAGAGGGGGATTTCTGTTCTTTGTCCATCAGGGACTGAGTCCGGTTTGTCCTTGAGGCTGGTGAACGGAGGTGACCGGTGTCAGGGCCGCGTGGAGGTCCTGTACCGAGGCTCCTGGGGCACCGTGTGTGACGACGACTGGGACACCAATGACGCCAATGTGGTCTGTAGACAGCTGGGCTGTGGCTGGGCCACGTCAGCCCCCGGAAGTGCCCGGTTTGGTCAAGGCTCAGGGCCAATTGTCCTAGACAACGTGCGCTGCTCCGGGCGTGAGTCCTACCTGTGGAGCTGCCCTCACAATGGCTGGAACGTGCACAACTGTGGCCATGGAGAAGATGCTGGTGTCATCTGCTCAGGTGGGGATGGAATATACACACATCTGTCTCTGAGATGGTTTTGGAGGGGCAGAGGCACGCTACCCACGGCAAGGCCCACATCCAGCCCTCTCTGAGATACTCCGTGCCTCCCAAAGTTTCCTGGAGACAGCAGGCCACTGAAATATAATGGAAAGGAAAGCATAGGGTCTGCTGTCCCCCCCTATTTGGCCAACAGAGAATGCCTGGTATCTCTTGGTAGCAACATGGCATCCTGGGGGAGAAGGGCCATCCACTATTCAGTGAGCAGAAAAAATGGGTCACGTCCTTCTCAGTGGGATCATCTGCTCAGTCCACACCCCCTCCCAGAGCCTTATCCAACTTTTGGGAGTGGTTGGAAAATTACTTCCCTCCTTGATGGTTGTATTCTTCTGGATCCTCCATGAAGCCGACACAGACAACAGGATTACAGTCAACATTGTGAATTCGGGAGGGCAGTGAGGAGCAGCACCAGGGCACTGTGGAAGGGATAAGGGATGGCAGGCAGCTCAGTACTACATGGAATACTAAGGAAACACAGAAATACAGAGTTTGAGCTGACCCCCTACAGAAACCCTGAAAAACCTTGTAAAGTCTGGGAGCATTGCACCTGGGCTGGTGGAATTCGGGTCCTTCTAGAGTAACCGGACTCATTCTCACTGTTCCTGTGCAGAGGGGACGTGATGGCTTTGGTGGCCTGTCCTGGGCCTGGCAGGGTAATTTCACCTCCTGGAATGTCAGCCCTCAGGCCCAACAAGGCAGGCAATGGCAGCAGGACAGAGGGTGGGGCTCTCAGAGGACTGAGAATTCCAGGGAGGGCCGTGGCTCTGTCCAGGTGAGGGCATGTGGAAGCATGATTCCAGGAGGTAGAGTCTGAGATTCTTCAACCTTTGGTCCAACTGGGGTAGCTGTGTGCTGTGTGTCTGACTTGTGTTTCTTTCTCACAGCTGCTTGGCCTCAGACTACAACCTATCCAGGTGAGTCCTCGGCCACCCCACTCAGGCTTTTCTCTCTGCCCACCCGTCCCTCTTCCCCTAGGGTCGTTAAAGCATTGAAAGCATTGCTCTTTGTAGAACTGTGGGCACCTTAATTTTTCCCACTGTCACTGAGGTCTTGGCAGGTGGTTCGTAACTAGACATAGGATTCACAAGTCTCATCTTCCCATCAGTCCATGAGGTTTCATCCAGTATGTGGAAACTGTCCCAAGAGAAGGCTGCCAGCAATTTCAGAGAACTGCTCCATGTGCCATGAATCTCAGCTGTAATACAATCTGGGCTGACAGGTTGAGTGGGAGAATGTTCAATGAGGACAGGTGACTTCCTATTGAGGAGCCACCAGGGCAGGATGGCTCCTCTCTCTGGCTCAGTGCTTGCAGCAGCCTCAGAGTCCCTCAACACAGGTGTACATTGAAAGAGTCAGGGACAGCATTTCAAGGTGATGGGAGTGTCACAGGTGATGGAATTGCTCTAGGTTCTGGGATACCCAGGTGGCTGCGTGGTGACCCTCAGCACCGTGACTCTTTTGTCCAAGTTTCCAATGTGGCACACCCCGCTGACCTACCTGAGTCCAGAGACAGGTGGCAAAAGTGGCCAAGGTTTTCTATGGGAGAAAAGGTTACGTGCCAAGCTTAGTTATCTGGAGGCCCCTGGCTGACCTCCCCAAGGCCTTTGTCCCAGAAAAGCTAACAGAGCAGGAGACACACACAGCCCACCCAGGCAGAAGATGGCAGGACACAAATGGGCAATGGTCACGGTTCCTGCCCCAAACAGTTTTCACTAACTGCTTCCCATGATGTCTAACTCTGGTCTTTCCCTTTGTTTCCATATGCAGACACCACCTGGTTCCCCACCTCCGCACCTTTAAGCACGGAATTCGGTAAATATTTCAGTCCACCCTCCCAGGATCATTCTCAGCTTCCAGATAAATTTTGGGTTTGGAAGTGACATGAGGAATCTGGGATGTGTCCTTCCCTATCCTCATGCGTGTGTGTGTGTGTGTGTGTGTGTGTGTGTGTGTGTGTGTGTAGCTGGGGATAGAGAGACAAGTCTCTGGAGATCAGATCCTTGGTATGATCTTAGAGGGTGACCACTGTTTCCATTGGGATCCTGGGTTTAAGCTCAGCAAAGATCCTCCCCCTGGTCCTCAGTACCATGCTGGACTTGTGGCTCCCAGGCCATGAGGTAGAGTCCTGAGAAGAGGAGGCCCATGTGCTGGGCCTGTACCTTTCTTGCTGAGGAGCATCACATTCCAGGAGGTTGGCAGATCCAAGTCAGGATGTCACAGGAGCCGATAATTTGCTGATTTACGCCCGGGTCTTGGCGTGCACCGGTAGCTGTAACTCTCCATGCTGGGTGTGCCCAGTGTGAATTAGGCTTGTCCAGTTTCCTCATCTCCATCCAGGACAGGGGGATTCCTTAGAGCGGAGCATCCTTAGCCTAGTACTGATTGGGAAGTCTTTGCTCTATTACCTGTGGTGAAGATTAACCTCCGGGTGTGTGGAAAGGTCATTGCCTGCCCAGGGGACTTAGACCACGAAGAAGCCCTGGGTCTTCCATATGTTTTAAGCTTATGACCTTGAGATACACTCAGAGGGGGATTTCTGTTCTTTATCCATCAGGGACTGAGTCCAGTTTGTCCCTGAGGCTGGTGAATGGAGGTGACCGGTGTCAGGGCCGCGTGGAGGTCCTGTACCGAGGCTCCTGGGGCACCGTGTGTGATGACGACTGGGACACCAATGATGCCAATGTGGTCTGTAGACAGCTGGGCTGTGGCTGGGCCACGTCAGCCCCCGGAAGTGCCCGGTTTGGTCAAGGCTCAGGGCCAATTGTCCTAGACAACGTGCGCTGCTCCGGGCGTGAGTCCTACCTGTGGAGCTGCCCTCACAATGGCTGGAATGTGCACAACTGTGGCCATGGAGAAGATGCTGGTGTCATCTGCTCAGGTGGGGATGAAATATACACATATCTGTCTCTGAGATGGTCTTGGAGGGGCAGAAGCACGCTACTCACGACAAGGCCCACATCCAACCCTGTCTGAGATATTCCGTGCCTCCCAAGTTTTCTGGTAGGCAGCAGGCTACTGAAGTACAATGGAAAAGAAATCATAGGGTCTGCTGTCCCCCCCTGTTTGGCCAACAGAGAATGCCTGGTATCTCTTGGTAGCAACATGGCATCCTGGGGGAGAAGGGCCATCCACTATTCAGTGAGCAGAAAATATGGGTCTCTTCCTTCTCAGTAGGATCATCTGCTCAGTCCACACCCCTCTTCCCAGAGCCTTATTATCAAGACCCGACTTTGAGAGTATGGTTGGAACATGAATCACCTTCCCTCCTTGATGGTTGTATTCTTCTGGATCCTCCATGAAGCCGACATAGACAATAGGATTGCAGTTGACATTGTGAAATTGGGATGGAAGTGAAGAGCACTAGGGCACTGGGGAAGGGACAAGGAATAGCAGCTCTCTACTACATGGAATACTAAGGAAACACATAGGGATATGCGGCTTGAATTTCCCGCCTACAGCAACCTTGAAAAACCTGGTAAAACCTAGTAGCATTGCACCTGGGCTGGTGTGATTGGATTCTTTCTAGAGTAACTGCCCAGACTCATTCTTGCTGTTCCTGTGTAGAGGGAAGTTGATGGCTCTGGTGGCTTGTCCTGGGCCTGGCAGGGTTATTTCACCTCCTGGAAAGTGAACCCTCAGGCCCAGCAAGGCAGGCAATTGCAGCAGGACAGACGGTGGGGCTCCCAGAGGATTGAGGGATTCAGGGTGGGCCCTGGCTCTGTCCAGGTGAGGGCATGTGGAAGCATGACCTCAGGAGGCAGAGGCTGAGATTCTTCAGCTTTTGGTCCAGTTGGGGTAGCTGTGTGCTGTGTGTCTGACTCATGTTTCTTTCTCACAGCTGCTTGGCCTCAGTCCACGACCTATCCAGGTGAGTCCTTGGCCATCCCACTCAGGCTTTTCTCTCTCCCCACCCGTCCCTCTTCCCCCTCGGATGGTCGAAGCACTGCTCTTTATAGAACCTGTGGGCACCTTAATTTTCCCCACTGTCACTGAGGTCTTGGCAGGTGGTTCTTCAGTAGATGTGGGATTCACAAGAGTCTCATCTTCCCATCAAACCATGAAACCATGAGGTTTCATCCAGTATGTGGAAACTGTCCCAAAAGAAGCCTTCCTGCAGTTTCAGAGAACTGCTCCATGTGCCATGAATCTCAGCCGTAATACAATCCAGGTTGACAGGTTGAGTGGGAGAATGTTCAATGAGGACGGGTGACTTCCTATTGAGGAGCCACCAGGGTAGGATGGCTCCTCTCCCTGGCTCAGTGCTTGCAGCAGCCTCAGAGTCCCTGGACACAGGTGTTCATCCAACGAGGCAGGGACAGCATTTCAAGGTGATGGGAGTGTCACAGGTGATGGAGGTGCTCTAGGTGATGGGATACCTTGGTGGCTCCATGGTGACCCTCAACAGACCTGACTCTTTTCTCCAAGCTTCTGATATGGCAAAGCCCTCAGATCTACATGAGTCAAGAGAGACAAGTAGCATAGGATTTATGTGGGACAAAAGCTTACATGCCAGGCTTAGAGATCTGGAGTCACCTGGCTGATCTCCACAAGGGGTTTGTTCCAGAAAAGCTAACATAGCAGGAGATGTGCACAGCCCAGCCAGGGGGGAACATGAGAGGATGCAGATGGGCAATTGTCCTGATTCCTGCCCCAAACAGTTTCCACTAACTGCTTTCCATGATGTCTAACTCTGGTCTTTCCCTTTGTTGCCATATGCAGACACCACCTGGTTCTACACCTCCCCACCTTTTACCACAGGATTCGGTAAATATTTCAGTCCACCCTCCCAGGATCATTCTCAGCTTCCAGATAAATTTTGGTTTTGGAAGTGACATGAGGAATCTCAGGGCATGCCCTTCCTTATCCTTGTCCCTGTGTGTGCGTGTGTGTGTGCGTGTGTGTGTGTGTGCGTGCGTGTGTGTGTGTGTGTGTGTGCGTGTGTGTGTGTGTGTGTGTGTGTAGCTGGGGGATGAAGAGTGAAGTCTCTGAAGATTAGTTCCTGGGTCTGATATTAGAAGGTGGCCCACTTACTCCATTGGGATCCTGGGCTTATTTTTATCAAAGATCCTCCCCCTGGTGCTCAGTACCATGCTGGACTTGTGGCTCCCAGGCCATGAGGTAGAGTCCTGAGAAGAGGAGGCCCATGTGCTAGGCCTGCAGTTTTCATGGTGAGGGGCATCATGTTCCGGGAGGTTAGCAGACCCGAGTCAGGATGTCACAGGAGCCAATAATTTGCCGATTCACGCCCGGGTCTTGGCATGCACCGGTAGCTGTAGAGCTCCATGTTGGGTGTGCTGAGTGCAGATTAGGCTTGTCTGCCCCTCCCCTCCATCCAGGTCATGGGGTGCTTCCTTACAGTGGAACATCCTTAGCCTTGATCCGATTGGGATGTCTCTGCTCTTTTACCTGTGGTGAAGATTAACCTCTGGGGATGTGGAAAGTTCATTGCCTGCCCAGGGGACTTAGGCCACGAAGAAGCCCCTGGGTCTTCCATATGTTTTACACTTATGACCTTGAGATACATTGAGAAGGGGATTTCTCTTCTTCATCCATCAGGGACCGAGTCTGGTTTGGCCCTGAGGCTGGTGAACGGAGGTGACCGGTGTCAGGGCCGCGTGGAGGTCCTGTACCGAGGCTCCTGGGGGACTGTGTGTGATGACAGCTGGGACACCAATGACGCCAACGTCGTCTGTAGGCAGCTGGGCTGTGGCTGGGCCACGTCGGCCCCCGGAAATGCCCGGTTCGGTCAAGGCTCAGGGCCGATTGTGCTGGACGATGTGCGCTGCTCCGGGCACGAGTCCTACCTGTGGAGCTGCCCTCACAACGGCTGGAACGTGCACAACTGCAGGCACTCGGAGGACGCAGGCGTCATCTGCTCAGGTGAACCTCAGAAATCCCCAGGTCCCCTCTTATGGGGATTGTTACTGTTAGCAAATGTATTCCCTGCCTCAGAGTCCCCACCTCAGTCTCTCCCGGGTATGCCGGGCCTCCCAAACGTACCTGGGTGCAGCCGGCTCCCTGGCCTCCATAGACCGAGGAGCAGGGCCAGGTCCCCTCACTCCTGGCCTGATATTGCTTGGAGCATCTGTGACACAGGTGGGGGTCAGCCTATCACCATCCAGTGGGAAGTCGCACGGAGCCCCCTTTTTCTAGGCAGGATCACGTGCTCCGTCCAAACCCCTCTTCCCGGGTCTTCCTTCTCAAAGCACACCTATTGGGAATGTGGTTGGAAAATGAACCACCTTCCCTCCTTCATGGTTCCATTCTTCTGGGTCCTCCTTGAAGCCAACTCAGGGAACAGGACTGCAGTTGACATTGTGAATTTGGGAGGGCGGTAAAGAGCAGTTGGGAAGTGGGCCACTCTGTACGGAATGGCAGGTTGCTGGTACACAGAAAGCTAATGAGCCTGAGGTAAATGTGAAGCATGAGCCTGGTCCATGGCAGAAAGGCCGAGAAACCTTGAAGAGACTGGGAGTGTTGCACCTGGGCTGGTGGAAATAGGGTTGTTCTCTATCAACTCCCCAGCTTCATTCTTGCTGACCCGTGTGGAGTGAGTGCAGTGGCTTTGGTGGCCTGTCCCTGGCCGAACAGTGGCATTTGCCTCCTGAATCATCAGCGTTCCAGTCCAGCAAGGCAACTAATGGCAGTGGGACATCAGGTGGGGCTCCCAGAGGATGGAGAGTTTCATGGCGGGCCCTGGCTCTGTCCATCCAAGGGCGCATGGAAGCATGAGCTCAGTAGGGATAGGCCTAGTTTCTTAATCTTTGATCCAGGTGGGGCACCTGTGTTCTCTGTGTCTGACTCATGTTTCTTTCCCACAGCTGCTCGGCCCCAGTCCACAGTCCAGCCAGGTGAGTCCTCGGCCACCATATTTGGAATGTGTCTTTTTTCCAGTGCCGTCCATCCCTGTTCCACTAGCCTGGGCTCACCAGTGCTCCATGTATAAATCCTGTCGGCACTTTTTCCCCACTTGGCACTTAGTCTCCCACAGGCTGTTCTTAACTATACACGGGACTCAAATAGTCCCTTCTTTCCATTAGTCCATGAGTTTTCATCTAGTTATATTTAAAGTGTCCCAAGAGATTATGGCTTGCCGATTCAGAGAACTGGCCATGTTTGCCATGAATTTCAGCTGGAATGTAATCCCTGCTGACAAGCTGAGTGGGGAATGGACGCTGAAGACCACTGACCTCCTGTTGAAGGGCAATCAGAATAGGCTGGATCACCTTTCTTGCTCAGTGCCTAACATAGCCTCAGATTCATCAAGGTCTACATTGTCTGTCCTAATTGTCAGGGACAGACCCCTGGGATTGGGAGTGAATATAAGTGATGTCGTGTTCCATGTCCTGGGATCCTTGATTGGTTTCAGGTGGTCCCACCATGCCCCTGCCTCTGTCTGATCTTCAGAGTGTGGCAGACCTGTCAAAGTAGGGAGGTGGCAAAGTTTTCTATAAGAGAAAGGACATACCAGGCTTCGAGATGGAGATGGCTGTGGAAGGACCAGGTTGTCCTCCTGCAGGGACTTTATCCCCAGGGAGCTGTGTGAGCATGAGGCTTGTGTAGCACACACCGATGGAAGGTGACAGGAAGCAGATGTGCAATTGTCACAATGCCCACCAAGAACTCTTTTCAAAGACTGTTTTGCATGATGTTTAACTCGGTCTTTTGCCTTTGTTGTCTCTTCCAGACACCTGGTCCACCTCATCCCCACCTGTAGGATCAACCACGGGTAAATATTCCCATCCATCCTCCCTGGCTCATTTTCTCCTTCAGGATAAAGTTTGGGTTTGGAAGTGACAGAATCTCAGGGTGTCCCCTTACTTGTCCTTGTCCCGTGTGTGTGTGTGTGTGTGTGTGTGTGTGTGTGTGTGTGTGTGTGCGCACGAGCATGTAGAAGGGTGAGTGTAGAGAGATGTCTAACTTTGTCTTTTGCCTTTGTTGCCTCTTCCAGACACCTGGTCCACCTCATCCTCACCTGTAGGATCAACCACGGGTAAATATTCCCATCCATCCTCCCTGGCTCATTTTCTCCTTCAGAATAAAGTTTGGGTTTGGAAGTGACAGAAGGAATCTCAGGGTGTCCCCTTACTTGTCCTTGTCCCTTGTGTGTGTGTGTGTGTGTGTGTGTGTGTGTGTGCGTGCACGCGCACGCACGCCCATGCAAAGGGTGGGTAGTGGAGAGAGGAGTCTCTGAATACCAGATCTGAGGTCTGATCTTAGGTGGAGATCACTGGATTCCAGCGCATCCTGGGCTGTTGTTTAGTGATGACCCTTCTCCCGGTGCTCAGTGTAGACTCTGGAGGCCTCTCCAGGGCTGCTAGGACCTTGGTAGTGCCACCCAGGCCACAGCGTACAGGCCTGGGAGGAGAGGGTCCAGCTGCTGGTACATCACCCTTCTTGCCAAGGTGACATCATGTCCTGGGACTTTGCCAGAGCCCAGCCAGGACCCCATAGCAGTCAAGAAGCTACCCAACAGGGCAGCAGTCCTGGCCTGCCTTGGCGCGCTGGGGCTCCATGCTCAGTGTGCCCAGTGTGGGTGGGTTTGCATTCCTCCTCCCTCCATGGGTCATAGGGTACTTCCCTGCCTTGGAGCATGCATAGGCCTGGGCTGGTGAGGATGTCTCTTCTCCTTTTCCTGTGATGAAGATTCACCTCCAGGCTTGTCCAAAGGTGACCACCTGCCCAGGGGACATTGGCCAGGAGGAAGACCCTGAGTCTGGAACATGCCTTAAGCCTGTGACCTTAAAACAGACATGGACAAGAGGTCTTGTTCTTTGTCCTGCTAGGGAATGAAACAGGTTTGGCCTTGAGGCTGGTGAACGGAGGTGACCAGTGTCAGGGCCGCGTGGAGGTCCTGTACCGAGGCTCCTGGGGCACCGTGTGTGACGACAGCTGGGACACCAATGACGCCAACGTGGTCTGTAGGCAGCTGGGCTGTGGCTGGGCCACGTCAGCCCCCGGAAATGCCCGGTTCGGTCAAGGCTCAGGGCCGATTGTGCTGGACGACGTGCGCTGCTCCGGGCACGAGTCCTACCTGTGGAGCTGCCCTCACAACGGCTGGAACGTGCACAACTGCAGGCACTCGGAGGACGCAGGCGTCATCTGCTCAGGTGGGTCCTCAAAATTTTGAGCCTCTACTTTTGCTTGTTATTTTCTCTAGAAGAGCTGTTTCCTCTCACTGTTCTCTCATCTTCCTGAGTTTTGCTGAAGGACAGCCATTTTCCCTCATAGCTTGAAAGGAAAGTGCGTCACCAATCAGACTGATGTACTTGAATTTTATGGGAGGATGGCAGCATCTTACTAACCCTGTAGACTGGCCATAAAGGGTGTGAGAACAAATTCCCGCAGTACTTTTCTTTTTGGTGGAGTCCTGCCCTGAGGTTCGCTTTTACACTTGAGCTCCTCAGGACCCCTCCCAGGAAGTCTTATTGATGATAGGGGGTCAGGCACTCAGCATCTCTGTTTCTCTGGATCCCATGAGGTTTCTTTCTGCACGTTCTTCCCAGAGACTGATAATGTGTCCTCTTTTTTTGCAGCTGTACAAAGCACTGCTACTACCCCCGGTGAGTAGCTGCATCCCAGCCCAGCGTGGTTCCTCTCTGGAATTCTACTCTCATGTTTCTAGAAACCGAAGGAGAGGTCCGGCTCTTCTCACTAGGGACTCTGGTGTTTGTCACAGTGACCTGCTGAGTCCCCAGGACTTTGGCTCCTACTTAGCTTAGCCTAAGGGCCCACCTGGATCCCCTGCCACTGTCTGCTGCCGGGTTTGCTCAGAGAGCCTGCAGTGGAAGGATTTTTGGTCTCCTCTGGTCACTTCAGAGGAGAGCAGCTGTTCAAGTCGGAATTGTGATCATCTGAGAAAACGACCAAAGAAAACTCCTACCATAGCCTGTCTGTTCAAGAATTCTTTCATGTTGGGAGAGCAGGTTTTCTTTTTCTTTTTCTTTTTTTAATTTTATTTTTATTCTTTGCCCAAGGGGTACAAGTCTGTGAATCATCAGGCTTACATCTTTCACAGCATTCACCAAAGCACAAACCCTCCCCAATGTCCATAACCCACCCACCCTATCCCTACCCTCCCACCCCCCAGTAACCCTCAGTTGGGAGAGCAGGTTTTCTTTACCCCATGGTGAAAACACTCAGTGCCAAGTCTGTTGTGAAGTGCTAGCTCCATACTCTAGCCCCTCTGGGCCATTCACAGTGCAAATTGGCCAGGCTCTGAGAAGTCCTCCAGTCAGGGATAGAATCGTGTACAGTCACATTTCCTTACCAAACTAATGACCATGGATTGAAAACTTTTCCAATAAAATCCTAAAATCCCTTCATTTTCCTTCCAGATTGGTGGCACACATCAAGTATAACCACTAATGGTGAGTACCACGTTTTTCCACCTGAGGGCTCGGGGTTCTCATCCCCAGGCTGACTGTCCATGCCTCAGATGTCTGTAAATGCACAGCGCAGGTCCGCCTGTGCCTGCGGTCCACCCAGACCTGCCTCTCCGTATAGCGCTCCCAAGCTCCCCACACACAGTCTGCCTCTGCCTTCCAGACACTCAGACTTTTTATCCACCCCCGTCAGGTGGATGACTTTTGTTTTAATAAGGAGACCTACTTCCCCTTCTTTTAAGGAAATGAAATAAGTTGTTCTTCAAAGAATAGGCTTAAAGGCTTTATTTCTTGGGGTATCTCCAAAGCTTTGAGAGAAGGAAGGGAGACAATAAATGGATAATTTCACAAATAGTCAATCCTTACTTGACAAATAGTCAAGTAAATTTTACCTTGTGGCTATTGCTCCATAGCTTTCCATCACTCTTAAGAAATGATATGGCCACTTGTTTATGTCACTGAATATTTTCTTCCTTTCAGTTTAAATGCCTACATTGTATTTCATTACACAGCTATGACCATGAATTCGTTAGATAGTCCTGAATTGCTGGACACTTACGTTGATTATATTTCCTCATTGTTGTGAATGATCCTCTGATGTGGAATATTTTTACAAGTCTTTGCATACCTCCCCAATTTTTCCTGTAGGAAAGAAAGAAATTTACTGGACTAAAGTTAACATAGTGCCTGGTACACAGAATGTACTTAATAAATGCTAACTCTTCTTATGTTAAGTATTTTAAGGTCATTGCTGCATATATGGTCCAATGGCCATCAAGACTATTGCAAAGTTTCAGAATGTTGAAAAAAAGAAACCAGTCTCCTCCCTCAGGTAGCTCACAGTAGTAAATATTTACTACTGAATTTATGATGTAATTACAGATGTGACAGGTGCTTCAGAAGGGAAGTTTGGTGTGCAAAGAGGGCATATTCACAGATTTAACTTGATCAAGAGATGAGAGGAAGTTCTTCACTTGGCAGCACTTCTGCCAAGGCACACAGGAGAAACAGGCTCACTTGCCGAGATGCCTTCTAGCCAGAAGGAACATTTTGTAGTCCTGGGTGGGAAGGAGCTTGGCTGTTGCCAGATCATTTGGGGGAGCTTCATACCCAAGTTAGAACCCCTGACTTTATCCTAAGGACAGAGCTATTGACAAGTTTTAAGCTGGGGAACTGCAAAAGCAGAAGTCTGTTTGCAAAAGATCATCCTTGACTTTTATGCCAAACTGTGCACTTCCTGAGGGCAGAGTCTGTATCTGCGTTTTACCCTCTTACATCCTTATTATCTAGCATTGTGTCTGGCATAACATAAATGTTTCTAGAAAGAATAAATGAACACACGAATGAATGGGTGAATTTTAATCACAGTTGGCATTTTGATACATTCACCAACATGCACACATATACAAATGACAGCATGCTTAATGACATGTTTTATAAGATCCATTTTCACGTGAGTATAGAATACTTATTTTTATGTCCTTAACAATGGCATTTTTATGGTGTTGAAATTATTTTTATACCATAAAGTTTAATAGGCATGCAGTTTTTCATTCTATGGATCTATCAGGATTTCACTGAACAATTACTAATCATAGGACAAAAGAATTAATTCTTTCTAAGTCTATTTTATATACTTAGGTAATCACATACAGTAACACTTTTATTTTACAATTGTCTCTATTACATTTTTAGAAATCTTTCTTATGAAACTTTGTTTCATACCCTTTGTTATGAAACTTTGGCTTCATCTTTGATTACTTCCCAGTGTAGAAATAGAACTTATGGGTAGGTATATTTTAAAGGCTAAATTATCTTATTTTTTAAGATTTTATTTATTCATTTGACACAGAGAGAGAGAGATTACAAGTAGGCAGAGAGGCAGGCAGAGAGAGAGGAGAGAGGAGGAAGCAGGCTCCCCGCTGAGCAGAGAGCCCGATGTGGGCCTCGATCCCAGGACCCTGGGATCATGACCTGAGCCGAAGGCAGCGGCTTTAACCCACTGAGCCACCCAGGCGCCCGGGCTAAATTATCTTTAAGAGGCCTCATTTTTCCACAGAAGCAGAGGAAATATTTGCAAATCATACATCTGATAAGAGACTTGGATCTAGAATACATAAAGGACTTTTACAAGTCAATAATAAAAAGTCCAATAACCCACGGAACGAATGAGCACAGGATCTACATAGATATTTCTATGGAAGATATACCGAAGGTCAACAAGCACATGCAAAGGCGGCCACTTGTTTATGTCGCCGAATCTTTTCAATGCAAATATGTCTCACATCACTAGCCACCTGGGAAATGCAAAGCAAATCCACAAAGAGATTCTACTTCACACCCAGTAGGTGGCTAGAATCAAAAAGTCAGATAATAACAAGTGTTGGTGAGGATGTGGACAAGTCTGAGCCCTCATGCCCAGCTTATGGGGATATAAAATGGTACCTCTACTTTGAGAAATAGTTTGGTGGCTCCTCAAAAAGTTAAACATAGAGTTACCACATGACCCAGCAACTGTAGTCCTATACTCAGGAGAAAGGAAAGCACGGGTCCACACGGAAACTTACAGATGAATGTTCACAGGTGGGCAGCTTTGTTCCTAATAACCCCAAAGTGGAAACAACCTGAATGTTCATCCTGGTTAATGGACATACAAAATGTGGTCCATCCACACGGCAGAATATTCCTTGGCAATAGAGGGAGGTAAAGTCCTGGTGCTTTTTCACAGATGTTACAACAGGGACCATTTTTGAAAACAAGATGCTAAGCAAAAGAAGCCAGTCACAAAAGACTACATATTGTACGATTGTATGGATATGACATGTCCAGAATAGGCAAATCTGTACAGACAGAAAGTAGATTAGCGGTTGCCTTGGGCTGGGGGCAAATGAAGAGTGACCACTGTTGGGGACAGGATTTTTCTCTGAAGTGACAAAAATCTTCTCAAACTGACTGCAGTGATGGTTGCAGTACTCCGAATATACTAAAAACCTGTAGCAAATTGTACACGCTAGCAAAAATAAACAAAAAGAGCTATGAATAAGGAAAGAGTCTATTTCAATTTCTGTCACCACTGAGTATCTAGATATTTCTAAATGGTCTATTAAACTGACCAACCGACCAACAAAACCGACCAACCGGCCACAGGCGCGCTCACAGAAGGGGTCCGACTGTGAGGCACATGGGTGTGCCCCTGCCGCATGTGGGCCCCTCCTCCTGCCACACTTCAGCCACTGATGCTTTTCTCCTATTCCTTTCCAGGAAGCCCGACCACGACGTATGGTAAGTCCCCGTGATTTCCACGCAGCTGCCCGGCTGGCCCTCTCCGAGGCCGGTGCCGGGTTGCCACTCGCTCTCCCAGGAATTGCCCCTTCCGTCTTCTCCGGCGCCGGCATTCCGTGCAGCTGATGTCCGCACCCGAGCAGGGCTGGGTGACCAGCAGGAGCCTGTCCGTTCTAAGATTCAGATCTCCAGTCAGGCCCTACAAGAGGCCAGCCACCCGTGTAGGTGCTGCCTGTCGCATCGGACTCCAGACCCTGGTCACCGAAGGCCAGTCGGTCCTGCTTCCTCACTGAACTCCGTGTGTAGCCACCAAGAGCTCCTGATTGCCCACGTCGGAGCTGCCGCTGAACCTGCTCTAAGCATCCTCGGCACACTCGTGGCTCCTGGGGCCTTTCCCCGCCATCCCCACCCTCCCCTCCTCACCACCTGCTTCCTGCTGCAGCTACCGCCAGCCTTGCCCCCACCCACTCTTTACACGAGAGCTGGGGGCTTCCTTACAGAAGGCCAGTGCCGGTCCCAGGCCCCTCGGGGCCATCCAGGTGCAGATCCCCGTGGCCGAGGACAGACGCACTTCCTTTGTTTGCTTTCCTCCCCCCACCCCTCCCTGCTCTGTCCACACTGATGTTCCCCGAGCGTGCTAGTGACTCTCAGGCCTGCTCCCTTTGCACAGGCTGTTCCCTCTGCATGGAACCCCCCTCTCTGCTTTTTTGCCTGCCCCCTGCCCCTGTGCCCCGATTACCTGGCCCTTTTCTCTGCTCAGTCCGGGTCAGGAGCCAATGCTCTGGGCTCCCACCATGTCCTGGGCTCACCCTGATCACAGCCCCCTCCGGCTATGCTGGGATTTCCTCGTTCCTGTGCACCGCTCCAGGCTGCGAGCTCTCTGAGGGCAAGCGTCCAGCCTCTTGCTGTGAACCCAGGGTTGGCACATTTCTGCACAGAGCAAGTGAGCACTGAACAATTGTGCCAACAATCAGGAAACTGATTGTTATCTTTTCTCTTCATCAACAGCTCCTGTTCACAGTGTCACCCGTCCAAACAGTAAGCTCTGGGTTCCCTGACAAAACCCCCTTTCCCTTCCCCTCAGTGACAGTGCCACTGGCTGGGGTGGTGGGGGTGGGTGTGAGGGGACAGTGACAAAAATGAGGAGATGGCTTCCCTAAGTAAAGCCTCCCTGGACGGTCTAGGGGGTTGTTTAAAAGTTTCCCCGGGACTCTACAGTGGGCTCTGGGAGCCCTCCACATTTCTGTTTCTTCTCAACAGCAAATCATTCCTGTGGAGGCTTCCTGTCCCAGCCATCCGGATACTTTACCAGCCCGTTCTATCCGAGGAACTATCCAAACAATGCCAAATGTGTGTGGGACATTGAAGTCCAAAACAATTACCGTGTCACCGTTGTCTTCAGAGATGTCCAGTAAGTGTGGGGGTGCAGAGCCAGACACGTCGGGGAGCTCACAGATAGCTTAGACCAGAATGAATGGTACCTAGCCCTCTGGAGAGATGATGGCCCAATTGACATTTTCTCTTATGGGTTCAATTTTTTAGCGAGCACAGAGGCAACCTATGGAGGTGGGATCAGGACAAGAGCCCTGGTTTCAAGTCCCAGGTCTGTCACTGATTTGCTGTGTGACCATGGGAAAGCACTTAATTTCCCAGAACCTCAATCAAAACAAGGGAATAAAACACCTGCTTTCCTCTCATCTCTGGCTACTGGGAAGGTCACGAGAGAGAAAGAGGTGAAAATGCTTGGAAAATGTTACCCAACGGGAAGGGTAACTGTCAGGAGTAATAGTAACACACAGAATCCTATTAACCACACCATTTTTAAAAAAGATTTTATTTATTTATTTGACACAGAGAGAGAGAGAGATCAGATCACAAGTAGGCAGAGAGGCAGGCAGAGAGAGAGGAGGAAGCAGGCTCCCTGCTGAGCAGAGAGCCCGATGCGGGCCTCGATCCCGGGACCCTGAGATCATGACCCGAGCCAAAGGCAGAGGCTTTAACCCACTGAGCCACCCAGATGCCCCACACCATTTTTTTTAACCATTTTCTCTCCATTGCTTTCTTTTTGGGGGGCTGAGTTCTGGGGGGGTCAAGCAGTGGTGGAGAAATCTCGGCTACAGAGGCTAGTTTATCCGTTCCTCGCTTATTTATTTTTTAAAATTTATTTATTTATTTGACAGAGAGATCACAAGTAGGCAGAGAGGCAGGCAGAGAGAGAGAGGGAAGCAGGCTCCCTGCTGAGCAGGGAGCCCGATGTGGGCCTCGATCCCAGGACCCTGAGATCATGACCCGAGCCAAAGGCAGAGAGAGGCTTAATGCACTGAGCCACCCACACGCCCCTCCATTCCTCATTTAATAAAGAATGGAAATCATTGCTTTAAGCAGAGGAGACCACGTCAAAGCCCCAGGAATATATGTTTGGTCCAAGGAGGTATGAGTATTTTCTGGTGTCCAGGAAAGGAGGTGCAGTCATTTCTTCTGTACAAGCCATTACTCAACACAATAGTCTTCTCTCTGGCTTTTTGGTTGCTGTGGCCTTGAGAATCTCTGCCTTGGAAATTCATCTGAGGTTTTGCATAAGTTGTAATAGTATATTAATCGCCTCAACATTACAATTCACTTTGGATCTCAGATACTGTACTTAAAGCTCATGTGATCTGTGGAGGAAGGTTGACCACCTAACCTTCCGAGAGGTTATTTGACTTGTCCAATATTTATTAGTCCAGTTATTTATTTCTATCACTATATATTTGTTAATATTTATATTATTCAACGGGAAACCGAGGTTGTTTGGATTGAGGAAGCGGTCTAGGACAGGCTGTGATCCCTGCCTTTCAGGCTGCAAAGGAGTGTCAGGAGAGGGCCTGTGATTTCATATGTGCGGACGAGGATCCATGCATGGAGGTCACAGGATGAATATTCTCCTATTATTCTCAACTATTAATTTTGTCAGTATTTCTACCACAAAGATGTGACCGCCCCCCCACTAAGTTACGACCCCCTGCATCACATCTCGGCTGAAAGTGAAGCCAAAACTCTGTGTTCTGTCCTTGTAGGCTTGAAAATGGCTGCAACTACGACTATATTCAGGTGTTCGACGGCCCCTCCCACAGTTCCCCTCTGATCGCCCGTGTTTGTAATGGAGCCGTGGGTTCCTTCACTTCCTCGTCGAACTTCATGTCCATTCGCTTCATCAGCGATGGCAGTGTTACCAGGAAGGGCTTCCAGGCCGACTACTACTCCAGCCCTTCTGAAGATAACACCAGTAAGTCCCCTTTATGGGGGCTCATGGTATGGGGCCCCTCTGCTCAACCCTTCTGTGGTTGTGAAGTAAGAAACTAGAGCAGCTTTGTCCGGTCACCAAGGCTTGATCTGGTGCTGAAAGGGGCCACGAGCAGTGGTCTTGGGACTGTGGCTGCCCAGAAATGAGGTCAGGGGCCAGAATGGGCTGATGGTCAGTGTGGTGGTCTTCCTGTGGTCAGTGGAGACCAATAAAAAGATGTGAGGTCATACTATCTGCACACGGTGAGATGTCAGTGCCAAGGACACACAGGTGACTGTCTGGCCACTGTGACTGTGTCCCAAGACTTAGCGTATTTGGCTGCTATCTGAAGATGGACTAAGCCAGTCCCTCAGCCACTTCCAGCTAATGGCCACGATTTGAGCTGTTAAATGGACTGATTTACAGATTGGCCAAGGGACTGGATGAGGTGATATCTAGGCTCTCTTTTGCAGTCAGGATTTTACGCATTGACCTATTCCATAGCTAAAAGACTTTATTTTATAACATCTCCATTTAACTGGAGCATTACTTTACTTTATGGATAAATATAAACCTACTTTATAGGTTGGCAAAACATTTTACTCGTTTCACATCCTGCCTCCATTTCTCCATCAGGGGAATTCGAAGTCCCTGTGCCCTCAAAGGGGTCTTGTGAGAAAGATACTGACTGGAGCCATGGGGCACCTGGGGGGTTGTGGCGAGTCCTATTCTGATGTGGACCATCCTTGTCCGCCATCTTGGTCTCTGCACCTTTATATGGGAGGAGCGCCTAGTGGGCTTGCCAGGGTGCTGACTGCCTGCATTGTTTGCCCTCGGTCCCCAGAGCTGCTTTGTCTGCCAAACTACATGCAAGCCAGCGTGAGAAGGAGCTACATCCAATCCCTGGGCTATTCTGCCGCGGCCCTTGTCATTGCCACCTGGAATGAAAGCTCCCTGTGTCAGCCCCAAATAACGGCCAGCCAAGTGTCGTTCACAATTCCATACTCGGGCTGCGGCACCACCAAGCAGGTAAATCTAGGGTTTCCTACTCTATCTTCTGCTGAATAAGCTTTCTTATAGTGATGTATGCTGTGTTTCTTGTATACTGGGACCCAAGAGACATGATGATGGTATAGCCAGTGTAATCAGGGTGAAGATTTAAATCTGTCCCTTAGTGTCATGAGGTAGCTGTAACCACTTCCAAATGTAAGGTTGAGGAAGGAAGGTCAGCAAGCCATTGTTCCCTACACTGTCCAGGCACAGGGGAGCGTGGTGGGCTGCCGTTCCCGTCACAATAACCAGAGCAGCTCCCAGGGGCAGCTCCAGCTTTTCTAGGGCCTGGAGCTTCTACAGTTTCGGGTTGGGGTTGGTGAAAGGAGAAGGTGCCTCATGAAGCCAAGTCTTACAGAAATATATGGCTGTGCCAAAAGGAGGAACCGGGCACAGGGGAGGCTCTGAGGCTGAAGCTTTCTTAGCTTCACTGTAAATCAGCCTCTGCAGCTGAGCTGTCACCATCCAGGGTGACCAGCTGTCTTGGTTTCCCTGGGACTTTGCAGATGTCAGCACGGAAAAGTCCCATGTTCCACAAAACTCCTCGGTCCTGAGCAAACTGGATGGTTGCTCATCCTCCCGGGGCCAAACACTAGGATTAGCAGGTGTCCTAATCCCTGCATACCCATCCAGTATTCTCTCATTGTCACCCCACTTTAAAAATAGGGATGCTGACTTTGAGGGGTCCAGCAGGTGGCCCAAGGCCACTTGGCCAAGAAGTAGTAGGACAAATGTCAGACTCTAGAAATCCCCAGAACCTTACACTGAGTGGGAGAAGCCAGCCACATGAGAGAACCCACTCTGTGGTTCCCTTTCTGTAAAGTTCAGGAATGGGGAATAAATGTAGGATGGAAAGGTGACCTGGTTGGAGCAGATTGCCAGCAAAGGGGCAGGAAAATGCTGTTTTGGCTCGTGGCAATGTTCTGTATTTTATTGTGGTGGTCATTATCGTCAAACCTCACTGAATGGCATGCTTACAATGGTTGCATTTAATTTTCTATCAATTTACTTGAAATCACCTACATTCTGAATTTTGGGATGACACCTACGTAACAGGGAACAGACATAGTGCAAATGTTTTTATGTGGCTTAGGACTACAGTCAATACACAACATGAAGGGCTCGAATATGTACAATATGCGTGACCCACCCATTCAGAGGACCTCAACTGTCATTCACCAAAGACGTACTGAACAATTGCTTGGAGCCAGCACTGGACTAGATGCTAAGATGACACCGTTCATTACCCAGCAAGGTCATTCTTGATCCTTTGATGCATAAGAAACAGTGGGAGAGGAAGGGGATAGTCATTTAGCCCAACAGATTGGCCCATCAGCCACGGGTGAGTGCCTAGGCCTAAGGGTCCATAATTGCCTTTATGGCCACCTGGCCCCTTTTCCCCCATCCCTGCAGATACCAAGTCTCCTCTGAGAAGAGCTGAGTAGGTCAGGGAGACTTACATGCAGAGAAGGGTACATAGCAGGTACCATGCCTGGCAAACGTTCTAGTCAACCAAGCTTTTTATACTTTGCCCTGCAATTTAATTGTGTTGGATTCTGGCTTGCCCTGAGTTTAGTCAGTGGGAGTCAGAGCACCAAAGATGATTATCCCTCCTGGTTCCAAGTGTGCAGCCTGGAGACTCTGATATCTGAGCCACACCATCGATGTTCCCTCCTCTCCATCAGAAGCCACCAAATCATCTTGCCCATGTTGGTTCTTGTAAGTGGCTGGTGGTGGTCCACACATGCTACACTCTCATTCCTCTGTTTATTTAAATCCTTGCGTCTCCTACCAGACTGAGTGCCTGAGGACAGGGCGGATGTTTTATTCATCCTGCAAGGTGCAGCTCCCAGTGGTGCTGGTGTGGAGCCTACCCCTTTACACCCAGATTATAAACTGCTAATCTGTATGCAGTTCTGTATGTATCAGTTCCACGTGACTTTCAAAATTCTCAGGGCAACTTTCATTCCCACGTCATCAGAAGGAAGTGGAAGCTTCCAGAAGGTAAGCCATTGGCCCGAGGCCTCATGATCATGATCTGCTGAGCCAGGAGTCAAAGGCAGGACAGCATGATCCGCAGGCAGAGCCGAACACAGCTCCCCCGGGAGCCTCACTGAGTGGGGTCTGGGAATGGTAGCTGGTGGCACTGAGTAGGCAAGGTCTTCCCACCACATGGGAGGGACAGCAAGGGAAGGAGTCCCAGTCTTCATGGGAATAGCAGTTGACCTATCTGTAAGACGTCCCATAACATCCTTAGTTCCTTCCACACTGAGCAGACATCTAATAATGAATTTTAATCTAAAATCGGAACTGCTTCTTGTGATCAAGAAATAAGCCTGCATTCCGTGTTCATTGCTTGGATCGGATTCAGAATTTAGCTTGAGCATAGACGCTATAGACGAGTGTAAATTCCAAGAAAACTTTGATTTTAGTGTATGGAGTCAAACTGAAGGCACCTCAGCTTGTCTTTGAAGGAGTGACTGACTCACATTTATAGGATTTCTTTTGGCAACCTCAGGCACTCACATCTAAAGCCCATTCTTTATTTTTAGGAAATAGAGAGTATTTTCCTTGCATGGATGGAGGGCGTAAGATAGATGAGCTCTCCCCACCCCACCAGAGGGATGCCTTCCCCAGACCTGAGACCAGAGTGTGGGCTCTGACGTTCCCCTGGTAGCCTGTGCTGCAGAGACCTCTCTGGTCACCCAACAAAGAAAATGGCGTGGCAAAGCGATTTTAAATTGCTTGTTAAATTTTTCTTTCTTCACATGTTTTTCTGGAAGGGACGAACTCAGAGTTGAGTTTTGCAAGCACGGGCATGAAGTGAAAGCCTTTCCAACACACGCCGTTCTGAAGAACAATGATATTTAAGGCAGGCATGTGCTGGCTTGAGCAGAGAGCTTGTCTAATCTTCCAGATGGCCAGGAATGGAGTTTGGTTCTTGACAGGGTGCATGACTACATGTGACTTGAAAAACCTCTATTTTTTTAAAAAAATAATTTAGCCCCACATTTTAGGACTTCTATTTAGGCCAACATGGTGTTCTTTTTGTGCATGTTCTTGCCAAAGTAGCCATTGCTTAGGGGAACTCATACCTGGCTAGCAGAAAGAAGTTTGCTTCTGACCATCATCACGTCGGGAGGGAAAGAGTTACTCCCCGTCTCTGCCTGGCAATGACTGGCTTGTGCTTACCTTGCTTGAGGCCAGATGATCATGACCATGGAGCTTCCAGATGGCTCATTCACCTGTGGCCTCTCAGTCATCTGGGCCCCATTCTTCATCCATCACAGTACTTTTGTGGGCTCTGCCACCTGTACCCTCATTCATTCCATGGTATTTATTGACGCTCCCGACAGTATGACTAACACTGTACCAGGCCCTGATGCCGTCACCTTATCCTTGAGAGGCTCACAGGCCACTGGGTTCAAGCCTCTCATCCCCAGAAGCTCACTCTTAGGCACATCAAATGGCATGAGAGACCAGCGTTCTGAGGAGTGTGCTGCTTACTGAAAGGCACAGGGGGAACCTGTCCATGGTTGGGGGAATGACAAAGCAGCATGTGATAGGAAGCACTCCAGCTTTGCTCAGCTGTCCACGTGAGCCTCTGGGGGAGCCCCTACCCCAGAGGTCAGAGACCCACTGCAGCTAAAACTCCACCCTCTGTCACCTCCAGTCCTGGCAGCCTCAGACACCAAGCCGCAGTAGCTACCGAGCCATTCAGACAGCACAGTGGAAACTAATCCCACCAGCCCCTCCTTCAAGTACACGGCTGACTCCCTTGGTGTCTCCCAGCCACAGCGAGAATGAGGCAAAGCGAGCAAGAAAGGCCCTGAGCCATGGAGTCTGGGCTCAGCTTAGCCATTCCGCAGGGCAAGGGGTCATCCAGACACACCCGTCTTCCCACGGGGAGCAGCTCCTAGGAGGCCCCAACTCCTGGCCCACACTGCAGACCCTATTCTGTGGTAGAGGAAGGGGTTGTGTGACAGGAGGGAGCCCTACTAGTTGAACAGCAAGCCCTGCCCAGATCATGGGAGCCATGGGAGCCGTGTGCCTTCTCTGTGTGGTCCTGGGAGGGTTTCGAAGTCTGGCTGAGTCAGTTCCCTCTCACTGTAACCAAAATCAGCAGTGAGCTTCCCTTAGCAGGTGACATTTGCTTGACTTTGCTTTCCTGCCTTCCTCTCCCAGGTAGATAATGATACCATCACCTATTCCAACTCCCTCAAAGCAGCTGTTCCAAGTGCCGTCATCAAGAGGAAGAAGGATCTCCACATTCACATCAGCTGCCGAATGCTCCAGAACACCTGGGTTAACACCATGTACATTGCCAATGACACCATCGAGGTCAATGAAGTGCAGTATGGCAATTTTGATGTGAACATTTCCTTTTATACATCATCTTCATTCTTATACCCGGTGACCAGCAGCCCGTACTACGTGGACCTGAACCAGAACTTGTACCTTCAGGCTGAGATCATCCATTCTGACACCTCCCTGTCCTTGTTTGTGGATACCTGTGTGGCGTCCCCATATTCCAATGACTTTACATCTTTGACTTATGATCTCATCCGGAGTGGGTAAGGAGCGTCTTCATGGGGCGGATGTCAACCTTCACCTGACAGTTCAAACATGAGTAGCCCAAAGTCTCAAGGATTTTGGTTCTGGTAGACCCAACTTAACCAGTCAGGTTGCCCTACTTGGTTAACATCTAGGGAAATGGATGTGTGGAGAAGTAAATGGGCCACCAGGGGTCACCAAGCAGGTTAGCTGTAACTGGGATTCCACCCAGGGGGCCAGACTCCATAAGAAAACATGTATGTAGTGGTGAAAGCCTCGATTCTGCAGCAGATCAAGATTGAGAGGCCAACTCTGCAGCAGGGGTCTCTTGACCAAGCCGCTGCAAACCCTGGGTCTAGCCAACTCCGGAGGTCAGGCCAGTGGTGCCCAGGCTGGAGTCAGTGGTGCCCCGATGGGCTCCTCCACCACAGTCCTCCTCCCCTGGATAACAGGACTCTGCGGAGGTGGAATTGGCCTCTTCTGAGCTCATCAAGGGGTCCTGGGACACTGGGATGTGCAACTCCCATCCCTACCCTTTCGTCTCTGCCCACTGGTGTGTGCACCATTTCTTTGCTTATGATTTGACCTTGGCACTTCAGTGACAATCACATAGAAGCATGATATAGAAGTTGTACTGATAGGCTAAGGGGCTCTGCTAGGAATCAGGGTTGGGAAGTTAAATTTCACACCTCCCGGAGGTACAAAAAAACAGCACCTTCTTCCAGGCCCGGTTTGACTATGCGTCAATTCAGTAAACAGGTGTCGAGGCTGGTCTTGTTCAGTCCATGCAGTTGGTTCAATTCACAGCAGCCCCCTTGGCAGTAAAGATGGGGGAGAAGCTTATCCAAATTCTCTTTCCATAAACAGTAACAAGATGACATTTGAATTTATGTCAGATGATTGAGATGAACAGAAACGAGTGATTTGGTTCTTCTTTGTTGAAAGATCCTTTTTGGTCAAATTCTGGCATATATGTATCTCAGATCATGCAGTTTCCCTGAGAGAGGGGGGCGTGCACATGGGGGGACAGGGGGGGATGGGGACCTGGAGTGCAGGGACTCACCGACTGTCCCTGAGCACCAGCCAGATCACCCACCTGGATGCCCATTAGCGGGATCGGGAGCTCCGAATACAGCCATGCCCGGGCCCCACCTGCACATTCGCTTTATTTGGTCTGTTGTGGGGCTTGGGGATGTGTATTTTTAAAGCCTCCCCCAGTGATTCTGAGGCACAGCCTGGGTTGTGGGGCTCTGGCCCATCCAGACCACCCTGACTGATGTGGTTTTATGGGAACTGCAGTTATTGTCCAGCAACCGCCAGGGTTACCCTGACCTCACTTACAACTGTCCTGCTTCCTGACAAGGTTCTGGGTACTTTCTTCCTCATCTTTGCCGCTAAATTGACCCCTGTGGAAAAAAGAATGTGGTATTTGAAAGAATGTGCCTTGAAAGTGGAGGAAAGAACCTCCGGAAGGGGGGAGAAGGTATCGAGGGAACCCTGGGCCACATTTCCAGGCAGATCAGGCTGCCCTGGGACAGCTCCCACCCGCCACAGAAAATCCCCACCCTAACCCCCAAGGCCAGTTTGCTTTCCTCTTTGCTGCGGCTCCCCAAATCCTCCTGTTAAGAGAGGTCGTGGGTTACGGGAGCTGCTTCCTCCACTGGGGGAAGGGGGGGAGATTCTACTCACCTACATCTTTCAGGGGATTCCTTATTTTTTAAGATTTTATTTATTTGACAGAAAGAGAGAGACAGCGAGAGAGGGAACACAAGCAGGGGAAGCGGGGAGAGGGAGAAGCAGACTCCCCGCTGAGCAGGGAGCCCAGTGCAGGGCTCGATCCCAGGACTCTGGGATCATGGCCTGAGCCGAAGGCAGACGGCCAACGACTGAGCCACCAGGCGGCCCTCTTTCAGGGATCCTTCAGTTCTCTTCCTGCTAACACCGGCGGAGATGAGGGAATAAGGGAACACTGCAGCGGGGTCTTGCAGGGAACTCAGGCCCGTGCGGCAAGTACAGCCAGCCAGGGCTCAGGGCGAGCCCGGGTGGGTCAGGAGACACAGCCCCAGACGCTTGGGCAGGGGTGAGGCCACCCAAGACACCGGAGAGGAGCCCAGGGTCACCCTGCCCGGCCCTGCGAGCGGGAAAGGAAAGGAAATGTCAGTTTCCTCCGTGCCCTGTCTCTGGGCCCCGCTGCTTCCCTGACAGCACCCAGCACCGGTCACCCAGCACCCGCTGTGCCGCACGGGGCCTGCCTGCCTGCGTGGAAGCCGCGGGCTGATGTGCGGCTCCGAGGTGCTGCGGGAGGGCAGGGGCGGCAGGAGGGACCCGGCCCCGCGGCTGACCCATGGCTGACGCCACTCTTCTCCTGCAGGTGCGCCAAGGACAGCACCTACCGCACCCACTCCCAGCCGTCGCCCGGCGTCGCCCGCTTCCAGTTCAGCGCCTTCGACTTCCTGCGGCGCTTCCCGGCCGTGTACCTGCAGTGCCAGATGGTGGTGTGCAGGGCCGGCGACCAGCTCTCCCGCTGCCGCAGGGGCTGCGTCGCCAGGGCCAAGAGGGACGTGGGCTCCTACCAGGACAAGGTGGACGTCGTCCTGGGGCCCATCCTGCTGCGGGGCCTGCGCCCCGAGAAGAGGAACCTGGCTAAGCGGTGGGCCTCCCGCCCGTAGGCCCGTGACCCCCAAGGCACCCGCAACGCTTCTGTGGGTGTCGCGTCCCACCCCGGACTGGGCGCCCACCACGTGCCAGGCCCGCGGGGCTCCACGGGGCCCCACGGAGTCAGCCAGACCGCCTCTCACCTTCCTCCGCGGGCCTCTGGCTGGTGGGGGCCTCGTGTTTGGTCAAGAGAGTTCCGATCCGCGACACCGTCACGCCTGCCACCTTTGTCCTCCGGGTCCTGAGCTCCCCGAACCTCACACTCCTTTTCTGTGAAGGAAGAATGTCAATATCCACCGGTTAGGACTGTTGAGGGTGCAATAAAATAACGTTAGTTAAACTGCCTGGACGTCTGCCTGGTTCAAGTTCTTGGGTACGATGAGTGGGGGGGTCTCATGGCTACTGTTATTGTCACGCTCTCAGCCACGCGACACGAACGGTGACAGTAGTGCTCATGATGGCAATGACAGGAGGCCCGCGCGTCCCCAGCAGGGCCGTGGGGGTGCGGGCAGGACGGGTTTGCTCCAGCGCTCACAAGGCCGACGTACTGGTGCTCAGCCACTCCGTCCCCTCGTCTCCAACACGGATGGCGTTTCTCGCCCCGCTGGTTTCTTGTGATGCGGGCAAGGAATGTCCTCAGCCTGAGTCCCAGGGTTTCTGGCCCAGGCTGAGGACAGGTCAAGCAGATGTGGCAGCACCGGGGACAGGGATAGGTGTGGGGTAGCAGCGCTTGTCACGAACCCTCCTCTTGGTTGTCGGGTTCCACCCCGTGGGGCATCTTTGGCGGCTCTTTGCGTCACGAATTCAGGTGGTGAGCATGTCCCACTGATTCTAGGCTCTTACGTCACATGTGCACTCCTTGAAGGACTGTTACGTGCCAGGAGACAGACAGACAAACGGACAAACAGAAGGAGATCAAAATCCCTGCTCCCGTGGGGCTTACATTCCACTGGAAGGGGGTGCAATTCAGAAATAAGTTGCACGCGTGGTCCCTGCAGTGGGGGCGAGCTATAGAGAGACACAGGATAGGGTGACGGGCGAAGGGGGCTGACAGGGACGCTGCCCACCTCCCTCTCCTCCTTCCTCTTCCCACGGGCACCGCAGTAGCTCAGGGCCTGAGGACCTCTGGCCGGGATGCTTGTACCCATTTCCCAGCTGTCTAAATGTCCCAAGTCTCCCTTCCCATCCTTCGGGATCCTCCGGCCACGTTTGAGCTCCCAAAGCCCAGCTCTGACTTCCTGTCCAAAACCTCTCCTGGCGCCCACTGGCTGACAAGACACCGAGATCCTTCTGGCTGGCCACCTTCGGGACCTGGCCTCAGTTTCCTACCCTGCACCCCTCTCTCCCATTCCTCCCTACTGTCCCATCACACAGCGATTCCGATTACCATCACCCTGCCCTGAGCCCACCATCCTTACTTGTCACTCCCCTCTCCATTGGGCTCACCCTGATTCCCACCCTCCTCTCCTTCCCAGACAGCCGGAGTCCAGCTCCAGCAGGTCCAGGGGTCCCCGAAGGAAGGACAGTGTTGGCGAAAGGAGCGAGAGAGCCGGGAGATTTTTTTCTGATCACCAAGCAGGCATCTCTGGCATCTCTGCTCGGCCGGTCTCAGTGTTTCTATTTAAAGGCAGTAACCAACACACATCAAAGGGCATGGTCTTTCAAAGTTGATTATTTTTTTAGAGATAGAGCACTTTGGTTAATAAAAAACATTTTTTACTTTTTCTTTTTCCATGTGTCAACTCCCTCGACCAAGACAGAGATAAATTTATCTTTTTTAAGTAGTTTGCTCCCAACCGCACAGGTGCAAGTAGGTCATGCTCTTATTCTTAGAAAAAGTTTAAGTAGATTCCCACAAAGGTAGAATAACAAAGTATTTAAAAGAAAGACAAGTGAAGTGAAAAAACGTCCAGCTCTTAGTGTGATAATACATAGGGTTTATGGTTAAACATAGGTTAACCTACAGCTAGGCCAAGTGTCACTCTATCTAACACATCAACCACAATAGTGATATTTACACAAGTAAGTCTTTAGCTGGTTGTATAATTTGTTTTCTTTCAACTGAGTACGTAAATATCAAGGGGTTCTGTTTCTTACTATTTTGTGAACAGATGGCAAGGCTTTTCTCAATAGCTTCCTGCCCCTTCATAACATCTGGCCATTAACCATTAAGGGAACATGTAGCAACCAGTGCTCTGCTGGTTCTTATGCCTTATCCTTAGATAAGGTCCCTATTCCTTGGGCAGAGCTAACTCCTAGCTCCAGGGTTTCAAGGTCTTAAAATTCTTCCTCCTGATCTGCAAGAGCTCAGGAGATAACATTAGAAGGGGCTGTTACAGGGATACGATGTAAGGTTTCCATATGGTTTTGGCTAATTGATCTCGGCCTGGTTAGGAGTGCCTAGAAGCCTAATTAATAGGATCAATTCTTAGGTAAGGATCAGGGGCAATGGAGGGAGATACCAGGTTTGCTTTGGTTGACAGGAGCTGTGCAAACGCTGCCTTTCCCATGCAGTGACTGGGTCAGCCAGCGAGGTCCACGCAGCTCTCAGCACCAGACCTGACACCGACTGATGTGGGAAAGCAGGCCAGCCCCTAGGGAAGCCGCCACAGCCCTGCCATCCCTGCTGGGCCCTTCGTGGCCATGGTGGCCTTCACCTTGGGGATGCGCACCCTCACGGCCAGTGGCTGGCATCTGAGCCATCAGATGTGAAGCTAGGACAGTGCACATGGGCTCAAACACTGACCCCGGCTTCTCTGGAACCCATGTGAAAAAGGAGGACACGAGAGCCCAGGGCTTGGCACCCTGTAGGGCCCTAACTGTTTACCTTGTCCCCGGTGCCCGGGGACTGTGGCCACAGACAGAGAATGGTTTTCCGGGAAACATAGGCTCGGTGCTGGGACAAAATGTCAGGCAAGCGGGGGGAACCCTGCATCTCCAGGGAGGAGCATCTGACAGTGGGCAGAGCCAAGTTTCCTGGCCGCTGTGCAGGTGGGTAGAGGGGACAGCTTATAGATCCCAGACAGTGGATGACAAATATGCACAGATGAGTGTGGGAGCAGGAGACAGGGACAGAGACGGAGAGGCAGAAGGTGTGGCTGTGGGTGAGCGGGACATGGAGCCAGGCCCAGGGCTCCGGACAGAGACCGTAGGACAGGGCAGAGCCAGACAGAAGGAATCCCACAGAGGTAGGAGCCTGCTGTCGGCGCCACAGCAGGGCCCGGTGGAAAGGACCTGGGCTGCCGTGATTTCCAGCCACGGAGATGGGTTTTGCGCTGGGAAGCTCATTCCTGGCCGTGCACGAAGATGACTCCAGGGCTTTCAAGCTTCGACTGCCTGCTTGAACCCAGACCAGTTAGATAGGAATCCCTGCAGGTGGGCTGGCAGTGGTGATTTAAAATCTCCAAGCGGTTCCTAGGCAGCCAAGATTGAGAACCACTGGTAGAGGCATCCTTAGGTCCCTCTGAAGAGGCCAGCTGGGGCCCTGCTTCTGAGAAGGCGCAGAGGAGGCCAGAGGTCCCTGCTGTACCCGTAGGAGGACTCTGGAGGCAGGCTTGGACTCCCTACATGCCCAGATACCCTTCTTCTGAAAACCTATTCACTTTCATTCTTTTTTTTTTTTTAAAGATTTTATTTATTTATTATGACAGAGAGAGATTACAAGTAGGCAGAGAGGCAGGCAGAGAGAGAGGAGGAAGCAGGCTCTCTGCCGAGCAGAGAGCCCAATGTGGGCCTCGATCCCAGGACCCTGAGATCATGACCTGAGCCGAAAGCAGAGGCTTTAACCCACTGAGCCACCCAAGCGCCCTCAGTTTCATTCTTAAGAGACCATCTTAAAATGGCACTTCCCACAAGTACCTCATTTGGACCAACACCGTCACCGCAGCCCGCCCTCTCAGGAGAAGCATGGCGTGGAAAGCTGCTGGTGCAGCATCTCTTGCCGGGGAGATCTTCAAACAGAGTGAAATGCGATCCTCCTGACAGCTGTGCTGCTCAAGTATTATCACTGTCACCTGGCAGGGAGGGACACCAAGGCTCGGACAGGTGAGAGAGCGCAGGATCCAAGACAGGGCTGCGGCAGGCCAGGGAGGCGGCGGAGGCCAGCCCCGGGCTCCAAGTGCCGGGTCTTCCTCCCTCCTGTGTCCCCAGACCCAGGCACCAGCAGCCCAGGGACGCTGGACTCAGAGAGTTTGTCCCTCTGGCTGCATCTGACAGCACTCTCTGCAGCTGGGTGGGGTGTGGGACCCACGATCCTTAAGGAAATTGGTGGGAAATGAGGGGTTCTCTGATGCCCGTGACGTGCACACTCATCTGCAGTGACCTCTCACTGTGCCAGGGGCGACAGCTCCTCCAAGCTCCATCACCTTCAGGACTTGCTTGGGGCCCACTCACTACCCCTCGGCTCCATCCTCAGCAGAATGCTGACGCCCCGGCCCTCTGCCCCCGTGGCCAGCAGAACAGCAAGGCGAGGTCACCTGTCCTGAGTTGTCTCCTTCCCCTCTGGGGACACAGCCTGCCCTTCCAGCCCCCTCCACAGGAGCAGCCTCTCCTGGCTCACACTCCCGCCATTCCTTCTGTGAACACGAGAGGGTGACACACCTGTGCCTTAAGGCCTTTTGCTACTAGGGACCTTGTTACTCTGTTCCCTTTGGATGCCAGTGGTTCCAGACGCTCTCCTCCCCCGGGGGGCTGGCCTTGGTCGCCTCGGTGCAGGGGGCTCCCCGCGAGATGAAATCCTGCTTCATTAGCATGAGGTCACCAGGGAAGTCAGCTGCGCGGAGCAGATCCCGGTTGGTCAAGCCGGCGATGGACCGTTCCGCTTTGCTGGTCGGGAGGAAGGGTCTCCGGTCGCTTGGGTGGTGCAGGAGACACTTTTTTGGTTCTTCGGACTTGAAAGTGACATTCATGTTGATTTCTTGTCTTTTCGTGGCTGCGTGCTCTGCGTCGCCTCTCTCCTCTTGCTCGGCGTCGCTGCAGAAATCAGCGTCCTCGTCCCCCTGGTCTTCCCTCTCCTGGTCCCTCACCTTGGGGCACAGGCCCCCTCCGGATGGAAAGGAAGAGCCCCGCAGCCTCTCCACGTGGGGCAAGAGCTGCCGGTTTCGGAGGGCTCGCGCAAGCTGCATCCGTTCTACGTGTTTGATGATGGTGACTTTCTCGCGCTGCGGTATTTTTAACTTCTCCGGGGGCATGATCACTTTGGCGGTCCAGATTTTTTCTAGGGGCCTATAGGTGGCACAGGGAGGGGAGAGCTGGGCTCTGTGCTCCATCGCCCACTTGTAGTCCGCAGACAGTGACTGGAGCTCCTTGAGCATTTTCCATTCTTCCTCTTGCTTGTGAGTCAGAAGCCTCTTTGCTGCTACGGTGTGAACACCACCCAGACGCTGACAACGTGAAGGGGCCGTTACAATCTCCACGGGTCAGGAACAGGGCCCCCCACAGAGAGAACTGCCTCGTGGCACCTCCCCCCGCGTGGCCGAGTGTCTGAGCCCCTGTGCCGTGGGAGACAGGGAGCAGCTGTGAGCTCAGACAGGCCGGGTTCAAATCCCGCCTCCCCTCCTCTACGGGCAATTTGAAAGAATTGTGCCGACTCACAGGGCAAGGGGGAGGCCTTACCTATGAAAGCAAGGAAAGGGCTCCAGAGACGGCAGCTCCTGTCTCTGGTCAGCACTCACAGTGATAGTCCTGATCAGGACTTTGGGACAAGGGAGGATCTGCTCTGCAGGCGTGGGAGCCTCGAGCAGACACAGCCAACTCGAGGCCCCTGGGAGACTTGTGTCTCCGTGTCTGGTGGGTTTTGAACATCTGACTCTATCCTACCCGCCCCAGCCTGCTGCCTGGCTTCAGCAGGGCCTCCCTGTGAATAACCCCTGGGATACTTACTAGGATCTCCTTCTCCAAGGGGGAGTATTTCCCGAGGGCAATGCGTGGATCTGATTTGTAGAATTTGGTCCATATCCTGAAAGGCAGAGGGGCAGGTAAAGTAGGACTCCGGGAAGGGTCTTGGTACTTTTAGTTTTGGGGTGGGAAACCTCAGGGTGACTCTACATTCGTCAGGCTGGGACCACTGTGACCAGGGTGGGCTCCTCCGCTTGGCTCGTGTGGGGGCTGGGGGTGGGGAGCGCGGGGGTAGGAAAGAAAGGACCAGAAGCACAGGCTGCACTCACTCCAATGGCGAAGCAGAACACTGACCCCGTTGGCAGCACAGGGAGTATTGATCCGGAAAGGAATCGTTCGTGGTACAGATTCTGACCGGCGCTCCGTCCTTACTCCGAATTCCCTCCACAGGCTTCCTTTCTTGGGTCCTCTGCTGTCCCACCTTCGGACAGCCATTCTCCCATTCTCTGATCATACTCCCGCACTAGGCTAGGTGGGGGGTGTCAGTGCCTGGACTTGGTTTCTAGGGCAGTGTAATGGGAACCCAAGGACAGTCACAAACGTCTCTTGCATCATAACTGGCCTCCTTGAGGGCTATTGTGAGGTCTGAGTTGAGGCATCACGTGATGCCCTGGGGTGAAATGGACGCGCATTGCCACGTCCCCACAGTTCTGGAGTCCGGGGAAGAAAGTGGGCAGAGCACACAGCCCGGAGGATGATCTGACCCCTTGGCTGCCACCTACAAGCCCCCAGAGACGCTCAGTCCCTTCAGGATGAAGACTCGGTCTCTCTCTGGTCTTCGCTTGCCTCTCCAATCTTACCTCCTCATGCTCCATCCAAGTACACTGTCCATGGCTCTTGGAACCAGTTTCTAGGCTGCTGTTTATGCTGTCCCCAGTGCCTGGTGCCTTAGGCAACGTGCTTGTCTCTCAGAGCCCAGCTCACCTGTGTCTCCCCTGAAGATTTCCTTACAGAATAAATCACCCCGTCGTCTGTGTTCGCATAGTCCTGGTATCCTCATGCTATAGCCCTCTCTCAAAAATTGACTTGGTTGTCCAATAAGTCTGTCTCTCCTCCGCTCAAAAGAAAGTACCAAGAGCATCTTATTCTTGGGCGGCTGTGCTCCAGCACAGGGCCTCATGTAGAGCAGATGAGCAATAAGCAATAAGTAATCATCCTGGGCCTCTGGCCTAAGGTGGGACCTAGAGTGTTCCTGGTGCGAATGGATGTTGGCACAACCCCTACAAAAAGTAATGTGACAATATATACCAAACATTACAAATGCATTTACCCCTGACCCAGCAATTCTGTGTATAAAATACAATATGCACAAGGTTAGTCAACACAGCATGTTTGGGATGACAAAACTAATGACAAACTAAAATGTCCATTAATAGGGATTGGTCAGAGCGGCACCCGGGTGGCTCAGTCGGTTAAGCGGCTGCCTTTGGTTCAGGTCATGATCTCAGCATCCGGAGACTGAGTCCAACATTGGGCTCCTTGCTGAGCAGGGACAGGAGGAAAGACTGAATGCTTTTTTTGTTGGCCATGGAGATGACCCTTTGTGAAATGTCTGTTCTAGTCTTCGTCCGTTTTTTCTAGTAAGTTTGTTTTCTTGTTTATTTGAAGATTTTTTATTTATTTGAGGGAGAGACAGAGTGAGTGAGAGAGAGAGAACAGGAGCGGGGTGAGGGGCAGAGGGCGAAGCATACTCCTTGCTGACCAGGGAGCCCAGTGCGGGGGCTCGATCCCGGGACCCCAGGATCGTGACCTGCCCCGAAGGCAGATGCCCAAACTGAGCCACCCAGGCGCCCCGTCCTATGTAATCTTGATGGAAGCCCTTAACCGGTTTAATAGACGGCACACACCTGCTTCTGCTGTTGACTTGGCCCTCGCCTTTCTTACAGGTGTCTCTTCTGCCAGGTGCACTCCCAATTTACCAGTCTTTCCCTGATTGGTTAGTGCTTCCCGTGCCTTGTTTAAGAAATCATTTCCGGGTGCCTGGGTGGCTCAGTGGGTGAAAGCCTCTGCCTTCCGCTCAGGTCATGATCTCAGGGTCCTGGGGTCGAGGCCCGCATCGGGCTCCCTGCTCGGCGGAGAGCCTGCTTCCTCCTCTCTCTCTGCCTGCCTCTCTGCCTCCTTGTGATCTCTCTCTCTCTCTGTCAAATAAATAAATAAAATCTTTAAAAAAAAAAAGAAATCATTTCCTACCCTAAGTAGGAACGATTCTATCCTAGATTATGATGTGTGTATTTATTTATTTATTTATGTATTTATTTATTTATAATGATATTTACAGTCTCTAAAAACTTGGGTTTTTTCTTTTGAACTTCTTAACTTCAAACTGTTTTCAGCTATAATGCTCAATTACTTCCCATATTTTTTAAAGCATACGTTGCAGCTTGATTGCATACGGCTACCAACAAACAGCGCGCGCCCACTGTTCACAACCAGGCGGATATTCCTCCTCCCCGGAGCCCACCCTGCCGTCACCGCCTGGGCTCTGGCTCCCTCTGGTGGGTCTTGCAGCTCATTGCATGTTGTCTCTCCAAAGCCCCAGCCGCGATCTCCCCTCTTCAGCGCTAAGATTTTCTACGTAGATAGACCCCTCGTTTGTGTGAATGGTGCTCCTTTTGAACATTGCATAGGACACAGTCTTCGTATGAGAAGCTGTGCGCTTTAAAATCAGAGTTTCCTCCGGCCCTGCTCCAGATTTGCTGAATCTTGATCCGCATTTCATCAAGTTGCCCAGGTGATTCACGTGCACAGGTAAGTACAAAAAGGCAGCTGGTTGGTTTCCCGTGAGGCATCAGATGGTGGGGTCAGCCCGGGGTGCTTGTGGCTGAGACTCACGCTGCTGTACACCAACGTGCTTCTCAAATCCCACTCCCAGCTTCTCCAGTCTCCTTCTTCTGGCAGAAGAAGGATTGGGGTAGAAGGCGGCCCAGGTAGAGCTGTTACAAATAGTTACGTAGTCATGGAGTCAGCTGTAGCCCTTTTAGAGCCTCTTTGGGAGTTTCACCGGGAATACGGAGCCTCGGGGCACCAGGAGGCCCATTTCACATCTCCACCTCTGGGGAAGGTTTCGGACACACTGAGGTGTCAGAAGCAGGGTTGCTGATTCTCTTCCTGTCTGAGGGGCAACAGGTGATTATCTGGGGAAGTTCAAGTCCCAGAGGGATGATTTAATCAAACTTGAGAATCTAGGCCAGGGCGATGGTATCCCTACCTGAGTGAGTTTTCTAGGTTTCTCCACCAGAATTTCTGCTGGGTTCTTTGCAGGCACATCTGTAGTTATGTTACTAATGCCTCCAAGAGCCCGAAAACTACATATTGATTGCTATTTTCCGAGCCCCCATCTTAGCTCCTATGGTCCCTGACGCATTCAAAGCACTCAGTAAATACCTGTGGAATGAAAAAAACCAATCAACCAAACCCCAGACTTAGCTAAGATGCCACTATATAGTGAACCAGAAGCTCTGGGCCGGGGGTTCAAGATCCACCTCTGCTGGCCAGGGAGTGAAGGGAGGGGTGGGGGAGGTGAGCAAAAACAGCCCTCATGGCGCGCCTGTGTGGCTCAGTGGGTTAAGCCTCTGCCTTCAGCTCAGGTCACGATCTCAGGGTCCTGGGATCGAGTCCTGCATTGGGCTCTCTGCTCAGCAGGGAGCCTGCTTCTCCCTCTCTCTGCCTACCTCTCTGCCTACTTGTGATCTCTCTCTCCCTATCAAATAAATAAATAAAATCTCAAAAACAAACAGCCCTCAGCTCCCAACAGCGTTCATCTCTAGGGCTGGTTTCCATTCTGGTTGACTGGTTGAATCACTTAGGTGAGGCCACACCACTGTGCGTGGACGTGGAGGGGTCTCCCTGAATCCCTGAAGGCAGAAGGAAGAGGCCAGTCCTCGGGCAGGAAAAAGGCCTATGGAAGGAGGACTTTACAGGAGAAGAAATTACTGCCACTTTCTGGCATCTTAGCTCCTAGAAAGTCTAGCCCTTCTTCTTCTTCTTCTTTTTTTAAAGATTTATTTATTTATTTATTTGACACAGGGAGAGATCAGATCACAAGTAGACAGTAGACGGAGAGGCAGGCAGAGAGAGGAGGAAGCAGGCTCCCCGCTGAGCAGGGAGCCCGATGCGGGCCTCGATCCCCAGGACCCTGAGATCATGACCTGAGCCGAAGGCAGAAGCTTTAACCCACCGAGCCACCCAGGCGCCCAAAGTCTAGCCCTTCTTGCAGGTGTCTGGGTGATGAGGGAAAGCGGCTTCTGCCACGTGGAGAAGGCCGAGAGCAAAGTCAAGTACAAGAGCCAGACCGAGAGCCCCTGGGGTAGTGCGCAGCCAGAGATGACCTGGATCTTGTCGTTCCACGCTCCTTACTGACTGTGTCTCCTTCCCTGAACGGTGAGCCCACGCTCTGACTACTCCAGTCTGGTACTGGCCGTCAGGTGACATTTGGGCGGAGGGGAGGGAAAGGGGCAGGGCAAGTGGGTGGTGCCTCCGAGGCCAGGACCCTGGGGTCAGTGGCAGTTAGTGAGACCCCACTCCCAAAGGGAAGACGAGTCCCAAGAAAGAGAGCTTGGATGAGGTCCAGGAGGCCCAGCGCTCCTGAGCCTGGGGAGTCCCACCCCTTCCCAAGGGTGCGGCTCCATTGGATCGCTCTGTAGAGGAAGTGACACCAACACTAACTCATGAAGGACAAATTCGGTGGACAGGAGGGGTTTTCACACAGAAGAAGCAGGAAAGGGGGGAGAGCTGGGAGAGGCTGGTGAGTCGGGGAACTGAAAGCGCTGGGTTTGCAGGAGCAGAGAGAGTATAGGGATGTGATGGCAAAAGGCCAGAGAAGGAGGCAGCAAAGCTCAGGGGAGCCTATTAGGCCACCCTGCAGAGTTGGCACTTTTCCTGCAGGAGAGTGAGACACGTGTCACAACGTCCTTTGAAGGAGGTGGCATGCTCAGCAGTTTAATTTTTTTTAAGTAAGCTCTACGCCCAGCATGGGGCTTGAACCCATGACCCTGAAATCAAGAGTCATGTGCTCTACTGACTGAGCCAGCCAGGCACCCCAACGGTTTAATTTTTTGAAAACAACTTTATGGAGGTAAACTTTACCTACCATGAAATTCACCTGTAATAGGCACGTAATTCAACAATTTGTAGTAACTTTACCCAGTTGCGCAACTGTCTCTGCAATTCAGTTTGGAACACTGCCCTCACCCTGAAAGGATCCCTTGTGCCCATTTACAGGTAATCCCGTGGCGGCTACCAGTCTTCGAGTCTCCTTTCTGTCTCTACAGATTTGCCTTCAAGTGTTTTCATTTTAAATCAATTCCTTCCTTCCTAGCTTTAAATGAGCCTCTCTTCTTGGCTCTCGACTGTGGAGTGAGTGGGTATTTTGTTGTCCCCCTGTCATAGCGGAGGCACCACCGGCTCCGTGCTTGTGAAATCTGCCCTCTTCCCGTGCAGCCGGAAGCTTGCAGCTTCCTGAGCTTGTAGCTGGGATGATGGCGGAGTCCACTCGGCCTAATGGCTTCCCCGAGGGGTAAGGCTGGAGATCCGCTTCATTTTCCGTAGAATAGCCCAGAAAGGACTTCACAGTTGTGAGACTCCATCAGATTATGGAGCGAGGGTGTTAACTGTGGTTTCCCTTATCTCTAAATAACAACTTCCTGAGTTAGTCTGGCAGGACGATGGCGCCAGGAAAACCCAACCGTGATTCTGCTGGTCCCACTACAACCAGACAAGGCAGGAGACAGGGGGTGGGCAAACGTCCCATATTTGGAATTCTCCTTTCTGCCTGTCAGTCCTTGTGACATCTGAACACAAATCAAATAGGAGAAAAGATGGGTCTCCTTGGAACCATCTCAAGTTAAGATAGTAGGGTTGTGGTGTTACTTGCCCTCCCCTGATGATGAGGATTAAGCAGGGTCCAGATTCCATTCCTGTCTTGTTGTGCCCCATGCCCCACTGGCATCTGATTCAACTGTGTCCCCTGTATGGGTTGCTACACGCCCCATCTGAGAAGTAAACCACCGAAAAGCAAATGTAGGAAGTAGGGAGTTGGCCGTCTCTGGAAGGTATAGCTCAGCTCACTCACTACATGGAGGGCTTACACAGGCGGTTGTTCCACTTGTGGAAAGTTAAAGAGAAAGGGCTTAAGGGGAGTCACTCTAGGTCGTGTGGTCTGGTGGCAGAGCAATGTGGAGCCACAAATACAGAGGCAAGAAGGGGGCACACTTAGAGTTGGGATGTAGGGATGGGATGAGACTAGCATTTGACTGGTGTGTGGTCAAACTTTTCACTTTCTCTTATCTACAGAAGCACCCTATGGGATGGACTAACCATTGAACATTTGTTTTGCAAGTATGGACATTACTGGCAAAAGCTGCTAACATAGAAGCTTGTTATATGGGAATTCCAGTAGGCTGTTTTAGTCGACTTAGTGTAGGGAGAACTCTGTAAGGAAGAACACTTAGTATATATTTGTATATACATTCACGTGGGTGTCCCTGCCATGACCTCAACTCTTTATTCGATGTTGAGGTTACAGAAATGAACAGACGGGTCCCTCCCTTGTGGGAGAGCCAATGAAGTGAGATGAGACAGGCGCACAGAAGTTCTGTGTATAATACAATGTACCATGTAACAAGTGCAAGAAAGGCGGATGCTCTTGACAATGCTAGGCAGAGACTCTTAACAACCAGGGGCTCAGGGAACTTCCCAAGTAGCCAAACTATGGGTGTTCAGAGATAAGGTGTATGAGAACGTGAGGGGAGAATGTACAAGTTTAACCACCTCCCTGATTTTCTGTTAACTTTTGGCGTGGAATGGACCCCACAGACAGCCGCTTTAGAGGAGATGGGTGAAGAGAAGCAGGTTGAAGGCATGTTCCAAGTGGGACACCTCCCCACCTGGCTGCTGAGGCATCGGCAAGGGAGAGCTGATCAGACCCATGGCCCTCCTGTGGTGAAACAAAGGCAGGAATGAGATTTGCCAGCAGGAGGAAGAAAGTAAAATCTTCCATTGTCCCATGAAAGTTTCCTTCAAAAAGATATTTGAAAACTGGTTTTGGCTTAAGTAAGGGCAAGGGTCCCGCAGACCTGGGATATTAGACAATGAAGGTGGGACAAGCCGTCAGCTCCTCTCAATGCAAATATCTCTATCATCTCTTTCTGGCAGGGCTTTGTCCTGTGTTCTTTGTCCGTGGGGCTCAAGATGATGGATGGTACTTAAAATGGGTTCTTTATGTGGACATTACTCAGATGATATCTTTCCAGGCAGCACAGAAACAATCTGACATGTGCAGAGAAATGGCAAGTAGAAACAGGTTTGTTTGTTTGTTTCAGTGATCCAAGATTCATTGTTCATGCACCACACCCGGTGCAACAGGTTTTTTACACACACACACACATCAGGCATGTAATTTATGTGAATTCAGATTTTGACACCTGGTGAAAGAGATAACACTTATTTAAGTAGAGCAAGAGATTCTGCCTGGGTCTATCCCGATTTTACTCATGTTTTTGATCTATGATCCACCTCAAGTTAATTTTGGATGTGGTGGGTGAGTTGAGGAGTTTTCGTTTCTGATTTTTGCACTTTGATGTCCAATTGTTTTGGCACCAGGTTTGGAAAAGACTTTTTGTCTAAGGTCCAAGGGCTGTATGTGCATGGATCTATCTGGGGACCTTGCTCTAGTCCATTGATCTATATGTCTTGTTTATGTCCATATCACACTACCATGACTATATAGCTCTATATTAAGTCTTGAAATCAGATAGTGTAAGTCCTCCAACTTTGTTCTTTTTCAAAAATATTTGGCTATTCTAGGTCCTTTGCTTAAGGACTATATTCCTTAAATGGTTTTTCCATTTATTTTTTCTCCATATTCACTTTAAAGTCAAATTATCAATTTTACAAAAAGTCTGCAAGGATTTTTTAATGCATTGCACTGAAACTATAGATCACTTTTGGGAAGAACCGATATTCTAATAATCTTCAGTTGTCCATTTGGTGAACATGGTGTATCTCTCCATTTATTTAGATCATCTTCAGTTTCTTTCTACAAAATTTCATAGTTTTTAATGTGTAGTTCTTGTACATGTCATGTTAAATGGTAATTGTGTTTTGTTTTCCAATTATTATTACTAGTGAGTAGATAAACAATTGATTTTTTAAAATTTCCCGTATTTCTTGCAACCTTTTTAAAATTACTTATTAATTCTATGAGCTTTTTTTCACCATTTACAAAACATTTTTATTTTGAAATAATTTTAGGCCAACATAAAAAAAACTGCAAAAATAGCACAGTGAATTCCCATATGCCCTTCACCCTGCTTCCCCTAATGTTAACATTTTACATAACCACAGTAAGGTCAAAGTTAGGAAATTAACACTGGGGCAATGCTATTAACTAATTTATGGAACTTGTTCCAGTCTCACCAGTTCTGCTACTGATCTGTCTTTCTATTCCAACCCAGGATCCCACGTTGCATTTATTTGAGTCTCTCTAGTAGCCTTACGTAGCTTTTTTTTTTTTTTTTAGGATTTCACAAGGTTCCCTTATATGATCATGTCATCTAAAACTATCGTTTCCATTTTTCCTTTCCAATCTACATGTTTTTGTATCTTTTTCTTCCCTTACTGCACTGGCTAGCACCTCCTGATTTTTTAATAAAACTTAAAACACCAATATTGTAAATATTATAAATATTGTAAATATTATATTTATTATAAATATTGTATACAATATTGTAAATATTGTAAAGCGATATAGAACATCTTTGCCAAACCTGAGTGGAATCAGCAAAGATAGAAGTCAGTCTGAGGATGAACCAATGAAAGTTGCCACAAAAACACTTGGAATATAGATTTTTGTCCTATTCTACCATGACTTGATACATTATGCTTCAGAATAAAGCACTCTTCTAATTCTCAAGACCTATACACACTTCTCTATAATGTCTAATTGAAATATAGTATTTCAGGAAGTGAGAATAAAAGATTACCTATTTTACAGACCAAACACAAAGACACAAACAAACCAGCTTTAAAAATAAATAAATAAAGGTGATTGACTCTAAGTGCAAATAAGAAAAACAAATATTTTAGTCCCTTAGCCAGGCGTTGTGAATACCAGCAGTGGGAACTCCATGTTGCTGCTGTGACCGAGACCCCTAACAAGTCAGCTCAGAGCCTTGGTCAGCCCAACAGTGATCCACACAAATAACACACAGCGAGGAAGAAGGGAGAGAAAGAGCCCACCCAGGAGCTTTTTATTTTATTTTATTTTATTTATTTATTTGACATAGAGCACAAGCAGGGGGAGTGGTAGGCAGAGGCAGAGGGAGAAGCAGAGTCCCCGCTGAGCAGGGAGCCCAATGCAGGATTCCCTCTCAGGACCCCAGGATCATGACCGGAGTTGAAGGCAGACGCCTAACCAACTGAGCCACCCAGGCGCCCTGTTTTTGTTTTGAGAAGAAATATATCTTTCGCCTGCCTCTCAGTGCAGGAGTTTGTCCTGGGTTCCAGTCTCAGCTCAGCCATTCATGATTTGTGGGAGTTTAGCCAAGGTCAAAGCAAGATGCAGCAGGAAATCAATGATGGGGGAGTGTACTGGAATCAAATTACAGCAGAGAGGGACCCCCCCAGAAAAGAACAACTCCCGCTACACCCCCCCACAGACCTTGCGAATAAGAGAGATTTTGCATTTACAAGGTCCTTGCTTCCAGGAAGTACCACGTGTAAATTTCCAAAATAAGATTGTAGGGAAGGACCCACAGATGTCGCCTCTCCCTGGGACCCTGTGTGAAGGGCAGGTCACAGCCAAGCCTGCGGTGGAGCCGGGGCTGCCCCCTCGAATAGGACCCCCTGCTGCCAAGGCAGGGGTCTCTTTGGGCAACTCCCACTTATTCTCCCTCAGGAGGTCCATTTAGGGAAGTTTTGCGGACAAAGAAGCCAGTGTCCGGAAGGAAAGTTTCAGTGATTTGCCCAAGGTCACACTATTTATAATTAGAAAAAACAAAACCAAAACCCACCAAATCTCAACATAATCTGAGGTTAGATTCCCCAGGAAATGGTGTGGTGACTGAACGATGCGAGTCAGTCTGATAAGGAGATTGAAACTGAACACGGGGCCGGGGAAATTCACACAGGAAAACACTGAGAGGCCAGGGTTCGGCCGAGCCCGCTGCTTCTATCCTCCAGCCACAGGTTTGGTCTGAAATAAAGAACGTCACCAGAATGAACGGTAAAACGGATAATCATTGAACATTTATTAGAGCAGACAGCGGTCGACGAGCTATCCATGCCTCGACTCTTTTAAACATACGTATATATTTAAAACCATATTAATAAAAGTTCTAGAAGGCGTCTTCTTCCAAAACAAACCAGATTAACAGCCTTCGTAGTCTGTTGTGATAGGCAGGTAATATTTGAAATACTGAAACCCTAGTACTGGACACATCACAGGGTGCTGATCAGACTTGATGTTGTGTTTCTGTGTTATGTTGGGGAGGTCTGGGCTCAGGAAAGGGGCTGAGACCCCACGTAGTTATAGGGGTCCCTCAGGGGGCTCCCTGACCCCTGGGAAGACAGACCTGCCATCTTCTACAGCCATCGGTACTGGCCGGCCCTGCTAGCAGGTCAATCCAGAATCGCTGTCAGTGTCCTGGGAAACTTCCCCAGGCATTGTAGAGAGACCTCCCACACGATGCATGACATGCAAGGCGTACCCCTGCCCAGCAACCATCTCTTCCTATCTGGACATGGACCTGTGGTGTCTTCTCTATCAGGAAGCACCCCTTTTCTGGGGTTTACAAATGTCTGTACGAAACCCCGTCCTTTTCCACAAATTGAGGAGGAACTTCAGAGTTGTTTTTGAGGACTTGGGTCGCTCTTCATATCTTGAGGGGATAATATTGAGAGCTGGTCTCTCTCTCTGGATTTCCCCTGTAGGCCCCTTGCCCCATTTGGGACTCACCCGGGGGCGGGGGCGGGGGGGAGTTGCGCTCCTTGGTGAAGGCTGAACCTAATTGAGCATGCATAAAAAGATCTTGTGAGTTATGGTATGCAAACATGAAACCATCTTATCTTAAAACCCTAGCTGGCAAAACATTTCCTGCAGGTACTCGCACTCCTTGGGTTAAGAGGGAGGAAGTTACAGTATATCTTATTTGGAATCTAACCCGGAGGAGAGTGTATTTTCATAATCTTTCAACTACGTGCCTTGGAACAGTCCTGGGAACAGATCTGAGTTACGTTGTTGAGAAACTCAAAATGGCAGGCTCAGCATAACTTGCCTCTTGTTTGTGCAAGAGTCCATGGATTCTATAAAGGGAAATCAACTGCAAGACTTTCAATAGCAGTACTCAAAACAAAAAACAGCAATCTGTGGAAACTTCCAGTGGCTGCTGAGTTCACCACGCACTCCTTGTCTATACCTCTCACCCTCTCAGCCACAAGCAAGGCTTGTGATTCCGGTAGCTACATGACCTCAGCCACCACCGCCCCTCGTGGTCCCCCTGAGGCAGCACACACCAAGACCACCACCCTCGTCTCAGCCCCAGCCCCTTCGTCAGCCGTGGTCCCCCTTAGCAGCAGTCAGTGTTCAGTTCGCGGTCTTTGCTGTCCCACATCCCAGTGGCAGCCACTGTGGGTGGACAATGGAGGCATGAGACACTCCTTCAATATATGCAATGTGGTGTCAAGGAAGTGGACACGTTTGTCCAAGGAGGCCCACTACTTGTGAAGCATGAAGGAGGAGGAGAAGCAAGGGAGCACTAAGGGCGGTGACGTGGAGACATGTGTCGATGCTGAAGGAGTTATTAAGGACACTCACGACCCAGATGATCCCACGCAGACCGAACATGCCTCTGGAGGAGGGATGAGGGGACGAGGCGGCAGAAGTGGGGATGAAGAGTCAGACATGGTGGGGAGAAAGCAGGACACAGAGCTCTCCCTCTTGCCTCCGATGGCTTTCACTCTGGAACTGAGGGTTTCGAGTTGGCAGTTGTGTGTGCTGACTTTGTTGAGGGAGAGGAAGATATCAGCCTTGCCTGTGGTGGCTGAGCATCCAGTTAACGCCATAGGTTATGGGCCAAATTGTGTTTCCTCCAAATTCACACATTGAAGTCCTAATCCCTGGTACCTCAGAATGTGATCTTATTTGGAGATAGGGTCTTTATGGAGGTGACTGAGTTAAAACGAGGTGATGAGGGTGGATCCTAATCTGTTATGAACACTGTCCTTATGGGGAGATTCGGAGAATGGCACGGAGGGCAAAGCCAAGTAAGGATGAAGACAGAGATGGGGGTTGTGCTTCTACGTGCCAAGGAACAACAAAATGGCCAGCAAACCGCCAAAATCCAGGGCAGAGGCATGGACTAGAGTCTTCCTTAAGTCTTCAGAGAGAAACAGGCCCACAAAGAACTTCATCTCAGACGTCTAGCCTACAGAATGGTGAAAGAATACATTTCTATTGCTTATGCCGCTCAGTTATAGCAGCCCTAACAAAATAACGTATCATCAAAAGTCTTCAAGAAGGATGGACCCAGGTAAAACCCACATTCAAAACTTTTGGGGCACCTGGGTGGTGTGGTCAGTTAAGCATCTGCCTTTGGTCCAGGTCATGATCCCGGGGTCCTGGGATCAAGCCCGATGTCAGGCTTCCTGCTCAGCCAGGAGTCTGCTTCTCCCTCTGCCCCTCCCCCCACCCCCTGCTGGTGCTTGATCTCTCTCTCTCTCTCTCTCTCTCTCTCTCAAATAAAAGGAAACTATTGTTCCTGACAAAAGAGTGTGCTTGTCTCTATCAACCTCTGTTAGATAATTCTTCACTGTAGCAGAAGACGTGTTAAAAAGAAACCAAGATTTGAAGAGAGAAGAGTGTGAGGGAGTGAAAAAGAAAGCCAAGTTTGGGCAGAAATAATCCCTCACCTAGAGTTACAGACCTGAAGTGAAAACAAATCCCAGGAATCAGAATTCTTATGCACCTTTTTTTTTTTTTAAAGATTTTATTTATTTATTTCACAGAGGGAGAGAGATCACAAGGAGGCAGAGAGGCAGGCAGAGAGAGAGGGGGAAGCAGGCTCCCTGCTGAGCAGAGAGCCTGATGCGGGCCTCGATCCCAGGACCCTGAGATCATGACCTGAGCCGAAAGCAGAGGCTTTAACCCACTGAGCCACCCAGGCGCCCTCTTATGCACCTTATAGACAGAGTACTCACTTGTCTTGTGTGGCATTTTAGGGACATGGAGACAGAGAACCTAAGAAGCAGCCTGACTTCCCTTCATGCAGCTTCATTCTCTCACCAGCTGACCTTGGACATGAGAGCCCTTTCTCCGTGTCTCAGTCTCCCCATCTACAATATGGGCATAAGGTGATCTGCTGTACTCACAGAACTACTAGAAGAATTAAAGTGAAATGAACATGAAACAGAGCAATAAATAAGTATTAGGCAAATAGAGGGTGTTCCATGCCCAGAGTTTGACTTTATTCACATAGTGCAAATGCCCTTTGCAAACTCAGTCGATTCCTTTAGTCAATTTTCTTGCTTCCAACATTGCTCTTGGCTTTGACTCATTTTTCCTACTCCTATTTTTATTTTACCCTAGCTTCCTCACCCTGTGTGTTTGTTTGTTTTAATTTTATCTTTCTAGATCGTATGCATTTTTATAACTGCCTTGAATGCTTTTTCTGGAAGGAGGCGAGACAAACATGAAAAATTAATGGTATACTAAGCTCAGCCCCAGCTATTTCAGGTTAAAGATATGTTTACTCGGTGTACAAATGTGTTACCTCTGACTGCTCTCTTTGGGGTGCCTATTTTTTTCCAGATGCAGGCTGCAGTTTGTACTGATACAGCCAAACAACTCAGGATCCCTGAATTAAACTTTTATCTACCCCGTCCCCATGTCAGTACTTAATGCAACCCACTCCTTGGAACTGCAGGCCCCAGGAAAGACAGGTGGAAAAGAATCACAAGATCCAGGGAGAGGTCAGAGTGAGGGGGGCAGCTGTCCAGGGTCTAGTGCGGGGTAGGGAGTGGGGCGGGGGCTCTCTGGACACGACTTCCTGACTTGAGACCAACAGCCTTATTCTTCAAATGTTTTAAAATGCATCTAGTTTCATCAGGCTCCCTGCTCAGCGGGGAGCCTGCTTCCTCCTCTCTCTGCCTGTCTCTCTGCCTACTTGTGATCTGACCTCTCTCTCTCTGTGTCAAATAAATAAATAAAATCTTAAAAAAAATTTTTTTAAATAAAATAAATAGAATAAAATGCATCTAGTTTCGCCAAATATTGGAAATAATGCCAGTTGCCAATAATAAAAGATAAGTGGGTTCAAGTATGGGGCATTCTCTGAGTGAAATAGTACATAGCTATTCAGAAACATGTTTTCAAAGAACCTTAAACAAGAAATTTCTCGTGCTATAATGTAGGGCTGTTTTTTTGTTTTTAGAGCAGTAGATAAAACTATGACCATATGTAAACTGTGAACCCAAAACTGGCGATGAGAGAATTAATAAAAACAACACAACAAAAGGCTTATTATATGCCCTAAAAAGCTTTAGGAGGAATATTCTAACACACTGATAACATGTAGCTTGGTGTGGTGATCTTGTTTTCTTCTGCAAACTTTCATGTGCTTTACACACTTCTCCTTTGGAGAACATCTATTACCTTCATCATGCTGACAAATGAAAGTTATAAAGTACACATCGGATTTTGATTGACTTCAACCTTGACTCTGTTCCCATATGTTCTTGCATAGCCTTACAGAGATTGACAAAAAAGACAAGGACCGGGTTCAGTCCTGAAGAGGTTTCCCAGGGTCCTTTATGTGGACTGCCCCCCACATCCAGCAGGTACAACGTTATTATCCCTGTTCTACAAAAGGAACAAATAATAAGTGAGCTTAAGTCACTGCCCAAGGTCATATGGGGCGTTAGTAGCAGAAGAGGAGACTAGAACTCAGGTATTCTTGCTATAGGAATACTATTATGTCAACTTATTAAAGCTAAAATTTATGGGGTTCCTGGGTGGTTCAGTTGGTTGAGCATCCAATTCTTGATTGTGGCTCAGGTCCTGATCTCCAGGCCATGAGATGGAGTCCCTTATGGGGCTCTGCACTCTCTGGGGAGTCTTCTTTCTCTCCCTGTCCCTCTGACCCTCTTCCCCCACCCACTGGCACAAGTCCGAGCGTGCATGCACTCATCTCTCTCTCTATTTCAAATAAATAAATAAATCTTCAAGGGGAAAAAGCCAAAATTTATATTCTCCCTGGGATAGTGCGGTTTCTAAAAGGAGACAATTGAAGTCTTTCATCATTTCATTAAAATTGGCATTTTCGTGTATATCCTATTATTGTTAATACTGCAAAGAACACTGGAACTCCATCCTCTCCAGGCTGTGGAGTCCTCCTGGGGCTTCAGTCCTCCTTGCCCCTTGTCACGTCCTGATCCGTGAGCCCAGGCTGATTCAGCAGCATCCTAGGCTCCAACCTGACCTGGTCCCGTGGGTGCCTTCAGAGCACCGGCCCATGGTGGTCCAGAATCAATCTGCCTGAATGCATGGTCTCCGCCGACATCAAGAAGGCTACTCATCTGCCTCATCCAGCTGTCCCTGCTCACATGATAGTGTCTCAATCACCCTGCTTCAGTGGCTCCTCCTCCCCCCCCACCGCCTGCCTCTGCCCTGCTTCACTGTTCCCCAAAGCGCTTACCCAATGACTCTCTGTGTGTCTTACTTGGTCCGCATGGTCCCTCTTGCCTGAGAACCTGGGGCTCCAAGCACAAGGGGAGTTGTCTGTTTTATTGGCTGATGGGGTCTCGTTGTAGCTCGGTAGGTAGGTTCTCAGTGGGTATTTATTGGAAGGCAGGTGAAAAGAGGCAAAGAAGGGAGGGAGAAAGGAAGGAGAGAGGTTGGATGAGGGGAGGATCTTCCCCGTTACCATAGCAGTAAATAGCAGCACGCCTCCCTGCTCACCTGAAGATGGCTGCCCTCCTGGAGCTACTTCCAGGTGCTGCAGAGCCTTCCCCCTTGGCCGTGACCATGTCTCCTCCCTGCACCTCACTCAGCGGGTGCTTTTCCAGGTTCGCTGAGTTCTGAAAAACCAGGCTCACCCAGCACGGAACACCCAGTGGCCGTGTGAGCCTGCAGATTTTCCAGCAGATGGCCCCTGAGGCCCCTGAGAGTTTCCGAAGGGAAGGCTGCATGCTCTCCACCGCGGCTTGGTTGGAACCAGATCTCAAACAGCTCATCACGGTATGTGACTACGCAGTATAGTAGAACTTGATCAACTTTTTAAAAGTTTCCCCAGCTTTGAGGTATAAATGACTTATAATAGTGTGCAAGTGTAAGGTGTACAATTTGATAAGATATATAACACACACACACACACACATATATAATGAAATGATTTCCACAATAAGTTAACATGTGCATCACCTTACATAGCTCCCTTTTGTGTGTCTGTGTATGGCAAAAACATTTAAGATCTAGTCTCTTAGCAACCCTCAAGTGTACAGTACATACTGTGAACCGTAGCCCCCACACTGCACACTAGATCGCCAGAACTAATTCTTCCTACAAGCAAAAGTTTGTCCTAATAAACTTTTTTTGCTTTGTCCAATTTATCCAAAATTCTGTATTCATGTTTGAAATGTCAAAGACTCAGGTCAGTTGGTTATTTGTATACTCAACTTCTCAACACTTATTGTAATACAAAGAGCTCAAATCTCTTCCATTCGTTATCATTTCAAGTAGTTTTATATCAACTCCATGGGTAGGGAGGAGCAATGGTTTTTAACAATAATGATTAGAAATAACAGCTACCATTTGTGTTCCAGACATTCTACTGGTGTTCTTCACACATATTTTTGATGATCTACAATGACACTGGAAGTTACATGTCATTATTCCTATACGAGAGAACAGAGGTGTAGAGAGCTGAACAGGAACAGCTGGGAGGGCTGTAAGCAGAACTGGACTCTGGCCCTGAAGTCTCCCTCTGTTTCACCAGAAGGATGGTTTCCAGGTGGAAGATTCACCTATTTCACTGCATGATGAGTGATATTGTGAAGTACTCATCTGTAGTCTTTCTCACGTCTCACTTTGCCCTCCATCCAGGGCAAGGACACTAGAAAGTAAAAACACATTATTGACTTTTTGTTCAAAATATGTAAGATAGGAAATATTTGGAAGAAGACCCAGATGGTTAAAAATCCTTTCCAGTGTTAGGAGTACAGAAGAGAAAGGGAGGTTGATGCTGGTGGGTCCCTGGGGAGCACAGGATGATTCCCCCGATAATCTTGGAGATCATGGGGACTGAGAGAGACAAGAGTTCTGTGTCTCCCACCATCTGGAAACCTGAGTTGTAGGACCCTTGTTGAAGTTCCTCCAAGGTCCTACAGTGTGAGGACAAGAGGAGAGAGAGCTCGGTGGTTGGCCAGAGGCAAAGAGGTGTGGGGTGGCCCTGAAGTGGTTCGTATCCCTGAAAGGTCTACAGAAGTTAGAGGAGGGAGAGAGACCATGTGTGTGAACAAAGGAACTGGACGCCCTGACAAGGTCATGGTCATGACCAGGGATGCTGAAGAGAGCAGTGAGGACCCTACAACCTGGGACCAGATAGAACTTGGACATCTTACTGACCACAATTGTGGAGGGACACAGTAGATGGCAGTATGGACCACAGCCAACACCCAGGAACCAGGGATGCCCCACTGAAGGTCTGACCTGAGTGGGTTTCAGGGACTTAGGAAGAGGAGAGGGAAAAACCTGGAATTACTGAAAATAAACCTGAAATGGCAGAGCTTATTTGGACTTATTTTAACTAAATCCTGTAGTCTACCTGAGATAGAATGGGGGTTCCAAACAGAGGCTGGGTTATAGGAAAACAAATAGATATTCGTTTTTGGCCTGTCAAATCTCATACAACTCCAGCTGCTTTCATTTATGTAACACACACTCTCTTTATACCTATATTTTCTCTGCTTGGCTAAATTTGACTGAATTTTTTCTATGATGTCATGGCATTGAGACTATCAGAAAAACTCAGTCTCTGGTATGAGGGTATCTGTTGAGGAAGAGTAATTTGCTTGTAAAATATAAAAATCTCTTATATACACCTAATTTTATTGAATCCTTCCCATCAGCCTCCAAAGTAAGTGGGGCAAGATAGCAATATCTCAGTTTCAAAGATGAGGAAGCAAAGGCTCAATGCAGCTTTTATTACCTGAAATCACAATGGAGGGAACAAGGCTCAGAGCAAAGGAGAATTCTTTGTGATTATGGGACAATTTGCTACCATAAGCCAATGATCTAAGTTGAGAAGAACTATCCATTAAGGAAACAATTACTTGAAGGGCATCAGACATCCGCGAGTACTTCAAAATTCAATTCAACAAATACTTAGGTGCAAGGCATCATGCTAAGCATATTATAAATAAGCAATATTATAAGCAGGACTCTAAGTGATGCCAAGAGAAGCCCTTCCTTCCACAGAGGGTTTCAAGCCAGTGGGGAAATAAGACTAAAACTCTAGTAGCTATAACTATGGGTGTGATAAGAGGGGTACCAAGTGGGTGCTGTAGGAATTAGAGAACATAGTTGGGGAACAAAGAAAAACTTCAAGGAGGGAGGAAGGCAGATATGGGTTTTGAAGGATGGGTAGATTTCAGCAGCTTCTTCCTCTAGGAAGTACCCACACGAAGGAGAGTGATGCCTTCCCTGATGTCTAGGACTCCTGGCAGGCTCTCTTCCCCTCTAAGGAACTAGGGGGGGTCCCACCTCCTAGTCAGGTACCAGCACATATTTGTCCCTTCTCTCTGATTTCACCTCCCAACTATTCCACAGAATGCTTCTAACAAGTAGACTCACACTTTCCCCATTGCAAATATATACAAAATGCTAAAGTAAATGAGTTGTCCCCTGCTCTGAATGCCTGCCAATCCAAACCTGAAAAGAGCATCAGATTGCAGGGGCCCGCCCCCATGGGGGAGTCTGGAGAGCATATAAAGTGGGAACCCCATGTATCCTGATAGCTTGAAGCCTTCCCACCATGGGCTACTCAGCCCTCCTCCTTTGGCTGCTGCTCTTCCACACCACTATTCTACATGAAACAGGTACTGCAGCTGGTGCTCCAGCCCCGTTTGGCTTATGCCTTGTTCCAGGCTTCATTCATCCAGGCTTCAGATGAATGTTTGCACATGGTCCACCGGCACACTTTGGGAAAGCTTAGGATTAAATCCAGACAAGCAGAGCTTTTACTGTGTTTAATGCAAGCCAACTACTGTCGAGATGTTGCTGTGATAATCACCAAATGTGTAATCATGATTGATTTAGGGAAGTTGAGTCAAATATTTTCTGTAAGATTTATTATCTGTGAACAAGGCATTAGCTAGTTTATTGCTCTTTCAAAACATGGCTCTGTTTTTAGGACTCTGGAAGAGATGGGAAAGAATTAACATTTGCCTGTAGGATAATTAGAGTTTTGAAAATGTTCTTTGGCTCATATATTGATATTTAACACTAGAAGTATTGATCTACTGACATGATTTCTTTACAATTGCTGAACAGAGTTGTAAAATGTATAAAGAATATCTTGGAGTGCCTGGTGGCTCAGTCGGTTGAGCGTCCAACTCTTGGTTTTGGCTCAGGTCATGATCTCATGACTCACAAGGTTGAACCCCAAGTTGGGCTTCGTGCTCAGCAGGGAGTCTGCTTGAAGATTCTCTCCCTCTACTTGCCCGGGTTCCCTCTCTCTGTGTCTCTCAAATAAATAAATAAAATTTTTTTAAAAAAGCAAATATCTTAGCCTGAAATATTTGGCATGACATAAAGTTATTGGGACTTGATTCATGAAGTGTTTTAATCTGCAAATCTGTACGTTTCTATAAAAAATGTATCAGTTTGATATTTAGTCTTAATCCGTATTCCATGTTTAGTCCTTTTAAGGAAATCTCAATTTAATTTGGAACTAAACGACTTTGGAGGAAAGTAGTAAAGTCCTTTTTGTCTTGGCTTCCCCACTTATACTGACAAATGAAAATTTGGAAATACTCTTGAACAACAAATAGCTTGAAAATGATTTTTATTAACCATCAAGAAAAATATAACTCATCAACCACAGAATTGTGTTTGGTCATAAATTTTATACCCAAATTCTTTTTTCATTCTGCAAGTAATTGTGTAGATCTGTTTATGTCAACTACTTAACCACATTTATTAAAACATAGTAGGGTGTTAAGAAGGGCTTAAATGACTTTTTGAATCCTCTGAGGTCTGTGCCTTTTTTCCCATCTACATGTCCAATGAGGTGTGAGTTTGGTCCTGACTTTCTGGCCATGTGGGCCTGGGCAAGTGTGGGACTCTCCGCATGCTGCTGTTTCCTCTCACATAAAAGGGGATAATTGGGTTGTTGGGGAGATTTAATGAAATAATGTTTGTAATGTACTTGGAAGAGTGCCGCAGGCATAGAAAGTACTCACTCAGTGTCAACAGTTGTTATAAATGTTGTAAATTCTCAGCTGTGTATTTTCAACTGAGAAGAAATGAAAATACAATCATCAGATTCAGATAAAATCCTACCATGATGTTTCCATTCCCCAAGAAACCAAGATATTTTTCAATATTTCAGTAATAGGTTTCAAACAATAGATTTAATATTTTTAACACGTGGACAGGGAAGTTCTCTTCTTCCAGCCAATTGATACTATGCAGGTAAGTACTCTGGAGATTTACGAATTATACTGAATGGGTGTGAGAAATGGATGGGGTTTTCTGAAGTCTAATGTTTTTGGAAATTTCCGAGATTACTCAAAATTCAAGTTAGTCATATTTGTCCCAGTAGTGGCAGAGATGTTGCTGACTCTGATGGTGCTGAAAGCCACCAGGAGCGAATGGGGTTTAAGTGTGAGTGAAAGTGACCCCTGGAACAATCTGGAACAAATCTTAATGAGCTCTGTCCCCAGGGTTTATTTGGAGTATATTGCTACTCTTTCAAGGTGGAAATGGCCTATGATTTCAACTGTCTGGAATTAGGGGTCCAGGAATTTAGGGTAGATGCGAGGGAGAAAATGGAGACAAACTTGATGGGATAAGTGAATTTAATGATTTCTGGGAACAGAGACAAAAACCACCCTACATTTCAGTGATTCTCCTAACACTATACTCTAATAACTACTTGTTAATGTGTTAGGAACTCTGGGAACAAAGATCGGCCCCAATTCTGAACCTACACCCTCTTCTCATCACACTGAAAAACCAAGTCCCAGTGAAGAAAATCTATCAATATCATATAAGGGCTACTTATTTCACTGCTTATCCAATCACATGGATATTCAACTCTCTTCTTCCTCTGCCTTATCTCGCTTTCCTTGAAATTTGCAAAATTACTGCCAAACACCAACACTACTTGCCCACCAAAAGCATACCTTGTTACGCCCATGGACCCATTTTCTCAGCATAGTTCCTGGCCCATTAGAGGACACTTCATAAATAAATGAATTCTGAATAAATGAGTGAAAAATCAATAAGCAGAGATACCATACCATTGAGTAATGAGTGCTCACTGGATCCTCTAAAAATAAAGACAGCAGGATCATGGGGTCATTTCCCCTGATTCCTTAAATCTAAGGATATTTGAAAGGCTCAGTAGATCTTACGGACATGATTTTCAAATATCAGTTATCACTGGGGCCATTTTCTCCCTAACTCTCTCACGTCTCCTTTTCTTTGCCCCCTCCGCCAATTCTTTTGCCCAGGCTTTATACTGTCACCTCCCCTGACTCCCAAGATGAGTACATCACCCTACAGTTTCCCCGGGGGCTGCTCCCTAGCTTCCAGGGGCACATGGATTAGTGATATCATCTGGCCTGTTGGCTTTGTTAGGCTCCTCACGCTGATTGCACAAGAGTCTTACAGACAATGGGGCCAGTGAGACCTCCTGGGAAGAGGCACCCAGAAAGGCAGTCATAGTTCAGAGCAGGTCTCATGGGCATCAGCAGGGATTTTGGGAACTTGCAGGTCACAGGAGCTCAGGTGGTATTAGGGCAACTCACATGGAAAATGTGAGGACAAAGGACAATTTGTTGATGACCAATGGAAGGAGGACTATTGCTAAAAATGTGATTATTCTCTGGTGAATTTATCTGATCAACACAATCCAAGTTCAATAGTTAAAATAGTTTCTAAAACCACATGATGATCAAGTTACCATTGGTTCAGGTGTGGCACTTGGCCTGTTCTGCCTGTAGGTCTGACACTCTGACCACAACCTCCTCACCTTCCCTCATGCCACAGTCCTACCCTGTTCACTTGGCCCTGCCTCTGCTGTTCCTCAGGCTCCAGGTTTTACCCCTAGCACCAGAGTGGATTGGAAATTCATGGTGTCCAATGTCAGTGGAGCCACCAGCTGCCACATTGCCCTGTTGTCTCATTCACCCCTGGTCAAACCTTCAGCCGATCTTGTACCACCTGATGCTGCTCACAAGGCTGACAGCTCTGAGGGCCAGCCTCCCCCCGCCCCACACACATGTGTGCCCACACACACGCTCACTTTCACTCACACACACTTTTGTGCATACATAAACTCTCATACACAAAAAACCACTCCTATTCATCCACACAGTTTTACACAACACATATACACACACATACTCACACACACTCATGCATATAAACTCTCACACACACATACTCATGTGCACAAACTCATATACATTCTCTCACACACATAAACTCTCTCTCACACACACACAAACACATACTCTCACGCACACAAACTCTCACACTCACTCACTCACAAACACACCCTGACACACATACGCACGTGCACACACACTCATTCTCAGGACCAACCCACTTCTGCCATCTTTCCCTCCTTCTTTTCAGCCCAGAGTTAACCCTGTCAGTTCTCGTTCCCTGTCCCCAGTGCCCTGCTCTCACTCACGAGGCTGTCTGCTATGTCCTTGCTCTAGTCTTAAGTCTTCCCCTCATCCTAGCTTCTTATCTCACACGTACTCCCCCAAACACTCAGGCCATCGGATGAAGGCAGCTGGGAGACCAATCTGAAGAAACATCATCCAACATTTTATTTTCCCCCTTTTATACACTCAGAGCTGCCATCACAGGCCAACCACAAGGCATCTTCTGGCTTGTTCCCTAGAGAAGCCTGCACCCCAGTTTCCTCCCTACATTTGAGTCTTACTCACTTCCAGCTACGCCTGCCCTATGCTGTCTGTCATGTCTGTACTCTAAGCAAGAATGCCAAATAGCACCTCCACCATCACTCGAAAAGTCTAGGCTTCTCTTCCTATCATTCAAAACCCTAAGAAACTAACCTTTCCTGCTGATCCATCTTTGTAACTCTCCCTCCAACACAGACTCATGTTTCAGATGGCCCCCTTACTGATTCCTCTGTAAAGGGGGCTCATTCCTATTTATCCACTCCCTCTAAATTTAGGCCACCCATTCTTCAAGGCCTATCTGACACCCCACACCCTTGATTCATTTTCCTGTCATTTAGTGAGTGCCCAGGCACTGCGTTGGGAGAATTGTCCCTTCCATTCAGATCTTGTGGTCTGACTGGGGGGGAAGACAAGACATGAACAGGTAGCCCCAAACCGGTAAATATCCAGTGAGTTACTGAGATAATATTTACCATCAGATTCCCAGTGCCCAGCACATAGTAGGTGCCCAGTGATATTTGTTAGACTTGAATGGACTGAACATAAGGACTTTGGGAGGTCAGGTTTTCAGTCGTGGGGAAAACATGAAGTTTACAATTGGGAATTGGTCTTGCCTGGGTGGCTAGGATACCATGTTGATGTAAGTGATTATGACATTCCAGGAAGTTCAAGAAAAGCTCATGGAGTCCTGGGCGAGTCTGAGCCTTCCTTCTGAGAAAGGAAGAACAAGCTGCCCATGGGAGAGGAACTGGAAAGTGATGTGATGTGTTGGGTTTCAGGAGCAAGTGGTCAAGAAAGGATTCTTGAGTCATCTTCAGTGCAAGTAAGGTTGTTTTATTAAAGCATGGGGACAAGGCCTGGGGCAGAAGGGGCTACACTGGAGTTGTAAGGAGTGACTGATCATATGGTTTCCAGGACCTTGCAGGATCATTTACTACCGTCTAGTAAAATCTTAGTTATGAGACCCTTCAGAGGGATATCAGTGGGCCACATGTTTGGAGGATGATGGCTAATATATATCTTGGGCCAGTTGTAGAGATAAAGGAAGTTTCCAAAGGGATTTTCCTATGTTAAAGAAGACTTGCAGGACCCTGGAGTTTGGGCTAATGTCAAGGTAAGGTCGCCATTTGCCCCTAGCAAAGTATTCACATCTGAGCGGTTGAGTTCCTGGAGGAAGGTTACTCTGCCTGTCTTAAGTACTTGTCAGTGGGCTGTAAGTTGTAAGGAAATTTAATTTTTTTCTGTACTTCTTTTGCCATTGTTCTCCACATCAGAAAGGAAGCTATGGCTCTAGTTAAGGAGGGTTTTGAAATTCAAGCTAAAAACTTTGGCCTTCACCCAGGGGATGATGAAGAGCCAGAGCAGGCAAGGGAATGACACCCAAAGGCCTTTTTCAGATGAGTGGACAGGTGACATGGAGAAAAGTAAGAAAAGATTGAGTCAGGAAAACTACTTAAAAAAAAAAAAAAAAGATCATGGGAGTCCACACACAAAGGAAACAAAACACACACACCTAATTCAGGGTGGCCCCAGTTGATCTGGGTGGTAATTCAGGGTGGCCCCAGTTGATCTGGGTGGTAATTCAGGGTGGCCCCAGTTGATCTGGGTGGCAGCAGTAGATATTCTGTCTGTTGGCCCCCCAGATCACTTTGATGGGCCTGAGCAGCACACAGCATGGGGCTTCCCTGATAATCTAAGGGGCCGAGGGCTGTGAGCACGCTTGGAAAAGTGTAACGCTGGGTGTAGGCCTCAGAGTTGCTCATGCAAAGGAACGGGCGGAAGTAGCATTATAAATGAAAGGGTTCAATCATGCGGTAGGAGGACATGGGAGGTGTGGGGCGAAAAGGAAAGAAATGGGAGTGAGTGACTAAATGTCCAGACTCTGGAACCAAATCCCAGCATCGCCACTTATGAGCTGTGGGGTCTGGGAAAGTTACTTGGCTTCTTTGTGCCTTGATTTCCTGATCTGTTAAAATGTGCATGGAAACAATAACAGAATCTTTTCTCTTTTTTTTTTTAAAGATTTTATTTATTTATTTCACAGAGGGAGAGAGAGATCACAAGGAGGCAGAGAGGCAAGCAGAGAGAGAGGGGGAAGCAGGCTCCCCGCTGAGCAGGGAGCCTGATGTGGGGCTCGATCCCAGGACCCTGAGATCATGACCTGAGCCGAAAGCAGAGGCTTTAACCCACTGAGCCACCCAGGCGCCCCAGAATCTTTTCAAGTCAACTATAGTTTTTTAAGTCAGTTAGACTCATGACAAGAACACAGCATGTGCCAAATAAAGGACCGTTATTATTATTAACAACACCAACTTTGTTGACTTCTAGAAGTCTCCCTTCCCCACGGGGGGACCTCTCTTGGGTCTTGCGGCCCAGATCACACATCTGCTTGCTGGGTTACATTCTGCCTAGTCTACTGCTCAATCTGTGTCGTGGTCATGGATTTTTTCCCCAGCCACAGGTACCAGGCTCTTTGCTTTCCAATATGTCCCCAGGGCCTTATCCAGTGACAAGGAACAGCAGGCCTTCCCCAACAGATCCAGATGTATATGAACTATTTTATTTTTTTATTTTTTTTAAAGATTTTATTTATTTATTTGTTTGACACACAAAAAGAGAGATCACAAGGAGGCAAAGAGGCAGGCAGAGAGAGAGGAGGAAGCAGGCTCCCCACTGAGCAGAGAGCCCGATGTAGGCCTCGATCCCAGGACCCTGAGATCATGACCTGAGCCGAAGGCAGAGGCTTTAACCCACTGAGCCACCCAGGTGCCCTGAACTATTTTAAATCCTCTCAGCAAGTTCATGGCCTATGTCCTTAGACAGTCTGTCCACGGAACATAGCGTCCCTTCATAGTGGCTGAAAGGAAAGGGGAGCTGAAGGGCACGGGGGCTCACAGTGCAAACTCTACCAAAGGGGCTGCTCTGGAGGATACCCCTTATTTGTTTGTTCGAAGGCGACGCTTAGATCAAAGTTATGATGCCCAGCCAAAAAGACTTGGGAGCCAGGAAATAATGGACAGCTCGTTTTAGGTTGAGCAGCACCCAAACATCTCACCCCTTCGCAAATCTACTTTAAATCTACTTTAAAAGACAAAGCCAAACACGTAAAATAATTAACTAATATTAATTAAATACTCTTCCAAAGGAAAAAGAAGTAAGAAAAATAAAAATAGAAAAATAAGTAAAAAGCAAAAAAATGGCGGGGAGTTGTTTTAAGAAGATGAACTCAGGAGATATTGGAAAACATCAATTTAATACTAAAAATCAGGGACACATGCGTGGCTCAGTCAGTTAGGCATCTGCTTTCAGTTCAGGTCAGGATCCCAGGGTCCTGCCTTGGGGGAAAATCCCTGCTCTGCGGGGAGTCTGCTTCTCCCTCTGCCCCTCCCCCTACTTGTGCCTTCTCTCCCTCCTGCTCTCACATAAATAAATAAAATCTTAAAAAAAATTAAAAAGAAATGAAAATGCTTCAAGGTTAGCCACAGACAGCTGAGGATGTCTGATAACATATACTGGCTGGTGAAAACTTGGTATTACCAGTATAAATACTTACCTGATTAAAAGGAAGTTATAAAATCCAATACGTCAAAACAAGAGCTTAAGGGAAAGTGATTCCAGAACATAGGTTCTCAAACTCGGCCGCACAACAGAATCAATTGGATTGGTCAACCTTCAGATCCTCAGGTTCCCACATTCTCTGTGCTGAGCCCACGAGTCAGTGAGCTTGGAAGGGGGCAGGCGAAGCCACGGTCTGATGCTGGGCCCTGTCGGGTCCCCTTCCGGGGAGGCTGTTTTCTGTCTCCCTGAGCTGAACATCCAGATTCTAACCTGGCTGTACTTCTCAGGTTGCTCCAGAAGGGACGTCAGAGGACCCACGGAAAGGCTGTGGAAGGGACCTTCTAAGAGAAGCACCTTGCAAGGCTTGCCTCCGGGGCAGCTGGATGGTGAGTCAGAGCCGGGCTGCCCCCTTGGCTTGGAGGAGGCAGGGCCAAGCGCAGGTGGCCCCGCCAGGGTTGTAGGGATGTGGAGAAGCTGTGAATGCCCCTGGGGATGGGTGACTCACTCATCCCTGGAAATAAAGACACCCCATTTCTATTTCTGTTTAACAAGACAGGGGTCTTTATCTAATCTCATGGTTCTTACACATTAGAGACTGACTTAAAGGTCCCTATGTCAGGTGCCCTTAAATGTTGGGGTAAACCATAATCAACCCCCAAGAGCTTGTGGAATGTGCAAAGTCCCAGGCCCCCTCCCAGACAAGGGGTAGGTACACTCCAAGAATCTGATCTGTGGCAAACCTCCCCTGAGATTCGAACAATGCAGGCTGTGTGAGGGCCAGGCTTTGAGAAGCCCTGCTCTGGGGGTGGCGCAGGGAATAGTCTGCTGTCAGCAGCCAGCCCTGGGAATTCCCGTCAGCCTCCCTTGCTCTCTAGTTACAGTGGGTGAAGTATAGGAAATGACAGTTGCCAGCTCCTCGGTGCTCCCTGCACGCAGGGCAATGCAGATGCATTGGTTTTATTGATCTCCCTTGAGGCCAGTGCCCTACCACGGTCCACACTTTGCAGATGAGGAATGGGAGGTGAGGGGCCTATGCAAATTGTGTAGCTAGTGAGGGATGAGAGCAGCAGCAAAGCCAGAGCCAGCGGTGCACCTCCCTATCCCAGTAAGCCCTTCCCACCCCGAGCACTGGGAAAGCCAGCGAGTGATGCCCACCAAAAGCTCAGAGAACTGAAGTGTGGGTGCACGCTGGCAGGGCCGCAGTTTCCTGGGGAGTGCACGCAGTGTGTGTGTTTCTTGCACACTTCCTTTCCTCCAACAAGCTCAACTTGGCACTGACAATGACAGTGACACGTGGAAATGATCCAAGAATCCAGGAGATACTTCTTAAGCTAAACTCTCGAGCAGCCCAGAGCTGGAGAGTTCCTATCTTAGATGTAGATGTTCTTGCCAGAGCAGAAGGAAGGATCCAGAATGAAGTGCTTTTGAAAAGAGCAAAGCCAAGCCAGATGTCCCGCCACACAGCCAGTGTGAACTCCTCTCCAGTGGTTGACACCCCCCCCAAACAGGAGAGCCCTACAGAGATGTGCAGAGGTCCCCTGGGAGCAGTCGGAATGAGCTAGGGTTCCCCTTCTGCCCCCTCCCTGATGGACCGCCAAGGAAGCTGTACCTGCTTTCCTCCCTGGTAAGATGGGGACAATAACACCCTAAAAGGTAGTTGTGAGCCTTAAAAAGATGTCTGTTGTAAAGGACTTAACCCAGGGCCTGGAACACAGGCGGCACTCCATAAATAGTGCTTATGTCATGATGATGACCCCGGTGCGGAACGTGGTGACACCACCAACACTTTGTGGGGGGGGGGCTGCCTCTCTCCCAAAGACTGGCTCGTTGTGCAGCTCGTGGAAGGTTCTGGCAGGTGTTCGGGCCGTGTCGAGGTGTACTTTGAAGGCGTGTGGCACACTGTGTGCGACGACTTTTGGGACGAGAAGGAAGCACAGGTGGTGTGTCGGCAGCTGGGCTGCGGGACAGCCGTCTCGGCCCCAGGAGAGGCCCACTATGGCCAGGGCTCCGGCCCCATCCTTCTGGACGATGTGCAGTGTTCGGGTACTGAGGCCTATCTGGGCCAGTGCTCCCACGCCGGCTGGTTCACCCACAACTGCGGGCATGGGGAAGATGCTGGTGTCACCTGCTTGGGTAAATGCCTTTCTCTCTTCTCTGGGACTTGAATTTCCATTTTTTCCAGTCTTGTCCTGAGTATCTTCCCAACACAGTCAGACACCCTAAATCTTTTTTTTTTTTAAAGATGGATGTATTTATTTGAGGGAGAGAGAGAGCACACAGAGGGAGAGGGAGAAACAGACTCCCCACTGTGCAAAGAACCTGATGTGGGGCTCGATCCCAGGACCTCATAACCTGAGCTGAAGGCAGATAACCAACTGAGCCACCCAGGTGCCCCAAGGACACCTCAACTCTAACCCCAGACTTCTGTGTCTATTTGAGAAGCCAAAGGTCAGCATATTGCAAAAAAAGTCTAGGTTTGAATCGAAAAGGCTTAGTCCAGCGATGGGCTACATCACTGCAGATTCTAGTGCAAAATGAAAATGTGGGTCTCCTTTTTCAGAAATTACTTAAGAATTTCAAGACAGCAAGAGCAGAGCATTAGAGCTCTGAGTGGGGGGGCTTGACTGATAGCAGGGGCATCGGGCATCCTTAATGGATGTGTCCCCTGTGCCGCCCCTTCCTCTTAATGCGTCTTTTTGCACATTATTCACCCTTTAACACAACGAGAATAATAATATTAATAACAGTAGCAACAAAAACAATGGCTTTCTTCCCTCCCTCTCCCTGCTATGAGGGAAGACACCTGTTAATTCTGACCCTTCACATGCCGTTTCATAGCCAATAATGCTGTGCCTCATATTTCTGCTTTTCGAGGACCTCTATCTCCTAGAGACCACGTCGCCATGTTTCTAATACACCATCTCTGGATGATGGGACAAGTTCAGGGGTCAGGAGCCAGAGGCAGCCCCCGCCTTGTTCCTCAGCTGCCAAATATGGCAGAGTCAGAGGAGACCACTCCCCGCTTCCCCAGCTCATTCCTCCCAGATCTGGCATGCCAGGAAGCAGGATCTAAACCATTTTCAGCTAGCCAAGAGCCAAGCATTCATTCATTCAGAAAAATTGCAGGGGGCTTGGCGAACGATCAGTGAACGCAATGCTCCTGTCACATGGAATTGACTTCCAGACTACTCCACGTACCTGCTTCTGCCACAGAGCAGCCGACTCCCCTCTCTTGGTGATGGTGGGGGCCAGACCCTGCCCTGCTGGGAATTTTCCCACTTCAGGCGACTCTGTCTTGAGAGCTGGGGGTAGAAATGGGTAGAAGAGAATTTCAGTCCATAAAATCATCATTCCCAAGGCCCCTTACTGGCTTGCAGGAGAAAGGCAGCCCCAGCCCCTCTTCCTGAACCCCTAGAACCCATTTTGTGAGCTTCCTGTGAGTCCTCAGGACAGACGGCATGGAGCAGATGTGATCTTTGCCCATCTGGGCACTCCAGGCAGCCTAGGAAGTCGGGAGGAGGACTCCACCAGTCTCCTAGGCAGCAAGTCCTTGGGCAGAGCACCTCGAGGGGAGGATGGGGCTGCGAAGAGTCTAGTTAGCAAATTATCATAAGGATCTGACTTCAGGAGACGCCTGGGTGGCTCAGTTAGCTTAGTGGCTGCTTTTGGCTCAGGTCATGATCCCAGGGTCCTGGGATTGAGCCCTGAGTCAGGCTCCCTGCTCAGCAGGGATTTGCTTCTCCCTTCCCCCCGCCCCTCCCCCCTGCTCATGCCGGCTCCCTCTTTCTCTCTCTCTCTCTCTCTCTCTCCCTCTCCCTCTCTGTCTTTCTCAAATAAATAAATTAAATATTTTTTAAAAAAAGAATCTGACTTCAGGGAACTTTAAAAATGCTTTTTAAGTATAGTTTTAAACACTTGGTCCCAACTGGGAATGATTTTGTTCCCCAGGGGACATTTGTCAGTCTGGAGACATTTTTGACTGTGACAACTAGGGGGCGCTACTGGCATCTTAGAAAGTCAGGGACACTACTGAACATCCTACAACACCCAGGACAGCCCTCCACCACGAAGAATTTTCTAGCCCAAAGTATCAGTACTGCTGTTTCTTAAACCCTACTTTAGAATCAAGCATGTGCAGTTGCTTTTGTTTATTTTAATGTGTGTATTAATAATTAATCAATGGCTAATTGATTAATTATTGCTTTACTAAAAAAAGCAAAGTTGTTAATAGCTCCTTTCTCAAGTGTCAGCCCCAATCAAGATTTTTTTCAATTAATTTCCTCTGATGAAGCTACTTATCATAAGTTTACTAGCATTTGAGGGAAAAGAAAATCTAATTTCTTTCAAATATGATATTTTGACAGATTTACTGAATCTTTATTACAATCTTAGCATGTAAGCTATTCCAAATCTGAGTATCCTGAATCACTTGATGGTTTGCCTCAGAGGCTGCCTCAAAGTGTGAATCCTGTCGGGTCATGGAGCAATTTCCAGTTTTCCAAATACCTTCCATCCGTTACACCATTTCATCCTTACACAATTCAAGCAGGCTTGTTTTATGATCCTTGTTTCATAAATGGGTAAAACTGAGGTTCAGTGACAAGGTAAAGTCAAGGTCAAGTACCTTGACCAAAGTCACATGGCAAATATCCAGGCCTCTGGATTTCACCTCTGGTGTTGTCCCCTCCACTAAATATGCTACATGTTGGAAAACACCCTGACCCCAGGCAAAATTTGCAAACGTTCAAAGTTGTCTTATTGTTCTGGAAGCAGCCTCACCCTTCCCTCATATTTTAAGCTCCTTACCCATTCACGTGCCCCAAGCCTGGCACCCACTTATGTGTCCTTAAGGTGAACCATCCTAATTTATTTAAACCAGAGCCTCCAGACCCACCTTCCAATGTCATCGAAACTGAATGTCAACTGGGGAAATGAGTGATTGACTATATGACGAAGGAATGAATGTCCGTGTGTTAATCAGCTCCCATGGTCCTCAAACAAATGCCCCAAACAGCATAGCCCAGGGTGACCTGCCCTGAGCACAGTCTCTCTTTGGAAACCATTTATCTTCAACAGTCACATAGAGTTTTATTTCCAAGTTACAACACAATCACATTTATCACAATATGAAAACAAGTGTTTAAAATACTCCACGTAACGTAACGTTGGTTACCTAAGATGCGCCTGCAGGTGTGCCCAGCCCCAAGGTCAGGGGAGGACCCTTAAACAAACCAACCCTACTTGAGTGTATTGGGCTATTCCTGAGCATAGAGTTTAGTCAACGATGTCTGCATTTCAACGAATATTGAAAATAGTAAGAAGGTCTTTCTTCTTACTATCTTTTCAAACCTCCTTTTTGGAATAACCACGTAGAGCACAAATTCCTGGCTGAACTCTTTCACTGGGGTCATAGCAGTGGGACAAGAGCTAATCCATCCGGCAAGCACAGGGCATTCCAGAATGTTTGTCATCTTTGATAAACTCCAGTTATATACAACTTTCTTTTGTTTCTCATAGAATATGAACATGAAGCTTCAGGAGCTTTTGGTAAGAATCACACTGCAGTATATCTTTAAGGGAACTTCCCCAAATGTCCCCAATCCCCTGATTTTATAACACAACCCATTTGGAAGTGGGGGAGGGCAGAAGACAAATAATGAATTTAATCAAAAGAACTCAACAAAGGGAAGGGGGAAAAAAGATAGCGTCTCTGCTTTAACTCTGGTATGGAGGAAGTATTTTCTCCCCAAACTGTTTTGTTCTCATTGCCTAAATGTATTTCAGAAAATTATGGAGGATATGAATATGATTTAATAAATTACCGTTCAAAGACGTAGTTGAACTAAAATTGTATTAAAGAAAATCCTAACTTCAGACTTTGAGCAAATCCAGAAATGAACGGAGAAAAGCTCACTGATTCTGGCTGACTTGGGCCCTACAACACCTTTCTTCCTTAGAAGTCTCTTTATGAGCCAGAGGAATACACTTCTATAAGCACCTGACCCTTCTGTCTTTTTGGTGGAAAAGTGTCCTGTTTCCACAAAGGATCCAGTTTAAAAGAACAATGTGTGAGGGACTCTGAGCTGCCCAAATACACTATCACATCTCACGTGCCGCAGATCAGAATGAACCTGTCGAATCCAGTCCCCAAATCATGTTCATAGTTCAATGTCAACCCCATGAGGTCGCCCTTAGCTCAGTGTCTGCCCCGTGAGCCCACCATGAACATGCAATGCTCCCCGTAAACTTGGGTGGAGTAATTGGGATGGCAATGACACCTCATCTCTTTCTCTCTGCTCTTAGATGCTGAGTTCCTAACACCATTCCCTGGTGGTGAGTCAAGGTTTTCTTCCTCCTCATTTCATGTGGTTTTGGTGGGTCATGTGCTACCAAACAGAATGATTCCATCTGGGGATCTCTATGTATTCACCTCATTCATAAACCTCTGCTGTTTTTTAATGAACTTGGGAAGCCTCTGCCTGCTCCCATCCTTCTTTGTCTACTTAGCTCCTTCCTTTTCTTTGTCCAAGACTCGGGTCCCTAATCACTTCTTAGGAAAGATATCCTGGAACCCCCACCCCCATATGCACTGTCAAAACATTACAAACATCTCCCCCTCTGCCTCTTAGCATTTAGCATAGTTGTAAATCTAAAAACTTAATTTGGGGTTAATGAGATTACTTCCCCCAGTCCCTGCAAATTAGACTTTAAACGCTGCAACAGCAAAACCAGGTCTGTTCTATGAACTGTCATACCTGCAGTGCTGTCTGGGGTGACCCAGGGCATGCTCCAGAAATGCGTGTTGAACTGTTGAACAAATGGGTTAATGCAGAATGTGTCCCTTCTCCTAACATGTACTATTTTTGTGTCTTTGAAAGACTGGCCACAATTGCAACTAGTGAATGGGTCAGGCAGGTGTTCCGGACGCGTGGAAGTTTTCTACCACGGCCAGTGGGGCAGGGTTTGCGATGACCACTGGGACATGAATGAAGCTGATGTGGTGTGCCGGCAGCTGAACTGTGGCCGTGCCCTCGCAGCCCCTGTCAAGGCTCAGTTTGGTGAAGGAGAGGGCAAGTTTCTGCTGGATGATGTGGACTGTACAGGAAGAGAGAGTTTCCTGGGACAGTGTCCTCATACCGACTGGTCCCTCCATAACTGTGGTCCTGGAGAAGACGCCAGTGTCGTCTGCTCAGGTAATGGTCACCTCTCTCTCTCCGAAGCTGTCCATCTCATTAAGCAGATGGCATCCCGCTAATCTGCTCAGTGACGTTTGTACCTGTGTAATCATAGACCATCTCTGACCACATGTATGAGCCCAAAGTAAAGAGGTGTTGGTAATTCGAGAGCTTCACCTTGAGCTCAGGAATTTCCAGCCACAAGATGCTGAAATGGATTTTTTTTAATAGAGAAAAATAGTGGGTTCTATTATAAGGACTAGATTTCAAAATGACTGATAAAAGACAATATAAGTCAACAGTGACATTAATCACTCACTGAATGCAATCTACCTTTCTTCGGGACACTGTGGGACTAAAAGGTAGTTTTTCCCACTCTAAGTTTGCAATCTAATGAAAGTGAAGAAACTGGGAGTTTATAAATTAGAATGGCACGGAGTTTTGTCCTGTTGATTATGAATCCAGGCCATGTATTGCTAATTACAAGCCTTCAACCAATTACTAATTACTGTGATCATTCTAGACCAGTGTTTCTCAATCTTAGCACTATTCATGTTTGTGGATGCATAATTCCTTGCGGAAAGGACTGTCCCATGCATATAAGTTACTTAGCATTATCCCTTACCTGAACCAACTGAATGACCCCCCTTCTCCTAGCCATGGCCACCAAAAATGTCTTCAGATATGGTCAAATGTCCCTGAGAGGGTGGGGGATTGCTCTTGATTGAGAACCGCTGGTCTAGACATACAGATGAATTTCCACCAAATACATGACTAGTAGAATGAGTATTATGCTACCGATGCTAAAGACATACATGTGTATGCCAGTGGGCAATAAGGGGGAAAAATATAGTGGGTCTAGAGCAGTGAACTTGGTCACGTGCTAAAAATTCCAATTGTATTCAACTAGAAAGACTGTATTCATATTACACTAAGGTAATTAGTAAGTTAAGTCAATTCAAACAGCAAAAGTGTTGGGGGGGGTGTTTTGCTTCGTTTTCATCTATTTTGTTTGTTTGTTTGTTTCTCTTCTTTCCCCCTTGACTTGCCTTTGTTTTACTTTGGTTGTTTAGTTGGATTTTTGGTTTCGAATTCCATCAAAGCAGCCTATTCTGTAAAAGCCACTGGGTTCCCCCCGTCTTGTGTGTGTGTGTGTGTGTGATGAGAGCTTGCCTCTTACTTGGAGGCGTCAGAGAGTCTGCAGGGCAGAAACAGCATGGGCACAGCTGGGTGATGTGCTGCTAAACACACTGTACTAGCAAACATGTATACGTTCGATGGTTAGTGAGAGTCATCTGAATTAAGGAAGGGAGAATCAAAATTTTTATATCTGAGAATCACATTCTTTCATTTTAAAATTCATTTTGAATTGAAGTATCTCTAGAAACAACTTCTGTTTTCTAATGTAAGTCTTTCTTGTCCCGCATATGCACAGAGACTGAGTATTTCCAGCCTGCACTGGGTAAGTACGCGCTTTTGTTTTATCGACATGCCATTGTTCATTCTATGTGCTACCTGGTCAGGTAGTAAGTAGATCATAAGGGGAAAAAGGGAATAATGGTGGGAGGGTTCAGATTGCCATATTTTAACAATCATTATTTGGCATTTGCACATTCCTAGGCTATTGAGATGATCCCACCATTAAGCTGAAAATGTGGTTGGGCAACGTTCTTCCTTCCACAAGAGTTAGCTTGATTTTCTTTTATTTATTTGAGGGTTTTATTTTATTTTATTTTATTTTATTTGAGGGTTTTTAATATATAATTATTTTATTTGAGGGTTTTAATTTATTCTCTGGCATTGATCTTTTCATCCAGTGGAATTGCTGTTAAAAGCATGGTTAAGGAAATACCTTGGTAAATTATTTGTGTAGCTTATACAACTCTTCAGCCTATGTTCTTTCCCACTCTGTATCTTGTATGGCTGGAGAAGGGAATGAATACTTTCACATGCTAACAGCCACTGAATTCTCAACCCCTCTCCCTGCAGAGAATGCAGAGGAATCACTGCCAACACCCCAAGGTAGGAAGTATTTTCATGTTGAATTTGCAGTATTTGTCCTTTCTTTTTTTTTTTTTTAAGATTTCATTTATTTATTTGACACACAGAGAGAAATTATAAGTAGGCAGAGAGGAAGGCAGAGAGAGAGGAGAAAGGAGGAAGCAGGCTCCCCGCTGAGCAGAGAGCCCGATGCGGGCCTCGATCCCAGGACCCTGAGATCATGACCTGAGCTGAAGGCAGAGGCTTTAACCCACTGAGCCACCCAGGCGCCCTATTTGTCCTTTCTTAATGCAGATTTTCCTTTTGGCTTAAAACCAGAAGGTTTTTTGTTGGGATTGCTGAACCAAACTTAAAGTTCTCTGCTATAATTTGCTCCAATATACCTTCTGTCTCGTCTCTCTTTCTTCTTCTTCTGGGATCCCAATTATTCTAATATTGTTTCATCTTACAGTATCACTTATCTCTCAAATTCTCCCCTCATGATCCAGTAGTTGTTTATCTCTCTTTTTCTCAGCTTCTTTATTCTCCGTCATTTGGTCTTATATATTACTAATTCTCTCTTTTGCCTCATTTATCCTAGCAGTGAGAGGCTCCATTTTTTATTTCACCTCACTAATAGCTTTTTTTAATTTCAACTTCGTTAGATTTTAATTCTTTCATTTCTCCAGAAAGGGATTTTATTTCTCCAGAAAGGAATTCTCTAGTATCTTCTATGCATTTTTTCAAGCTGAGTTAGCATCTTTATAATCATCATTCTGAACTCTAGTTCTGACACCTTACTAATTTCCATATTGATTAGGTCCCTAGCAGTCAGTACTGCTTCTTGTTTTTTGGTGGTTTTTTTGTTTTTTTGTTTTGAGGTGAGTTTTGCTGCCTTGTCATTTTGTCCAGAGAAGAATAGATGAATGTGAGAACAAAAGGCTAGAAGAGTAACAACGGCCCTAAAATATATATACACTAACCAAATCAGAAGAGACCCAAAACAGGGGGAGAAGAAAAGGGGAAAAAAAAAAAAATATATATATATAATTAGGCTGGTGAATAGAACAGAGCCACACACTTGATTTGGGGTGTGTTTTGGTCTTTTAGAAGTAACTGCCTCCCAAAATTTTAAAGAAAGAAAAACTTACATATATATATATATATATATATATATATACACACATATATATACTTACTTATATATATATACATATATATGTATATGCTTACATATATACATATATATATATGGGTAAACATAATGAAGGGATGGAATATGACTGTAAAGATGAAAATTTAAATTAAAAAAGATTTTAGGGGTGCCTGGGTCACTCAGTTGTTAAGTGTCTGTTTTCGGTTCAGGTCATGATCTCAGGGTCCTGGGATTGAGGCTCCCACATCAGGCTTCCTGCTCAGCTGGAAGCCTGCTTCTCCCACTCCCACTCCTTCTGCTTGTGTTCCCTCTCATCCGGTGTCTCTGTCCAATAAATAAATAAAATCTTTATTTAAAAAGATTTTTAAAAAGGAATTGATAAGCTAACCAGTTGTTTGAAAAAAGAAAAAAAGAGGGGGGCGGAGAATGTGATCAGGCTAGAGACGAGAATAAAGCCATACGCTAGATTTAGGGTATATTTTGGTCTGTTAGAAGAAACTGTATCCCAAAATTTTAAAGAAAGAGAAACTTACATGTATACAAAAAGCAAGGTTAAATACAATAAAGGGATAGAATATGACTATAAAAATGAAATTTAAAGATTTTTAAAGGTATTGATAAGATAAAATAGTTACAATAGGTTAAAATAGAAAAGAGGAAAATTTAAAAAAATAGGAAAAGAAAAAATAACAAAAATTAAAAAAAATTAACTTTGAAAGACTAAAGAATTATGGAAAAAAAGCCATGAATTCTATGTGTTGCATTCCCCTAGCACTGGTGTTTTGAAGTTCTCATTGACTTGTCAACTTGGTCTTGGCTGGAGGTTTTTGCTAATCTTCTGGGGGAGGGGCCTGTTGCCGTGATTCTCAAGTATCTTCGCCGGAGGCGGAATCGCACCGCCCTCGCCAGGGGCCGGGCTGTCATCCGCTGGGTTCGCTCTCGGAGCTTTTGTTCCCTGAGCGCTTTCCGTACCGCGTTGGAGGACGGGACTGAACATGGCGGCTCCCAGCCTCCGACCCGAGGAGCCGAGAGCTCAGAGCCCCACTCCCCAGCACGTCCTCAGGGAAAAGCAGTCTGTCCCTCCCGTGTCCCTGGTCTCCGGCCGCGCTCCGAGCTCCCCGGGCCTGTGACCGAGCGTCTCTATCTCCGGCGCGCGGCCCCGTTTGGAGTCTCCAAACCCGGCAGATTCCTGCAGCCGCTCCGGCGCTGCTCCTCCTGGTGGAGGAAGGGGGTGGTTCTCCCTGGACCTGCTCCCTGTGGGGTCCCTGCTCGAAGAGCAGTGGCCCGACTGTGCCTTGGATCTCGGTTTAAGGTAGCCCTGAGCTGAGAGCCCTCCTCCTCGGCTCCGTCTCTGCAGCCGGCTTCTCCGCTCCGATACCTGGGGGCTCTGCCACACTCAGGCAGCCCCGGTCTTTCTGTGACCCTGCGGGACCTGAGACCACACGGTCCCCGCCAGGGCTCCACCCCCTGCTTAGCGTCTGGATGTCCCTCAGTGGAGCAGACTAACAAAAGTTGCGATTTTGTGCTCTGCTGCTCTACCGCTGGCAGGGAGCTGGCTCCTCCCCTGGTCTATCTTCCCGTGGCTTCGGATTCGCTTCTCTGCAAGTCCTACCTGCTGGAAGGTGGTCGATTTTCTGTTCCTCGAATTGCTGCTCTTCTTCTCTTCGCTCTCCTGTTGAGTTTGTAGGTGTTCCGTGTGGTTTGATAACTATCTAGCTGAACTCCTGGGACCTGAGGATATTTAGGTCTCCGACTTCTCTGCCGTCTTGCTCCCACCCCCCCAGGAGTTCACTGTATTTTACACTTTTATATTTGGACCTGTCACATTAAAGATTTCTTGAATATCAATAAGTACACAAAGTAAAAGCTGTTCAATTTAATTGAATAAAAAACATGTCCATTTATTTTTACCAATAGGTGATGGAAATTCAGCAACCATATTATCAGGTAAGAGAATATTTTTTTGCTTTTTTTTCTCTGGGAGTATTTCTGACTACCCAACCAAATTCAGAAAAGAAATAAATGAGTTACTGATACGTTGTTTTGCTATGTGACTCATTATACCCTGCCCCTTACTTGTGAATATATGTGGAGCTGATTTTCAGGGTGTTGCCACCAATAGATTCACTGACTTTTTTTTTAAAAAAATGAGTTTACAATGCCATTGTTTTGAATAAATAGTAGAAACCATTTTGAACATAGTGTTTTCCTAATTGTCTTTAATTTCATTTTGGCCAGCTGCTCTGAGAATATCCGAACTCATTTAACTTTTATAAACGGTATGTCTCAAATTTTCTTTGGAGGAAGCATCACTTGATTACATGTAATATTTGTTTATTGTATGAGTTTTGAATGACTGCTGTAACAAATTGCTACTTAGTGGCATAAACAACACAAACGTATTATCTTATAGTTGGAGAGGTCAGAAGTCCAAAATAAATTTCACTGAATTAAAACCAAGGTGTCAGCCAAGCTATGTTCATTCTGGGGACTCCAGAGGAGGATCCATTTCCTTGCTTTTTTCCAGCTTCTAGAGGTGTCTGCATTCTTTGGCTTATGGCCCCATTCCTCTATCTTCAAAGAGAACAATGTAGTGTCTTCAGATTTCTCTCTGACTCTCTTCTTCTGCCTTTGTTTCCACTTTTAAGAATGCTTGTGACTACATGAGGCCCATCTGGATAGTCAGGATGATGTCCCTTATCTTAAGACAGCTGATTAGCAACCTTAATTCCATCTGCAGCCTTAATCCCCCTTGCTGTGTAACATGACATATTCATGGGTTCCAGGGATTAGGATGTGGACATCTTTGGGGGCCCAGTATTCTGTCCCCCCCCACACACACTTAAATACAATTCTGTAGTTGCTACACTCAGTAGTACAGAGATGGACACATTTCTCAGAATGTACACTGAAGTATGGTGACCCAGAAAGCAAGCAGAGGAGAAGGATGTGATTTTAAAAAAAAAGGGGGTGGCTGCTACCTGGGTCAATATAAGAAGAAAAGCAATGTTGTCACCTACTGTTGTTTCTTCTGTCAGTGTTTGTAAGGGATATTGTAAGTAGTTAGGGTTACCTAGGGTGCAGCGTCAGGTCAGGAGATTGGAGAGAAATGTGGGGTTGTGTGGATTTATGGAGAGTTCTCATGCTAGGGCAATACCTATGACAGTCACAGAAACACATGTCAGTAATGAAATAGGCTGAGGAAGGAAATAAACAGAGAAAATGTATGCAAGCCATTCAGGGGTCCTGACAGTCCAGACCACCACCCTCTTAGGGAGAATAGTCAGACCCCATACACATCGTTCTTGTCACAAAACAACAAATACCTGCACCTGGACATCGAGGATGGGAGAGAGGGGATGCAGTTGATTGAGCTGAGGACCCACAGGGCTGAGGGTCAGCAGCTGAGAGGTGACCTAGGCTCTGCATCACTTACACAATGGTCACTTCAGAGTTGAAGCAAAATGACCTTTGGTGAGACTATGGGGAGTCCCTGGTCGTCCACATCTCCAAGTCACTGTGAGCGGTTACTTACAGCTAACAGATGTTTCTTTATTACAGTTCTACCTACTGCCAGCTCAACTCAGCTCTCTCCCATGACTGTGGCACGTTCAAAATCACCAGGTAGGACCCCCGGCCCCACTCACTACCACCACTTCCATTACTAGATTTATGGCCCCTCTTGTCATGAGAGTCAGCTGTTCTGCCACCACCACTAGACACTGCTGATGTTCTATTTGAGGCTGAACAACTCAAGAAGAAAGACACAGGAGGAGCCTGAGCGAGGGTGTCCAGCTTCACTCTATGTTTATTACCTATAACTTTACAATCAAAAATCATCACAACACAAGGCTCCTCATTTCCCACGTTTCACAAATGTAAGGAGTAAGATGAAGAGATAGCGGTGTTTGTGTGTGTGTGTCAGAGTAAGAGAGTGATGTTACTAAAAGCGTCACCTTCTACCTTTTGAATTTAAGAAACTACAGCATCTGGCCTTATGTCTGGAAGGTGTCCAACCTGGAAAGACCTCATTATTTTCTGTATCAGTGAGCCACATAAAAAAGGGACACCCCTTCCTAGTTGTGGGGAGTAGTGGTCACAATTATTTTATCATTGTGCTCCTCGACTCTGACTCATCTGTAACTATTGACATTTCAATTATGCCGTCAAATAATCCATATTCTGCCAATGATGACAATAACCGTGAATAAGCCCTCATACCTGCACTGTCCATGTGGCTACTGACTCCTTGAAATGTGGCTCAGCAGAACTGACACCTGCTGTGCGTGTCCAACACACACTGGTCTTGCAAAGACATGATATGATAAAAAAGAATGTAGAATTGCTCTGATTAACATCTCTATATTGATTACATGTTGAAATGATAATATTTTAGATATATGGGGTTAAATAAGATATATTGTTGGGGTACATGGGTGGCTCAGTCAGCTAAGTATCCAACTCTTTATTTCAGCTCAGGTCATGATCTCAAGGTCATGAGATTGAGCCCTGCGTCAGGCTCTGCACTGAGCATGGAGTCTTCTTGAGATTCTCTCTCCCTCTCCTTCTGCCCCTCCCCTCCCCTGCTTGCACACATGTGCACACAGGCATGTGCATTCTCTCTCCCTCAAAAAAAAAAGAGAGATTGCTGAAATTAATTTCACCTGTTTTCTTTTAAGTTTTCAAAATGTGGCTATCAGAAAATGTTTAATTACATATGTGGCTCACATTTTATTTCTAGTGGACAGCACTGTTTTATACGTCAATCCCCATGACAGCCTGACATGAATTTTCTTACTTGATCTTCCCAACACCCGGAGATGGAACTTCTATAACCTCCTTTTCTGAATGGGAGAAATTCATGCTCAGCTAGGTCAAATACTGTCCCCAAGGTCGATGGAATGATTAATACAGACGATCTGACTTCAGAATCCTAGAGCTTCATCTCTGAACTATCTTAACACTCTAAACCACTTTAAAATACTTAAACTACTAGGCGCCTGGGTGATTCAGTTGGTTAAGGGTCTACCCTTGGCTGAGGTCATGACCCAGGGTCCTGGGATAAAGTCCTGAGTCAGGCTCCCTGCTCAGTGGGGAGTCTGCTTCTCTCTCTCCCTCTATCTGCACCCCCCTCGCTCATGTGCACTCTCTCTCTCAAATAAATATTTTAAACATTTTTTTAAAAATGTTCTTAACACTCTAAACCACTTTAAAATACTTAAACTACTAGGCGCCTGGGTGATTCAGTTGGTTAAGGGTCTACCCTTGGCTGAGGTCATGACCCAGGGTCCTGGGATAAAGTCCTGAGTCAGGCTCCCTGCTCAGTGGGGAGTCTGCTTCTCTCTCTCCCTCTATCTGCACCCCCCTCGCTCATGTGCACTCTCTCTCTCAAATAAATATTTTAAACATTTTTTAAAAAATGTTTTTTTTAAATGCTTTAGTTTAAGCATTTTTAATAGTTTCTAAAAAAGACTGGGCATGTTACCTATTTAGAAACCATGAGGATCCATTTGAGGTAAGAGAAGCTAAGAGTCAAAAGACATGCTAATCTCTGAGCCAGGACTGCATTTATTTTCTTATTCTTCCGCTTCTCCCAAAACCACATGTCCACTGCCTATCCGTGGTCCACTAGGACACCAATGTCTTCCCCCCTTCACATCTTGTCTGATTTTTCCCATCCCAGGCTGGCATCTCCTCTTCCAGATTCCCAGCTCTGTATCTGTCTTCACGTCTAGCTCCTGTTCCTTTCCTGATGGTTGTTTGTATCCACTCGTTGTTCCAATGACACGGTCAGCGTCTTGGAGCAGAATCCATATGTTTTTCATCCACGATATCGTCTCCACCCCCCCCAGCCACCCCCCCACACACACACAATCTCAAGGACAATGCCTGCTCTCTGATGGGCATTCAGTGTTTATTAAATAAAGAAATAAGTAAATGCTTGGATAAATGAATCCCATCTGTTTGCATATCTGTGTCTACTTCCAAATATTAACAAAAGAGAGCAAACACATTAAATTCTTATATCTATGTCTAAGTGACTAAGGATTCTTTTGCAATCTGAGTGACATATTCCATTCACTTGCCAGTACAGTGCTCAGAGCCAAGTGCTGGCCCACTGGGTTTGGGGCCACTCTGTCCTACCTCCCAGCTGTGTGGCCCTCACCAGTTTTTCTTTGCCTCTTTGCACTCAGTTTTCTTATTGGAAATGGGGGTAATAACTATGCATTTCAAGGAGTTGTAAGGAGTAAATCAGTGAGTGTGTGTAAAGTACGTGGTGGAGAGCGTGGTGCAGCCGTGTGACGTGAATGTAGGCTTCTGTGCCTTCAGGTGTGTCCTGTGGAACCACACTGTTCAAGGAAGAAGGTTTCTGCTGCATGACTGCTAAGTTCGGTAAATAGGGCACAGCATTCCTGCTCTTTGCTTGTAGTCATAGCCAGTTTGTTAAAATTCCTCCCCCAGCACCCGGCAATCCCCAACTTGCTTTCTACCTCTACAGATTTACCTGTTCTGGATATTTCCCAAGAATGGAGTCAAGCAATGTGTGGTCTTTTGTGTCTGGCACAATATTTTCAAGGCTGCTGTTCCCTTTAAAATTCTCTATGTCGAATGAGCTCCTATAGAGCTAATCAAATTCTTCTCCTGGAAATGTCAAGCAGATGAAAAAAGCCCTTCCCTTTCCACTTGGTGTCAAACATCAGAGTCATTTTCCCTGTATTGTTTCCCAACAGCACTCTCAACTTCCACCATCCCAGGGAATGTTAACCTCCCAACCACATCATCAGGGAGGCCAACAAGCTATGAGCTACAACGACCAAAAATGGGTATGATACCTTGTATTTGCCACTGCCAGCATTCGAGCCCATAGGAAGGATGAACTAAAGCTTTGGGCCAGGGAAAATTCACTACCAAGAGATCCAAGGATAATGTGATGCCCGTGCCAGCTTCCATACCAGATTTATGCTCCATGAGAACAAGGGCTTTGTCTGCCTAGCTCGTCACTGTACCTCTAGCAGCTATCACAGTGGTTGGCACACAGTAAGCATCCAACAAAGTTGATCGAAACAATAAATGAATGTGCATGTGGCGCATGTGTGGGCAACTTAACCCCTCTTGGGGTAACTTCAGTCTTGACTAAGAACCATCCTGCTAGTCAGTGCAGAGGGCAGAGTGGAGGCAAATCCTTCCGTGAAGCCAAATACTTCTAACAAATATATTTTTTTCAACCTCAGCAGATAATGCAAAGTTATTAACTATCATATCAGGTAGAACAACGATTCCATCACCAGGTCCTCACTATCCAGTTGGGAGGTACAAACAGATGGGTCATGCTATTAGGTTATATGATGTCCTCTGTGGGGTCATCCAAGATAATCAGCATCCTTATAAATATAACCCTTTAAAACCTTTTGCTCAGTTCACCAATGACTTATTTTACTACTGCAGAGCACCATATGCAGAACCTGGAGCTGATGTAGGGCTGAAGAAAGTGAGGCCTTTGGGGGCATCAGGATCACATGTAGGAGCTTTCTATCAGCAGCCTGGACTTGACTTCAATTTCATTAGAAAGTCATTCTTCGTGAGTGTGTGGCCAAGTCCAGATGTTCTGGAAAGGTGTGGCATAGCTGGTGGCTCTTCGCCAGTCACTAGTTGAGTCCTTTTTGGACATGTTGTGCTGTGTCTGTCTCAGGAAGAAAAATTTCAGTTCTTTTTTTTTTTTGGTAGGTATTCAATAATTTTTTAATTTAAATTCAATTAATTAACATATAGTATATTATTAGCTTCAGAGGTAGAGTTTAGTGATTCATCACTTGCATATAACGCCCAGTTCTCATTACATCAAATGCCCTCCTTAATGTCCATCACCCAGTTACCGCACCCCTCCACCCACCTCCCCTCCAGCAACCCTCAGTTTATTTCCTAGAGTTAAGAGTTTCAGTTCTAATCACTGTTTCCATGCTGTTCCAGTTCTACCTGTGGTTGACTCGCTGTCTTCCAGCCGCAGAGCCAATGTTCCCTGGCCCAACCCATCAGGTCAGCAGGCTTCCCCATAGGATGCACCATTGCGAGAACCGTCATTGCCCTGGAAGACTGCGGGGGGTCACCACAATGGGGGAAGGAGCCTGGGGGCTGCAGTTAGGGGCCTGGGAAGTGCCCAGGAAAGACCACAGTGAAAGGAAGAAAGATCACTGCCTCCAGGACAGGTCTGGGCCTCTGACCACTTTACCTGATCATTCTCACTCTCCTGCTGTTCCAGCAAAGCATTCTAAAGTGCAGAAAATACAGAGATTAAGAAACCACATAGCCATGTCCCCTTTACCTACAAATGACTGATGCTTCTATTTTACTATATTGGTTTTTCAGTCTTACCAAGAAATAAAGCATCACAGATAAATGTGAAGTTCCCCCAATTCCCAAGTCCCAGTCTCTGTTCTCTCCTTCTCCCTCAGAGACAAACACTCTCTTGAATTTTGTATGTTATCTTCAGTTTTAATATCTTTACAGATAGGAATTACGAGATCTCTCCATATGTTATTTTGTGTTTTTCTTTCACACGAATTACATTATCCCCTATATATCATTCAGTACCTCTTATTCTTTACTCAGTTATGTTTTTGATAGTCACCCATGTTGATATATATATATATACTTCACTGTTTTTAACTGCTGTAGTGTTATGGTTTTTTAATAAGCCATTTAAATTTCCCCACGGATGGAAATGCATTTTCTTTATTTTTCATGTCTGCCCTGTTGATGTCAAGTCCTAAACACCAGCACATGAGAAATACATATTCCACGATCTAATCTGCTTTGTTAAGTGACTAATAAGAAGCACATTGCACAGTGGAGTAATCACTAAGAATGCTCCTAGAATGCTCTTCTATTCTCCTAGAATGCTCTTATACTTGTGGAGTAATCGCAGATTCCCCTTAATTTGTCAGCAAGGCAGATAGGGTGAGTTCAAGAGGGAAGTTTCAAAAACTTACCTTAATTTTCATTTCCACAGGAGACTGGCCCACGCTGAGGCTGGTAAATGGCCCCGGAAGATGCTCTGGACGGGTGGAAGTTTCCTACCAGGGCACCTGGGGGTCCGTGTGCAGTGCTGGCTGGGATCTGAAGGAGGCGCACGTCGTGTGCAGGCAGCTTGGGTGTGGCCGGGCGGTGTCTGCCCCCGCGGGCGCCCATTTTGGCCCAGGCTCTGGAAGGATTCTCCTGGACAATGTGCACTGCAGTGGTGAGGAGAGCCACCTGGCCCTGTGCTTCCATGACACCTGGTTCACTCCCAAGTGTGGTCACGAGGAGGATGTGGGAGCCATCTGCTCAGGTGAGAGACCTTGGTGCAGTCTGAATGACTCTGAACAGAATGGGTGATTACAGAAACAGCTATGAGTCAGTGATCCCATCCAGGGAGGGTAATGGCTTCCTGTCTTTACACTAACAGGTTCTCTGATGACAACCCCCTCCCCTCCAGGTAAGGTGATTCCGGCCATTTTTATATCCCATTCTTAGTTCTAGTTCTGGATAGCTAATATTTAAATGAATGAATAGAAGTGGAATGGAAGTGGAATATAGAAGTGGAATGAAAATGACCCCATTAAATCAAGCTGGGAGCACTTTACAGAAGTTGCTTTGATTGGTTCTTATCGCTTGAAACCTAAAAGGTTCTCCCAGTCTATAGTTCAACCCACCATAACACAGGGAACTCAGAATACAGGCATGGGGCTGACCTTGCTCTCATGTGCTCAGACTCTCCTTGAGGAAACCTGCTACTCCTGGCAGAATGACCCTTCTTCTGGGCAAATGCTTGAGGGCAGAGCTCAGGCACAATTTAGGTGAAGCTTGATGGAGAGCTCAACAATGAAGAGCAGCATCAGCAAAGGAATCAGCTAACTACCCCATCACTCAGGTGTAGGAATCTTCTTAAATTAGAGTGAAATTACCAGGCAGCTGTAAGCAAGACAGGACTCTTATGGGGCCATGAAGGACTGTGATTAATGTTCACTGACCTAGGATAGTTTTCTATGACTACGCCCATCAGTCATCACAAACCACATATTTGAGAGAAAATTGCCATTCACTTTCCAGAGTAATTAGATCAGAAAATAATCCCTCTGGAGTCTGTGGGACCTTATCCTTTCAAACAGGTGAAGAAACATCAGTTAAAAATTTATCCTTATGTACTTTTAGAGTTCCTCTGCCATTAGGAAGAAGCCTAGGCCATTGCAATCACTTTTTTTTAACCTAAAGCAGTTGGTTCTTTACTGTGTATCATAGTTACCCAGAGAGCCTATTAAAACACAGATTGCTGGGCCACAACCCCAGAGTTCCTGATTCAGTGGGTCTAGGGTGGGGAGTAAGAATTTGCATTTCCAACAAGTCCAGGATGCTTATGCTGCTGGTCTGGGGACCACACCTTGAGAACTGCTGTTTTAAAAGAAAGAAGGAATCTTTCTTATCCTAATAAATAGAAGCAGAATTACCATCATCTTCGTCATCATTATTATCCTCACCATTGTCGTCATCATCATCATCATCATTCTCACCATCGTCATCATTATTGTCATCATCACCATCATCACCATTGTCATCATTATTGTCATCATTACCATCAACACCACTGTCATCATCAGCACCACCATTATCATCATCATTGTCATCACCACCATCATCACCATTGTCATCACCATCATCACCTTTGTCATTGCCATCACTGCTGTCATCATCACCATTATTGTTGCCATCATCATCATCACCATTGGCATCATCATCATCACCATTGTCACCATCATCATTGTCATCATCACCATTATTGTTGTCACCATCATCAGTGCCATTATCCACATCCTCATTAACAATACCATCAGCAAAAGGTATTCTATCTAGTAATTCAAGCTTTGTATTTATGAATCACTTCTCTGGTTGTTTTTAGTTTGTGAGTTTTTTAGCTGTTATGTATATACAAAGCTAGATATCCAAACAAGAGTATGAGTAAATTATTAAGATATTTGCAAACATCTGGATATCCATTAATATGTAAGTAATCAGGTCTCTGTGGATGATTCATTTTCCATTTATAGCTCAAAGTCTGAGGTTGCATTCATGACCTCCTCTTCATCTGATAGCCACTGTCCTAATTCAAATCCTCATCACCTCTTCCTCCCTGGATGAACACAGACTTCTCCTAAGTTGATTCCCTGCCTGCTGGCTCCCAACATTATAGTCCATTGTTTACATGCAATCAGAGTTATCTTTCAAAAATAAAAGTCAGGGGGCACTTGAGTGGCTCAGCCGGTTAAGTGTCTGCCTTCAGCTCAGGTCATGATATCAGGGTCCTGGGATCCAGCCCCATGCTGGGCTCCCTGCTCAGTGGGGAGTCTGCTTCTCCCTCTCCCTTCCCCTGCTCATTCTCTCTCTCTCTCAAATAAATAAATAAAATCTTTTAAAAAGAAAATAAAAGTCGGGCTTATTGAGGTCTAATTTACTTACAGTAAAAATCACCATGTAGTTTAAATAATTCTGATAAATGGTTAAATTTGTATAACCACCACCACCACCTAGATATAAAACATTTCTATTACTGTAAAGAGTTTCGTCATGCCTCTTTGTAGTCAATCCCCTCTCATAACACCCAGGTCCTGGCAACCACCAATGTGATTTCTGCCCCCATAGATTTGACTCTTCCAGAATATTATCTAATTTAATCAGATAATATGTAGCATTTTGTGTTGGGCTTCTTAGCATAATTCTTTAGAGATTCACCCATGTAGCTCCATGTATTAGACATCCATTCTTTTTTATTGCTGAGTAGTATTCTACTGTACAGATGTGCCAAATATGCATATCTATTTGCCACTTTATGGATATTGAGTTTATTTTTAATTTTTTCACTGTTATTAATTAAGCTGCTTAAAACCTTCATATACAAATTACAAACCATTTTCCAAGGTAGCTGTACAATTTTGCATTCCCACCTGAAACATATGAGAGTTACAGTTGCTCCACATACTTGTCAATACTTGGATTTTCTATTTTTTGTTTGGTCATTGTAGTCTCTCTCCTATAACGAGAATGATATCTCTTTGTGGTTTTAATTTGCTTTCCCCTAATGACTAGCAATACTAAGTACATTTTATTGTGCTTCTTTACATCTCTTCTTTGGTGAAGTGTGTGTTCAAATCTTTTATCTTTTTTTTTTTACTGAGATATCATGTTGTAAGGTAGGTTTTTATATGTCAAATATTATATATTTTAAAATACTAGATACAAGCATTTTCTCAGATGGGTGTTTGGCAAATTTTTTCTCTCAGTTTATAACCTGTCTTTTCATTTTCTTAAAAGTGTTTTTTGAAAAGCAGAATTTTTAAAGTTTTAATGAATTCCAATTTCCCAAGATTTTTTTCTTTAGTCAATAGGCTTTTGTGTCTCATCTAAGAAATCTTCACTTGACCAGAAGTCTCAAAGGTTTTTTCCTGTTTTCTTCTAGAAGTTTCATAGTTGTAGGTTTTTCATTTAGTTCTATGATCCATTTTTATTGATTTTTAAATATGGTTCCAAGGATTTTTTTCCATATAGATCTTTAATCATTTCAATACCATTTGTCTAAAAGACTCTCCTAATTCCACTGAAATAACTTGGCACTTTTGTCAAAAATAAAATAATCATTAATACTTGGATCTATTTCTAAACTCCCTCTTGTTCCTCTGATTTATGTGACTGTTCTGATGCCCGTATCACATTGTCTCAATTCCTGCAGCTTTAGAGTAAGTCATGAAATCAGGTAGTGTGGATGCTTCAACTTGACTCTTTTTTCTTCCTTTTTTAAAACTGTTTTGGTTTACCTAGGTTTTTGGCCTTTCATATAAAATTTTAGAGTCAACTCGTCAATCTCTACAAAAAATATCAACTGGGATTTTTAGTTTGGATTGTACTGAGTCTATATGTCAATTTGGAGAAAAGTGACATCTTAATAATACTGAGTTTTCTGATCATCAACATAGCATATCTCTTCATTTATTGAGGTCTTTCATTTATCTCAATATTTATTTTTCCATGTACAAATTTTGCCCATAGTTATCAGACTTATCCATAATAATTTCATGGTTTTTGATACTATTGTAAAACATATTTTAAAAACTTTCTATTTTGATATTTATCTTTGTTGCTAGGGAGTTAGTTTTTTCCCCAAAACAATGGAGTATTTATCATTGGAGATATTATGGTAGTTTTTGAATGTGTTCATTTCTTAGTTTATAAAACTCTTTCCTTTCTATTATCAGATTTGATTCCCAGTTTTATAGATCAGAAAACAGATGTTTGTTTGTAATATGTGGTGGAGTAAGAATTAGGTTCCAGATTAGAACACTCCTGTCTTTCAAATGGAAATTCACTAAAGCCCTTTAGAACTGGCTTTTATATTTCACTAAGAGGTACTAGAAGTTGGTTTGGTGTGCCAGATAGCTTTCCCTTTTCTCAACTTTAGATGTGCATCTATGAGGAGCTGTTCATCACTAATCCGTGTTTTCCTTTCATGGTAGCTGCTGAAATGACAATGACATCCATTACCTCTGAGGAAGAGCAAACACCAATAGGTATTTTAAAATGCAGCTTTTTTGAGTTTATACTGAAATCTTTTACCTTATAATTTATTCAAGCTTACAAGTTATTTTGTATTTCTAGAAATAAGAAGAAAATAAAAAGTAAAAAAATAAAAATAAAATTACAGATTAAAAAAAGAAATTTAGTAACTAACATTGCTAGTAGTCTCCAGTCCCTACCAGAATCCTTAAAGTCGTTAAATTAAGATGTTTCTGAGAATATGCTCCCAGAACTACTAGATCAACATGTTAAGATGAATTGTACACACACACGCGTGCGCACACACACACCCCTACACACACACAGGCTCAATGGTCTGAAGAACTTAGGAACATTGCATTAAACAAATTAAATGTGTTCTTTACTACAGGATGTCTAGGACCCTTTATTATACAGTTAATCCTATAAAATCCCTACTAGAAGTCATAGCAAGCCATGCTCATGAAATACACTGACCCAAATTCCTTTTCATTATGTATCGTCTTAGGAAGTTTTTGCATAATATCAGCAAGGAAAATGTAAAATCCAAGTATCCGGGATGAATACATATGCTACCACAGTATTCTAATCGAACTAAAATGCGGGGCACCTGGCTGACTCAGTCAGTGGGGCATGTGACTCTTAATCTTGGGGTCGTGAGTTTGAGCCCCACTTTTGGTGTAGAGATTAAAAATAAAATCTTTAAAAAATAATGCCTGTTCTCTCGTGTCCCTGAATGTCTGAATTCAAGGTCACTGTCCTCCAATACCTGTGCTGCCTGAAAGAGCTCTCCCCCCCACCATGCATTTCTCAAGGTAGCTTCCTTTGGTCTCCACAAGAAGACATTTCCTATATATTTGTGTCTTTTCTGTTGACATCTCTCATAATCCACCTTAGATTACAGTTACTTGTATACATACTCTAGCTTCGAGTGAGTTATAAGCCTTTTAAATGCAGGTATTCTGTCTCAGTTTCTTTGCATTGAATAAGTATTCATTATGAATGGTAGCACACAGCATTATTAATTTGCAAAGCTGATTTTATTGCCTTTAGGTCTCCTTAAGTATGATGTTCTTAAGTTTATCTTGTTTCTTAAGGATTTATTTCTACTGAGCCAAGGATTCAAGGATTACTTTACCATGAATATCTAACACATGTCTAAAAAGCTAAATAATCTTATTTGATGGTGACGATGGTGACTTACGTAGATGAATCAAAAGAAAACATGAAGTTCCAGAAGGGTCTTATAATGGATCCTCCCAGCAGTGTGCTTGCTTTTTTCTTCCTCCTCCACTGACTGATGGTCACCTAGCTTTGTGGTTCCTCCTAGTTGACAGCTTCTCCGAGCCCTCACTGATCACAGCACCTGAAGACTTGACACCTCCACCTACAGGTATGGGAAGTAGTTCTGGGGAAATCAAGGGATGAAGAAAAGCACGGAGAGAGGCGTTTCTCCAAGCTGGAGAGAAACCACAGGCAGAGTTAAAGTGGGAGATGGCCCACTTACCAATCGTAGCAGTTAGAGCAATTTTCTTCATTTTTCACCTTTTCTTTTGCCATAACTTCTTCATCTGTAAAATGGAAACCACGCCCACCACATGGGATTGTGAAGATTAAGAGAGAAATGTTAAAGTTAGTGGATTTCTAAGGCTCTGGCACTTCACTGACCAACAAAAACTGTTAGTTGCTGTGTCAGTTTCCTTTACATAGTAAAGGCATAAAGAAAGATTATGGGGCAAAGGCACCAAACTGCTGTAAGACAAATATAGTCTGACCAAAAAGGGGACTATCTGGCTATGACCTGCATAAGGATAGTCTAGTTTCCTATTTCATCAATATATTGACATCCCATATTTCTACCCTATTAATAGAGGAATAACATATAGATAAAACGATAAGGAGAACTTAGGAACTCTGAAAATTTCTGAAGTAGAGTTTCATATTTTGAAAGGGGAATTTAGTAGAGACTCATGTAAGGGATTTGAAATTGAAGACTGTTCTGGCTATCACTGTGTGGATACATGAGGACTGTGAGATCTTGCATATTTGTAAAGCAGGGACATGATCACCTAGGGATTCAATAGGATAAAGGAAACCTTCCAGAAATGGGACGGCCAGTACCCCAGCATTCCTCCTCATTGTGCCTCCCCAGGAGCCTGGATGGCCGTGAGGCTGGTGAACGGCACGGGGAGGTGCTCAGGCCGAGTGGAGGTTCTCATCCAGGGCACGTGGGGAACCGTGTGTGATGACCTCTGGGATCTGGCCGAGGCCACGGTGGTGTGCCGCCAGCTGCAGTGTGGCCGGGCCGTGGCGGCCCCCACAGGAGCCCAGTTTGGGGCAGGCTCCGGGAAGATCCTGCTGGACGATGTGCAGTGTGCGGGCAGTGAGAGCCACCTGGGGGAGTGTGTGCACAGGGGTGAGGCCGGGCTCAACTGCGGGCACCTGGAGGATGCTGGTGTTTTCTGCACAGGTAAAGGGCTGTTTTTTAACATGACATCACTTCTTTGTCTCCCCCCTCAGACACTTCTCCATGATTATTTTAATAACTCCTATGTTATAAATAGTACCATAGACCTTAGCATGTGTATTTCTTGTGGCAATCAGGTGCTGATGATTCACCAGCTCCCGCTCCAACCACAGAGCCTGAAACTGCCACCTCTTCATACGCACTGACAGGTCAGTCCATTCTTCGCTCGGTTCTTTGCTTCAACACTTTCCTCCCTAGAACGTCCCTGTCCTAAGCCATCTCAGCAGGATCTTCACACTGAACAACTTCAGGGGGCACCACCCTCCTAGAATGCACTGTGGAACTGCATCCCCATGCAGGTCATCACATGTTTTTGTGAATGGTAATTCCTGGGGCCGTGCAGCTCAGTAGCCCATGTGGTTGAGTCACTCCAGGGTGGAATTGTTATCAGCCATTCTCCATGGTACCACACCATACAGAGGGGCATAGAGTAGAAGGGGAATCAGGTTTCTCATTTCATCACCTAGACCTCTTAAATAATTCCTGACCTTGCTAAAACGAACCCTCCATTTTGAGAATGTTTAGTTGTCTCCAAAGGGTTCAGAGGCTCAGTTATTAACATAAAATCATTGAATTTTCTCCCAAGTGTTATTTATGGTGATCAAGACATATTTTTAAAACTGCTTAATGATTCACATATCAGTAGATACTTGTGTGATTATTATGTAGCATCCTTTGAATTTCAAGAATATGGAAAATACAGGAACAAATAAGTGTTTAGAAGAGAACACAGCATATAAAAGTGAGTAGCTCCTCTCTCTGTAGATATTTGATAGAAGAGCAACGAAGCCTGTTTTCTTAAGTACATGATACATGGGTGATACAATCAACAGAATTAAAATTCAACCTATGGAAAGGGAGAAAATATTTGCAAACCACATATCTGCTAAGGGGTTAATTTCCAAAATCTATATGGAGCTCCTAAAACTTATAGAAAAAAATCAAATAACCAGATTTTTGAAAATGAGCTAAAGACTTGAACAGAAATTTCTCCAAAGAGGACATAAAAATGTCCAACAGGTATATGAAAAGATTCTCAATATCATTAATTATTAGGGAAATGTCAATCAAAACTGCAATAAGATATCACCTCACACCTGTTAGGATGACTACTAAATTTTTTTAGATTTATTTCTTTGAAAGAGAGAAAGCACATGTGAGTGCACATGGCAGGGAGGGACAGAGGAAGGGAAAGAGAGACTCTTAAGCAAACTCTGCCCTGAGCAGAGAGCCCAATGCAAGGATCAATCTCATGACCCTGAGATCACAACCTGAGCTGAAATCAAGAGGCAGTCACTTAACCGACTGAGCCATTCAGGCACGCCAGGATGGCTACTATTTTTAAAAAGAGAGATAACAAGTACTGGCGAGGTTGTGGAGAAATTGGAACCCTTATACACTGTTAGCAGAAATGTAAATTGGTTCATCTGCTATGGAATGCATTTCAAAGATTCCTCAAAAAATTAAAAATAGGACTACCATATGATCCATCAATCCCACTTTTGGGTAATATATCCAAAGAATTAAAATCAGGATCTCAAAGAGTTATCTGCACTGCCACATTCATTGTAGCACCATTCACAATAGCCAAGATACAGAAAAAACCTACGTGTGCATCAACAGAAAACTGGATAAAGAACATGTGGTATAGACATACAATGAAATATTACTCAGCCTTAAAAAAAGAAGGAAATTCTGCCATTTGTAACAACATAGGTGAACCTGAAGGACATAATGCTAAGTGAAATAAACTAGTCACAGAAGAATAAATACTGCGTGATTTCACTTATATGAAGTGTCTAAAATAGTCAAACTCACAGAAGCAGGGAGTAGAATGGTGGTTGTCAGGGGTTGAGGGGAGGGGGAAACAGGGAGTTTACTGGGGAAGAAGTTTCAGTTGTGCTAGATGAATAAATGCTAGAGATCCTTCATACAACATAAAGCCTATAGTTAACAATACAGTACTGTGTGCTGAAAAATTTGTTAAGAGGTTACACATCATGTTAAGTGTTCACACCAGAAAAAAAAAAGAGGGGAAAAACACAGAGAAATTCTGGGAGATGCTGGTTGTGTCTATTACCATGATTGTGATGATAGCATCACAAGTGTTTTCATATATTCCAACCCAACAAGCCGTACACACTGAATGTTTTCATATATTCCAACCCAACAAGCCGTACACGGATACACATTCTCTGGATATCAAGGATACCTCAATAAATCTGTTTTTATTTTTATTTTATTTTATTTTATTTTATTTTATTTTTTCAGTGTTCCAAGATTCACTGTTAATGCACCACACCCAGTGCTCCATGCCATACATGCCCTCCTTAATACCCACCACCAGACTCACCCATTCCTCCTGCCCCATCCCCTCCAAAACCCTCATTTTGTTTCTCAGAGTCCACAGTCTCTCATGGTTCATCTCCCCCTCCAGTTTACCCCAATTCACTTTTCCTTTCCTTCTCCCAAGGTCCTCCATGTTATTCCTTATGCTCCACAAGTGAAACCATATAATTGACTTTCTTTGATAAATCTGTTTTTAAAAGGAAACAATACAATACTCTATTGCTATTTTATGACTTAATAAGATTAAAACAAGGCTGCTTTAATGCCCTGTGGAAGCCTCACATGGCTTAGGCTGCTCAGAGCCCAGATAATGCCCCACAAATAAAAAGGAAGGAAGGAAGGAAGGGAGGGAGGGAGGGAGGGAGGGAGGGAAAATGTTCAGCTGGTTAGTTGATTGCATGCCCCTGTGGTAGAACACATCTGGATTGCTCCTCAAAGGAAAAGAGGGGGGAAATCCATAGTTGATTCTGTGGGCACTTAGCAAAATGGCCCACCGTCCAAGTATGAGCATTTTCATCCTGCAGTGAGTCTGAGATCCAGTGTTAGATGAGTGTGGCAGGAAAAGAGGTGGGAATGCAGACCCAAAACCCTACTAGGACAGGTATGTGCTTAGCCTTCTCTTTGGGCTTGTCAGAAGGTCACTGTCCCGGTGCGGGGAGGGGGAAGGTGGTAGCAGTGAACAGGGCGTCTCTTCGTTTTACACGCACAGGTGACCTCCTGACAGCCGCTGTGCTCACCACAGAGCCTGCTACACTTCCCGTGACAACTCCTCCAGCAGGTCGGTTGGCATTTCTTCTATGGGGAATAGAGGGAGGGCACTGTGGGCCAAACACTGGGCGGTCCCCTTTCTAGACCTGACGCTGTGCTGAGTGCTGATCACAGCCTTGGGAGGATTCCTTGTCTGCATAGGAGCAGAGCCAGGAATTGACATTCATGTTTGACTGTGATCTACAAGCTGGGTTGGTGTTTGAACCTTGGTCTTTCTAAAGTTGAGATTCGGGGATGTCTCAGTACTGGAGATGCTTCTGTTTGTCCCCATTGACAGGTGATGGATTATTTGCAACCATAGTCACATCAGAGCCAGCAGCCCCACTATCCACACCTATACCCCTAGGAGGTGGTAAGTCCTTGGGAAAATCGGGGACGGAGCTAATGTTTGTGGAACAACCAAAATGTGATAAAACAGGGAATCAGATGCGTTCATAGAATGGACAGTTCATTAAGCACTCACAACAAAGTACCAGCATTATTCTCCCCACAACTCCATCATGGTTCCATAGAACGAGACACAGAAAGGATCACTTTCTGGCATCACCCACCTACAACATGATGAAGCCAAGATGTGGGCACATATCAATCTGACTCTAAACCCACGTGTTGACCAGCCTTTTGGGTCAGGGCACAGCACGTCCAAAGCTATCTCTGGACTACTGGGAAGAGAACATTCTAGCAAGCCTAATTGCTATGGTGGAGGTACATTAAGACCATAGCCAGGAAACCGGGGATTCAGCTATCGGTCATCACTGACTCTGTACTTTTTAGTACAAAAATCCTAATAGGAAAAACTTTCAGATTTACATTTTCCAGGGTGACAGTCGGGCAAAATGGCAAAATATATCATTTTAGTACACTGAGCACTCTGTATTGGGAATGAGCTCCAATCTGTTTCTTCCTTCCTCACCCTGATGGACCTGCCTGCATATTTGTGTTTACGAAGAGGAAAAACCCTTTGTGCCATTTTGGCATCTTAAGGTTGGTTCCACAGTAGCTCACATCAGCTGTAACTGAATTTTTCCGGGTCAAGTGTAACCATGCAAGAGTGTTTAAAATATATACCATGGCAGATGTTGGTGGCTGTGTGTAGTCACTCTGCTGCCTCCTAGAAGACCATCACACCGCAGTTACACACGACCTCTGCTGTTTCATACCCTGCTTGAGCTTCTTCTTGACCTCCCTGGGGCCCTTGGGCACTTTTGTCTTCAAGAACCCCTTTCACCATATATATACGTGCTTAATTATATTTTATGACTGTGTTGGCATAAGGACAAGTGTAAAGCAGACTAGATTATAGTCATCTTTTTCTTCTAATTTTTAATTTATTTATTTATTTATTTATTTATTTATTTGACAGAGAGAGAGATCACAAGTAGGCAGAGAGGCAAGCAGAGAGAGAGGAGAAAGCAGGCTCTCCGCCGAGCAGAGAGCCCGATGCGGGCCTCGATCCCAGGACCCTGAGATCATGACCTGAGCCGAAGGCAGAGGCTTTAACCCGCTGAGCCACCCAGGCGCCCTCTTCTAATTTTTAAAGAAAATAAGACATCTGGGGAGTCTTTTAAAGGTCACATAGACCCAGCCATGTCTGATCGATGAGGCTGTCTGCTCCTCTGGGTTGTTCTGAATAACTAGCAGTCTGAACTGACCACCGCCACCCCAAGGCTGTTTGGGGAAGAGGGAAGACATGACACTTTTGCCCACCATGAAGCTGTTTCAAACTGGGGATGGGGGTGGGGGATTCTGACTTACTTTATAGCTTCCTGGGGGGCAGAATCAACGAGCGGTGGTGAGAGCCATTCCAAGTCCGCATCCTCAGAGCTGGGCTCCCTAAGCCAGGCTGCCTATTGGTAGCGATGGCTCACAACAAGCCAGCCTGGTTTTGGACCAAGGTTGCTCACCAGAGCTTCGTTGAAAAGAGAGATTCATCTTTTACGGAACAGTGCCCACAGTTCCTGGTAGGACCGAGTTAAGACCAGTAGGTAAGAGTCACACTTTGGTGTTTCCACGCTTTTCCGGAATGCTGTGGGGAGGAGGATGTCCATGGAGCAAATATTGACAGCCCAGGAGAACTGGGACTTTTGGGGAGCTTGACCTACAACCCCTCAGCAGGCTTCCTCACCTTCTTTTCTGAGCATAATCTCCTTGTGATTATACCAACAGTGCACATTTCCACCTTCACATGTATATGCTAACTGATCTCAAAAGAACCTGTATGTTAGAGAAATATTACTACTATATTATTTGCATTATGTTGTATTATATTGTATTATACTGTTTTATATTTCTACTCCTATTTTGTAAGGTAGAGAACTTCATACAACGAGACGCAGAACTCTTAAAGTCTTTGTTTAACTAAGAAATCCAGTGAGGCAGTGGTTCTGCTTCTTATCTCTTCCGTGTAGGGAACCGAGACATGCTAAAGATCACTGTTGACTTAACACAGAAACCTACCAGGGTCTTTTTAGAACATTCTAGAATGCAGAATGTCAATATCGTGGCCAGGGCAACAAATAAAACAACCAGGAGAATTGCAGACCCTTTCACTAGACAGAAATAATCTCATAGATTATTTCTCCTTTATTCAAAATTTTATCTGTGAAGACAACTTCATAAAGCAAAATAGTATCTGTTTTTCTGTATCTAACTGGAAAGGAGGACTTTTTCTTCCTTTTTACTTTGCTGAGATCTATCTCCCAGGCAGCAGTGAGGAGCTGTTAGAATCTCTCTGGTTAGCAGTGAGGGAGAAGAACAAGTCTGAGTAATTCTGCACTTACACTAAGGGTCGGAAAACAAAAGAAACAAAATTTTGATAAAAGGAATGCGAGCATATATGTTTTGCATCTACAGAAACAGATCATCTCTAATAAATTAAAATTTATTGTAAAAATTCTGTAGGATGAAAAGACATCACTGCTTAGTAAATTCCTACATTACACGGGCAGTAGCCCTCTCCAAAAAAAAAAAAGAAAGAAAATGTTTAAGTACAAGACATCGTCTTCTTTCCTTTTGACTCAGTTGTTTTTGTTTGGTATCTTGGTATTTCTATTTTTACTTTTACCTTAGCTACTGAATTATTTGCCTATACTCAGATGTATAGTAATATAAGTTTAAAAATATAATTTGGTACCTTATATCCTGCATATATTTTCATGTTTAAATGTTTCAAAATAAAATGTTCCTTATTACTAAAGACAAGAACAGAAAATAGCATTAGTCATTATTTCTTTTTTATTACATAATGTTAGTCACCATACAGTAGTACATCATTAGTTTTCTGATGCAGTGGTCCATGATTCATTATTTGCATATAACACCCAGTGCTCATTACACCATGTACCCTCTTTAATACCCATTACTGGGCTAACCCATCCCTCCTTCCCTCCAACCCCCGCTCTGAAACCCGCAGATTATTTCCCAGAGTCCATAATCTCTCATGGTTCATCTGCCCCTCTGATTTTCTCCCCTTCATTCTTCCCTTCCTTCCCCTAATGTCCTCCATGCTATTCCTTATGTTCCACATATGAGTGAAGCCATGTGATAATTGTCTTTTTCTGCTTGATTTCCTTCACTTAGCATAATCCCCTCCAGTTCCATCCATGTCGATAAAAATGGTGGGTATTCATCCTTCTTGATGGCTGAGTAATATTCCATTGTATATATGGACCACATCTTCTTTATCCATTCGTCTGTTGAAGGGCTTCTCAGCTCCTTCCACAGTTCGGTTATTGTGGACATTGCTGCTATGAACATTGGGGTGCGTGTGCCCCTTCTTTTCACTACATATACATCATTGAGGTAAATACCCAGTAGTGCAATTGCAGAGTCATAGGGTAGCTCTATTTTTAACTTTTCAAGGAACTCCCACACTGTTTTCCAAAGTGGCTGTAGCAACTTGCATTCCCACCAACAGTGTAAGAGGGTTCCCCTTTCTCCACATCCTCTCCAACATTTGTTGTTTCTTGTCTTGTCAATTTTTGCCATTCTAACTGGTGTAATGTGGTATCCCAATGTGGTTTTGATCTGAATTTCCCTTATGGCTAATGATGTTGAATATTTTTTCATGTGTCTGATAGCCATTTGTATGTCTTCTTTGGAGAAGTGTCTGTTCATGTCTTCTGCCCATTTTTATATGTGATTACTTGTTTTGGAGTGTTGAGTTTGAGAAGTTCTTTACAGATCTTGGATACCAGCCCTTTGTCATAATGTCATTTGCAAATATCTTCTCCCATTCGATGGGTTCCTTCTTAGTTTTGTTGACTGTTTGCTTTGCTGTGCGAAGTCATTATTTCTAAGAAAAATTTTGCTCTGATAATGTTATTAGGATGTTGGTGTTTCCTAAACGTGTTGTGTGGAGTCTGAATTCTGCGAGACAGGAACACTGACACAGACTCAAACCAGGGCTCCGTTTCTGAATATCAGAAGCTTCTGTTGAACTCATGGGATGAGTTTTTGCTTTTGTTGTAGTTTTACCTCAGGACGTCTAAGGGATTTTATTCTGTGAATGAATTTGTGGATTCCAAAGGGGTTAAGTATCCACCATTTTCCAAAATTATCTGACGAGGGAATGGTTTCATTTTTCAGGAGGCAGCTCTTAAGATTAGTATTTGGCCTAATATGTACTGGTGAAAGATTGAGTTCTAAATTTTTGAATTCCTACTTGTGCTACCCTGAATAATTCTAAACAAATTTGGGTGAAAAAAAACTTGCCTTCCGGACTATTAAAACAGAGGCATATTTGTAAAACTAGGCCTAGTTAATGCTGCAGTGTAGCAGGGATCTCCCCCCCTCCCTCCCTCCCCCCTTTCCTGCCTTCCTGCCTTCCTGCCTTCCTCTCTCCCCCACTCCTTTATTCTTATCTCCTCCTTCCCCTTCTCCTTCCTTCCTCTCTCTCCCCTCCCTCTCTCCTTCTTCCCTTCCTTCCTCTCTCCCCCCACCCTTCCTTCCTTCCATCCATCCTTCCACCCATCATGGTGTTCTGTGCACATGTACTAAAATTTCAGTGCTAACAGGCATACTGTTCTACAGCCTTCTTTCTCCAACTTCACCCACTACCTTTGTTCTTTACCCACAAAATATTAATCTGATTCTTTGGAGAATGCTCTCCAGTTTTTGTTTGTTTTGTTTTCTACTAAATAAATCTTACTAAGATTTCTTGCATGAACTATGGAACCAAATTTCCTAATTTCAAATACCAGTTCCCCAGAACGGTGTGATCTTGGGCATGTTACTCCAACTGCTTTGTGCCTTTATTCTCCCACCCACAATATGGGCATAGTAATAGAATATATTTGTATATAACACATCTGTGAGTACGTGTATATGCATGTATACACACTATTATTTGTATATACACATCTACACACACACATAGATACATAGATGTGGTTTGAGGACCACGGTGGAGGTTAAAGGAGTTGATGGTGTCAGTTACTCAGTGCTGGACACTAGGAAGTCTGTATAAATGTTAGCCTTATCATAACTGCTGTCATCATTTTTGTCATCAAATATTTGCTTTTTGCCGAAGTGAGAAAACTGTCCTAGAGAAATTTAAACACATTGAGAAGTGGCTTTCAGATGTCAACATCTGCAGGAGGCCTGGCCTTTCTCTCAGGGTGGTGACCAGGTCCCAGGCGTGAGTCCCTGGAGAAAACCGAACACAAGTGCATGGCACTTCCCTCACCCTGGCTCAAAAATGTTTAGTGTCACTCACGCCATACTCCATTGGTCAAGAAAGTCGCAACCCGCCCAGGTTTGAAGGGATGAGACAGAAGCTCCTCCTTGGCTATGGGACTGTCAAGGTTCCAGAAGTCTTTGAGGAATGGGAGATATTTTGTAGACATCCTTCAAAAATATAATTGACCACAATCCCCTTCTTTCCCAGCACCTCACTCCTGCATTGGTAGGCATCCTGTTCCTCCAAGCACATCACCTGCAAGGTTTCTCCGGGGTGAGTCTGCTCACTTCTGGTGGGTAGCCACCCTGCCTAGCCCTCTACAGCCCAAGTTAATGCCCTGCAAACACCCTCCCAACCCCACTCTGTCTGCTGTCTAGTTTCTTAAAAGAATGTGCTGAAATTTTCCATCGGCTCTTATTATCCTTCCCATCTTCTCTGTCCTAGATCACAGCATTTGCATGCCTTTCTCATGCTTGAGGAAGAAGAAGCAATGAGCTCATTTAATCAAATCGTGTTGCAGTTGAAGACCCCACGGGTTTCCCTCCTATGCGAACTTGCCCTTCCCTTCACTCTGTCTGGAGCGAGCCCCCTTCCTCTATGATCAAACTGCAGAAATTGTCTTCATGTTTCAAAGCCATTTCTTCATGAACTGATCTCCCAAAATAGATGAAGTGTCCATCACCAATAACACTATTAGACTCCTAGAGGTATTCATCGTTATTTGTCCAGATAGTGCAATGTGTGTGGTTTCTCCATCCTGTCACTGGGTGATCCTGAAGGATGAACTCTATCTAGTTTTGCACCTTAATCGGCATTAAATGAACATTCTGTGATTAAAAGTATAACTATGCTGGCAGCAAACAGATGTCTCTCATGCTAAAAAGAGTGCTCTGTAATCTCCAGATTACACCACACTGGGAAACTTCCGTAGGAAGACTCTTGGTCAACTGTCCACCAAGGCATGGCTGTCACAGGGCCCCTATCCATGCAACCCTCAGGTCAAGGGTTCCCTGCAGTTCTTTTGCTATAGGTGGGATGAGGGGACATGTGTAAGGCTGAGAACCCAGAGCCTCTGGCTTTCCCCTGTAGAAGTCAGATATTGCTGCTTACTGGGGTCTTTCAGCCCCTTTAGGCATTCCAGGAAAAAGAAAGTCTAGCCTTGATGTTCTAAGACCATAGAGGTCTCTCTATCTGCCCAACCCAGAGGAATCATGTCATCCGCAGTGTATCAGACCAGTATAATAGGATCAAGGCAATATGCTGACACAAAGACCAATCTCATAATTTCCCATTGCTCTGTGCCTCCCCAGGAGCCTGGATGGCCGTGAGGCTGGTGAATGGCACGGGGAGGTGCTCAGGCCGAGTGGAGGTTCTCATCCAGGGCACGTGGGGAACCGTGTGTGATGACCTCTGGGATCTGGCCGAGGCCACGGTGGTGTGCCACCAGCTGCAGTGTGGCCGGGCCGTGGCGGCCCCCACAGGAGCCCAGTTTGGGGCAGGCTCCGGGAAGATCCTGCTGGACGATGTGCAGTGTGCGGGCAGTGAGAGCCACCTGGGGGAGTGTGTGCACAGGGGTGAGGCCAGGCTCAACTGCGGGCACCTGGAGGACGCCGGCGTCATCTGCGCAGGTGAGGGCCTAGCTGTCAGTCCTCATTTGGAGGGCTACTCCTATCCCCTCACTTCTCATTCTTCCACACATGCAACATAGCACAGCCTAGAAAAGTCAGTGGATTGAGACAGGTAACTGGTGTTGCCTACATCCTTTCCAAGTTATACACCAGACTGACCATCCCCATGACTGCAAAGATTGTTGAGTATGGCTCATGATCGCTGATCCAGGCTCAGAAGGGACCTGTTTGGTTTGAAAATTCAGGCTGAACTTGAATTCAGCCAAATCACAGTATCTGGCATAAAAATCCAAATTCTTGCACTTGTGAAAAAAATAAAAACAGAAGTTCAGGCTCAAAACAACAAATTATTTTATTATATTAACTGGCTGGATCTGAGAAAGAGCTGACCCTTTGGTCAGGAAACAGCTTTCCAGTTCACACGGTCCCCATCACTCAAATCCCTTATTTGTTCTATTCCCATGGCCCTTGGAAACTTTGGAGTTTGAGTTTGTGACCTCGGGGTGACGGGCCAAATTTGTCCACTGATGTTCCTCCCCATCTAGACCTGGAACCCTCCCAAACCTATGTCCTGCTAGTTGACTCTCTGCCCCACAGAATCTTTCCAGATTCCATCCCACTGGCAGCTGGAATAAATGTCCCCACAAATGACAAGCTCTGCCAGGTTGTACCTGGCTCTTCCTGAGCTTCTCAACACCTAAGGCCTCTGGACTGGTGGGATGGGGGCACTGCCTTCTGGAACTGAAGTTTCCCTGTGACACTCAACATTTGCTCCCTGGTCTCGTGTCTCAAATCCCCGGGGAATTACTAAGACCCTCAAGGGCAGGGTCTCTGCCTCTCTTTGCTTCCCACAGCTCCCTGAATCTAGGACATTCCCAATAAACAGTCACAGGATAAGACATGATAACATGCACAATCTCTTCATGTTGACAGGTGCCGACTCCACAGCTGCTCTGCCTACAGGTAGAACCCGTGTTACATTTGGCATCACCTACTAGACCTGGCATGATGTAGGAAAGTTCATGAGATTTAGAGTCAAATCCTGGTTTGATTCCCAGCTTCATTTATTCACTCGTCTATTCATTCAGCGGATACTGAGTGTCCACAGCGTACTATTCTGTGCCAGTGAGCTCTGGGGCCACAGCAGTGATCAGCATGCCCTGCCGGCTCTCTTCTGTCACGTGGTCTACACCCTAATGGGAGGGACAGACCTGGTGTAGGATCACCCTCACTTATGTGACCTCAGCCAAGTTATCTAATTTCTTGATCCCATTTCATCTTGATTTGTCTTCTTGATTTCTCCTTCTCAAGAGTAGGACTAACATAGAGAATTGAATGATTGAGGACTGAATATGATAGCACCTGACCTGACAAGCACTCACATAGTTCCTCCTTTTGGTCTAATGCCAACCAAGGGAGGTTGTGTGGGGGGTGCAAAGGGCCCTGAGATGGAGGAATCTGATCCTGGCTGGTGAACAACCTTGGTCCTCATTCTCCATACCATTAGAGAGAGATGATGGCCAACTGATGGCCTCTCCTATGGCGAGCCACATGGGCCAAGTTGTCCGTGAGCTTTGCTTTCCTGATGCCCATGTGGTGCATGCTCATTTGTCAATGGGCAATAACACCATTTTCTGTCCTAAATGAAGATCTTGGGGCTCTGAGGTCATTGGCCTTAGAATTCAGTGTCATGGTTATTCCTGGTGAATTCTGGGGGGAGGCAGATGACCCTTGAAGCAAGTGTATCTTCTCCCAGTGTTCTGACTGCTCCCTGATGACAGTCCTTCCTTTTTACCCACCAACAGCCTATGAGAACCTCTTTCCCACATCATTGGTGGTATCAACAGCTCAACACCCACCTTCTTCTGCGCCTCCAGGTAAGGTAAATAGAGCTGACCCTCAAGTAATCTAAGTTTATGGGGGTAGGAGGGAGTAACCTGTTACAAAAAAAGTGTGGTGAATGCTCTGATCGGGGAGCACAGGCTGCCATAGGTACCCAGAAGAGGGTCTCCATCTAGAGCAGACTGGTCTGGGCAAGACCTGAAAGGTGAGGGAGCAATGGGATTATTCCAGGCAGGGAGGAAAGCAGACAGACTCCCTGTGGGCTGCAGGGTGGTAGACATTAACATGTGTTGCAAATTAGAATATAGGGCTGGCCAATGAGCATACAGAACTAGTGAACAGTTCAGTGGTTTGAGATGGTTTTCTGCTGTGATCAGGGATGAGTAATATTTCAGAATATTTGGCCTTGAATTAGGTTTTGTTTTTCTCTTTTATGAATTAGGTCTAGTCTGAGGTCGGAAAAGGTAGGAGTAAAACATTGAACCCCTGAGTCTCTTAATCTAGCTGTGCAGTCAAAAGATTCAGGGAGGAGAGAACGGAGCTGTTATCACTCCCTGGGGTCTGAGCATCCCTGGTAGAAGAGTGCCCAGCAGGTGCAAAAGCTCCTAGCCATTGGCCATGGCTTAGGGGGTATGGCAATTACCGAAGGCACTGTTGTTGGCTCTGTGAGTTACAATCACCCGAAATCACACTCCACATCTTTCTTTTTTATGTTTCTTTATGTTAACATTATTTATATATCTGTCCAAGCTCTTTTCTTTGCATATAATTTTTTATTGAGGTATAAATGACATATAACATTAATATTAGTTTCAGGACTACAACATAAGGATTCCACATTTGTTTATATTGCAAAATGATCACCACAAAAAATAACTTATCTAAGAAGGGAGTATGATAATTGCCATTGCCACGTAAAACCATCCCAAAACACAGTGACTGAAAATTACTACCATCTGTCCCTGCTCAAGGGTCTGAGGATCTGCTGGGTAGTTCTGGCCCTCTGGGATAGGCTTGGCTGGCCTTGGCTGACTCCATTGGGCTTGTCCAAGCATCTGTGGCTAGCTGACAGGTCAGCTGAACACTGCCCGGCTTAGGCTGGCCTCCCTTATGTGTCTTACCATTCCACACCCATTATCTGTGGTACCAGAGGTGATGAGGTCATGCATCCTTCGTCACCCACAGCTAGGTCAAGGTGATCCCCTCAGTGTTCCCAGGGAATGAACTGAAGCCTGTCATGCCTCTTGAGGCCTCAGCTCCACAGCAGTACACACCATTACTTCTGCCACATTCTGCTGGCCAAAGCAAGTCACAGGCCACAGCTTAAAATCAAAGAGCAGGAAAACTAACTTCTTGACAGGCAGAGCAGCGCTGTAAAGAGTGAAGATATCAGGAAGAGAAGCACTGTGGTCATTTTTATAAACACTCCACCCCAGGCAAACTGTCTTAAATCAGAGTGTGGATAAGGAAGACATTACCAGCTTCTTAAAGCAGACTTATCTGGAGAACGGCAGGAGCTCGCATGACCCCATGAATAGTGTGAACAGCAAAGTCATGGAAAATAAGATAAGATCGGTTGAGTAGCAGATAGTCCAGTCATCGAAAGGCAGAGAGAGTGACCATTACCCCGTGACCCACCGTTCTTTCCCAGGAGGCGGGGCCCCCGTGCGGCTGGTCGGCGGCCGCGGGAGATGCGCAGGCCGTGTGGAACTCTTCTACCAGGGAGTCTGGGGGACCGTGTGTGATGACCTCTGGGACCTGCCAGAAGCAAACATCATCTGCAGGCAGCTGGGATGCGGCTGGGCCATTTCAGCCCCGGGTGAGGCCCACTTTGGGGAAGGCTCTGGGAAGATCCTCCTTGACAACGTGCGCTGCGGGGGAGATGAACAGCGCCTGGAGGAGTGCTCCCACATCGGCTGGTTTTCCCACAACTGTGCGCACGGAGAAGATGCCGGCGTGATCTGCTCAGGTGAACTTCCGCTCCCCTCCCAGGCAGGGCCCGGCTTCGGCTCTTCCTCAGAGACTACCTTTCAAAAGACGATGTAAATCTAGCTATTGAAAAGGAACCAGTGCATTATTTGCTCACAGCAGATATCTTTTCCTTCATGTTTACAGATGCTGAATACTCAATAGTCACGCTCCCGGGTAAGGAGGGAAATATTTACATGGGAAGTTTCCCAAAACGTTGGGGAAGAAGTTCTTCTGGAAGTTGGATGTGTCATCCTCCAGGCTGGCGGAGTGACTGGGACATGTGGAGTCACCTGACTGTCCCGTGGGAGAATTGGATAGTACCTTAGAAATCATTTGATCCAGCCTCACTTTCAACTTCTCCCCCATTTTATACACAGGAAACAGACTCTAAATTGTACAGACATGTGTATAGCACTTTCAGTTTGCCAGCTCTGAGGGTTACAAGGCAACAGGAATGAGATATGGGTAGGGGGCTGGTTAAGGACACTTCCTTCCCAGGGGCAGATGGCTGGTGGGCTGGACCCGGCCAAAGTCAAGATGAACATCCTCACCCTCTCCCTGCTTCTGCTTTGTTCCTGGGACCCACAGAGCTTCTTTTGCTGTTGTTTCTCCCACATGTTCTTAATGCCAGCACCCACAGTTTTCCATGCCAGGACCCTCTCTCCTTCTTCAAACCCCCAGGTTCGCTGATGCCCTGCCCTCAGCAGGCTCTTGGTCAGAGAGTGAGTCATGAATAAAGCTGAGTAGAAAAGGTCTGACAAAGCTTCAGGCACATTCCCTCCTGGGTTGTCAACTCTAGCATGTGGGAATGGATTGGTCACAGGATTTCCCACAGGAANCTTCAGGCACATTCCCTCCTGGGTTGTCAACTCTAGCATGTGGGAATGGATTGGTCACAGGAAAGGGTCTCCAGTGGGAGATTCTGGGCCAGGTGTCACTGGTGGGAGATATGGAGGGGACATGAAGGAGGATCCACAGCATCCTTGAGTGTTGGCTCCCCATCTCTGAGCAACACCAGGTCAAAGGAAGGGGTGAATTGGGGCCTCTTCCTATTCTTACCTCAAAGTCTCATAGCTCCAGGCCTTGGGTCACTGGAATTGGCTACAGTTGGAAGAATTCCATGTCTTCAGGGTTCTTAAACCCCAAATTTAAAAAATATCTCATTTGTGTGTATGACAAGAGGATAATTTATCAAAATCTGGGAAGGATCTAGATCAGTGCTTCTTCTACCCCACACATTAACGTCCTCTCGATGTTCTGGCCTTGTCCCCAGAGAGGACTCAGCAGTTCCGGGAGGGGCCCCACACTGTATTTGTTATGAGTTCCTCAGGGTGTCATGTACAGCCAGTGTTGGGACCTCAGTGCCAACTGATAATCCACATGTCTTTGTGTGTTTGACAGATCGCCCACTGGCTGTCATAGCAGGAACAATGGCCACAGGTGAGACTTTGGTGTCCTTGGCTGCTCTGACCACCATCTTTTAGCTCAAGCCCTGAAGTGATTATCCAAGAAAGTTGAGCAAAATATTACTCCTTATCTGGGTTACCCCTCTGAACCCATATTCTGAGTGGAGAGTCCAATAATCAAGGCAGATGAATTAATGGTTCCAATTCCATTCCTATGTAGTCAAAGAAGGCAGTCCAGATAATCAAGTGACACCAGCATGCTTGGTCTCCAGCATGGACACTGCATGCGAAAGGCAGGCATGTGGCTTTTAACAGCAGTGTTGCCCGAGCACTACCCAAGAACATCATTTCAGAGGGCCACCACCATAACGACCATGTTCTTCTTCTCCACCCTTTTTCCTCCTCTGACAATCTCTATCTTCCTTGTTCATCCCTTTTTTTTTTTTTTGCATCTTCCATTTTTTCCCCTCTGTTTTTGCCTGAATCTGGGGCTTCCAGAAGCTCCACTATACTTTTCTTAGCACCACCTAGAAATAAAGGGCTAAAATAATACCAGTGCCTGGAGAGGCTGGTGGGTCCTTCTATGGAAGAGCCACAGGTAGAGGACCAGAGCCAAATGAGTGTAGGTCCAATTCTCACACAGCCAGACAGTCTGATGGAGAAAGCCACTGTCGCAGGTGTTACCTTTAATTTTGTACTGAATGTTGGACAGATGGATAGACAGACAAGCAGATGGAAAAACAAATGGATAGGTGGTGAACAGGCACAGAATGATGTCAGTGTTGGAGGGGTAGATGACACAGGAAGTTCTCTCTTAGTAGTAGATTTTTAATAGTGTGATTTTAATAAATTATAACAGATGGCAGATGGAACACTGACATCTTCATATACATAGAGGCTCCATGTAAACTCAGCTTTACTGGGGAAATGAAGCCATTTACTCATGACTACTGGTGACCTGACAAAAGTCATAGCTAGAGAACCCACCACTAGGGAGTAACAACCAGAGGGAAAGATTCTGGTTAATACTGGATAACTCCTCTGCCCAGCAAGGCCACGTCAGTGATAGAATTCTCAAAACAAGTGAGAGATGTTTCAAAATTTAGGTACTCTCATGCCCTAATTTCCTAGTTTACAGGAGTTTTTAGACTGGTGTATGCCTCTGATATATCCTAAGACATACCCACAAGGTCTATGACCAATGAGACCTTTTTGGTGGAAAAAAAAAAGAATGAAAGAAAAAGAAAGCATCAATTACAAAAATTAGTGAACTGAACAATGAAAAAAAACTGAAATTCTAAAATATTTCTCTTCTTTTAGAAAAAGCTAGGTGTGGCAGAGTAATTACCAACTCATCTGGAGCAATTAGGAATCCACCGCGGAACGAAATGCATGACAACATAACCTGCGTGTGGGAAATAAAGGCCAATGCCTCCGATCACATACTGCTGGCATTTCCATATCTTAAGTAAGTCACAAGTACATGACTTAAGGACACTGTGAAGTTTAAAGTTTTAAGCATTTTCCTGTGCTTGATTCTCGTAAGTAAGAGTCCTTCATGCCCTTTTGAATTTTGATATAATTATAGACACATAGGAAGCTACAAAAATAATACATAGAGTCCAACATACCCTTCACCCAGCTCCCCCCAATGGTGGCATCATCTATTACTGTAGGACATTATCAAACCAGGAAGTCAGGCATTACTGCACTAGGCCACAGACCTTATTCTGTTTTCCCCATTTTCCACATCCACGTGTGTGTGTGTGTGAGGGAGAGAGAGAGAGAGAATGTATGTTTCAGTCTCTGGTTAAAGATGCAGATTCCAGGGAACCCCCAGACCTCCTAAATCAAGAAATTTTAGGTTTTAATGTTATAAATAGTCAATGTTGATGTCATCCAGAAATGAATGTCTTGTGGAAATTAACACCCAGGAGAAACCTAAATTATTTATTACTTTTGAATTTTGCTTCATCAAAAAATGACTTAGAATGGATGGTTCATGAGGCAGAGGCCTGGGGATGGTCTTCTGACTCTAACCACAGGGGCATCTGGACAAAACTTCACAATGAAGAAAAGCTGACAGATCGGATGACTTGTGCGAAGCAAGCTGAGCAGACCTGGTAGCACACTTCCCTCTAGGCAGGTCCCTGGCAGAGTTCGTAAATAGGTTGTTTGAAGCCTGAAGCCATGTCCTACAGGCAGGCTGTTGCCTGGCCTGGCCCTTGGCCCTGGGCTTCCAGGTACCTGCAGTCCTAGGCCTCAGCAGGAGTCCACCTAGTGCTTCAGCCTCCTCTTCCCTCTTCCAGATAAGATCCTATCCCCTCAAGAAAAAGTGGAATAAAGGGATTTTATACTATGTTTAAAGGACGACAGACTTTAATCTGTCCACAGTTTGATTGTCATGAAAGACAGGGTCTGCCTCACAGCATCCCTCTAAGATCTGCTAATGGGGAGGCTAAGAGGCAGCCATTGGTCTTTGCTTCCCTAGCCTAGATTGCACCAATGAATATTTTGAAATCCTGGACGGCCCTCCATCCTCAACAAAGTCCCTGGGGAAGACCTGCTCTGGGTCCTACCTCACCTACGCATCCTCCTCCAGTTCGATGACCCTCGTGTACTTCCGAAGCTTCAACAACATAGGGAAAAACTTCGTTGCTTATTATTATTCTGCACCCAAAGGTATGAACGGTGGTGAAAAGCAGGAGCTTTGGAGCTGCAGCTAGACTGCCTGCCTTGGGGCCAGTTAGAGCCCCACTGCTTACTCTGTGACCCTGCGTAAGAGACCCAACCTCTCCATGCCTCAAACCATTCCCTGTATAATGGGGATTAGAGAAACTTCCTTCCTAGGCTTGTCATGGGGCTTACCTGGAATGACACAAGCAAAGCCCTTGCACAGTGATGGTACACCATGTGCTCAGTACTTGGCAGATTCAACCCTGACCCCGGTTCCCCATGAATACCTCATTACAGTCTGCCCATTAGGACACCGCTTCTGGTGTTACACTGAATCTAGTACTAGGCGGGTGTTTTAGGACCTACAGAAGAAGAAGTTGTAGTTCCAACCTAAGGCAGGCTTATGTACAACCTGGAAGGAGTTTAAGACAAAACCACGTGATGCAATTAGAGGAGAAGTAGAATATACTAAATGAAGACAAACAAATGGAATAGACTAGAATATACTAAATTGACATATACATGCGTCTCAGCAAAAGACAATAGAAAAGAGAGAGAGCCATGCGGGCTGTCAACATAAAGGAGACATAGGAGAAAACAGCCTTAGATTTGTCTTTAAGCCTGGCCAAGCTGTGAGGTGACAAATAGGGAGGGGCACGCAGGAGAAGGAGAAGTGTGAGTACAGAGATGGAATGCATGGGACATACGGCAAGAAGGCAGACAGAAGCCAAGCCAAGGTTTCCGATAAAGGACAGGTCCTTAAGGTCAGGTAATCACAGCAACAGTGATCAAAATAGCAATGAACATGTACTGAATGCCTATTTTATGCGAGGCAACCCTGTGAGCACTTTACATGTGTTACCTCCTTTCATCCTCACACAAACCTATGGTTCTTCCCCCTTTTACAGATGGGGAAACTGAGGTTAGAGAGGTTCCATAATGGTTCTGAGGTCACCCAGCCATGGGTCCTGCACTATTTACCACTGAGAGAAAAGAGGCTGCCTCGTGGACCTCATGAGCAGGTCTAGCGTCCGCCTCGGCGGAGATGCTGTTCAGACCAGTCTCCCTCCCCGTTAGGGCACGCCAGGGCGGCTCAGTGAGCATGCGTGGGAGGTATGCTATGAAACACAGAGGAGGCGCTCTGTGCCACAAAGTGGATCAGAGAAAGTCATTGTCGCTGTGATTGAACAGTTACTGACGAGGCTTCCTTGTCGTTGCAGAGGCGAGTTCAAGGACCCCGCATCTAATCAGTGAGTCACGTTTACTGTTGCTACTTTATCTTCATTCCTCATTTGTGTGTCTTCCTCTGCCCCCCTCCTGGTGCTTGGAGCATCATAGTTCAATCTCTATCTCATATGTTCCCTAATTTCCTGCATCAGTCCAGCTACCTGAGAGATTCCATCTGTACACATTTTGCACAAGCATAATGCCCGTTCACCATGGAACCAAGTTCCACATACCAACCTTTGGGTCTCTGTAAATTGATAGTTGCCAATTAGATTTCTTAATCCCTGCTTTTATCAAAAACAGTGAGACACACCTAATCAAGCACTGCACACTTAGGGAATGTTAATAGAACAGAAGCACATGGAAGAAATGGCTTTTTCTCTAGAGGGGCACCATGCATGTTTGCATTCTGGCACAGGGTGGCACAATTTAAGTGTCATTATATTTCCAGTGACTGGGCAGGAGGAATATTTATTTCTGTTGGATCCTACACGTCTGAGGAACAACATAAACAGAGCTTGATTTAGGAGGTCCCGTATTATAAAGATGCTGGGAAGAATGAATCAACCAGAATCTTGGCATTTAAGGGATGCAGCCGTCTTGACCCTTTTTGTCTGAAGGGTGTCGTCTTGTATTCACAGCAATCCCAACAGCAACACCCAAGACAGTGACAGCAAGACCAGGTAAGCCCTGGGATGCATTCATTCATTTACCTACTATCCTTTCCCCGTGGAACCTGCATTTGTACCTGCTTCATGGGCAGGAACTGGACCAACTGAAAGTACTTCATCTGTTTGAAAAATGGGCCAGTTGACTCTATGCACATTTTTAGGACCATCCAAAACTCTTGGGATCCTTTGGCTCTAGCATCCCATGGTGAGCAAAGTTCATTTTTTTGGTGTTTTTCAGAGTCTCCAAAGCCTGAGCAGCTTCCAGGTGCCTTCTAGTGAGGATCTATATATTTTTTTTATTTGGCCAGTCTTGCTCATGGTTAACCTGCATCTGTATGACTAATAGGCTTTTTCAAAGTGAGTGGAGTGTCAAAGCTATTCCACAGGCAGTGAGATGGAATAGCAGAGAAAAATAGTGAACTTTGGAACCAGGAGAGCTGACTTTAGATCTACTACTTCCCAGATGTGGGATTTCGGGTGAATCATTTCACTTCTCCAACTTTAAGTCTCCTTGTGGATAAAATTGGCATTCTGGTACTCTTCCGCTTGCCTTATTAGTGATTACACAGGTGAAGATGAACACATACCCACACATCCACACAAAGGTGCTCCTCAAAGCCACAAATCACTGTGAATATTATTTATAATGTTTTTCTGCATTTAGCTAAAATAGATTGGCACGTATCTCTGGCCCAGTACATATTCAATTAATGAATGTTTTAGGCTAAATGTAATTTTGACAATCTTAATTACATATTAACCTCCAACTAGGAGGTTAACCAGTTGACTGGCTCTTTTATGAAGTTCTCCATTCCTAATAGTAGTGTCAGGGTGCAGAGCTCAACCAATTCATGGGCAATATATAGTGTCCCTAGAAGACAATGATCGCCAGGTCTCTGTCTGCAGGGGACTGGCCAGAGCTGAGGCTGGTGGGTGGCTCAGGCCGCTGCTCAGGACGCGTGGAGGTCGTCCACCAGGGGGCCTGGGGCACCGTGTGTGATGACCTCTGGGACCTGAATGAAGCCGAGGTCGTGTGCCGACAGCTGGGGTGCGGTCGGGCCGTGTCCGCCCTGGGGAAGGCCCACTTCGGCCCGGGCTCTGGAAACATCTTCCTGGACAACCTGCAGTGCTCCGGGGTGGAGCGCAACCTGGGCCAGTGTGCCCACTCAGGCTGGTCGGAGCACAACTGTGGCCATCACGAGGATGCCGGCGTCATCTGCTCAGGTAGCCCCTCCTCCTTCAGATGGTCATTGCCGGTCCCACCGTCTTCAAGACCACCCTGCTAGAACTCAGAGATGGCCAGGGACAAAGCCAGGGCCCTTGAACACGTGGCATTCGACTTTTGCTTTATCTCTTCGAACTTGGTCAAAAATACAAGATTTTAACTGCTAGCCTCCCAGAATAAAACCTACCGATTTTCTAATTTGGTAGTAAGATTTACCAAAGGTAGGTGTGCTTGACTGAAAACTGACACATGCAAAGAACATATTTAACTATGGGAATGCTTAAGGAATTTATCTAAAGGTCTTTCAGAGGGAGTGAGAAGATGTCAGAGCTGAACAGACTTGAGTGTGGATCCCAAAGCCAGAGCTGACATTCAGAGTGCGTTTGGGCAACACTTAAACTCCTAGAGCCTCAATTCCTCCATCTGTAAAATTGTGCTGGAAGGATTTGAGCTGTCTTCTGTAAAGCCATTTCAGACATCTGATAAAGGGGCTGCATATTCGGTCATTTTTCCTGCCATCTTCCTCACTCAATACCCCAAAGAAATCAGTGGACTGAAATGGCTCATTTTAATCACCTGATGACATTACGATTTTTTCAGATATTTTGGATTTATCCACGTGCACAAATTAGCAAGGAGTAAGATAGTCACCTCTGGAGCATCTGCTAATAACCATTTCCAATCATGAGAAAACTTTTAGTAAACTAGTACCTGGTGTGATTTGAAAGATTAGTACCTATAACTCCAAGTGGTATTTGTGACCTGGAGTTGTCCCTGTGAGAAGAAGTACCTGCTCTTTAATCTGAGGTGATACTTAAAAGCATGTCCATTGGTCCCTTCATCTGTCCATTTGCTTTGGGGCATCTCATTACACATGGCAAGTCTGACCTAGCTGCAGCTTTGCAGGCCCCATGTTATTCCTCTTTCTGTGTTCTGGAGGATGATTGTCTACATCTGAGCTGCCCCCAGTGACTCTCCACAGTGAAACCCATCTGCCACAAAGTCAGCAGTTCAAGTCGGACCCCACATGGGCCCTTCATGGCTGACGGTCTCCTGACCACACAGGAGGCAGCCAACAGCCAGAGCGAAGCTCTCCTTTATGCCTGTGGATGAATCTGGCTTGCCCAGCCCTGTGTTATTTAACGGGACTAACTCTTCCCAGATCAGATCAATAGACATTTGCAGGATGTACTTCAAACCTTTGTTGTCAGTCACTGAAGGCAGGAGTTCTGAAACATACTGACATATTGATTCTTTCTATAAACAGAGGCTGAAGAGTCGCTCATGAATAGCCCAGGTACGTCACGCTTAATCTGATGGGACTCAAATAGCTCTCCCTGATTTTTCCATAGGCTCTTTATTTTCTTCCAGCTCTAAGTTCACTCTGTCTAAATTCCAGAGGTTTTCACACCACTGAGATGCCAATGGAATATTTCTCTTGATTTTTTTTACATGTGGGGATGGCTGTGTGTGTGTGTGGCTGTGTGTGCAGGTGTGTGTGCATGTGTATATGTGAGTCATATTTTTTAGAGATCCTTGCATGAGAAAATGGCATTTCAGTGTCTTTTTGCATATGCTTTCCCCTCGGGCTCAAAGACCTTAGCCCACCTATTCCCTCACCCACTCCTCACTGTTTTGATCCTTCCCAGGTGTCCCCTTAGGCTGTTCATAACACAGCACCCGTTCTTCCCCATCCCTGTTTTTATCGCACCACAGAAAAGCACATTATCCCAGTGTCTATATTTGATTAAAGGACTTTAGGCGCCCCAAGGGCAGGAACCGTGTTTCTTTGGTTTATAGCAGTATCATCAATGCCTGACAGGAAAGACGATCAATAAATTCCTTTGAAATCAGATTAAACAGGCTCAAGACCCCACAGCTCAGGAACATGAGGACCAGGCCCCAGGATTCATGACTGGGCATGTCCCTCCACAAACCCACCATCCTGCTGGCCTCTGAGGCCTGGCGCTGGTGCACCCCAGGTGGGTCATTTGGGGATGCACGCACTCACCCTATCTCTGTCTGCAGGGGACTGGCCAGAGCTGCGGCTGGTGGGTGGCTCAGGCCGCTGCTCAGGACGCGTGGAGGTCCTCTACCAGGGGGCCTGGGGCACCGTGTGTGATGACCTCTGGGACCTGAATGAAGCCGAGGTCGTGTGCCGACAGCTGGGGTGCGGTCGGGCCGTGTCCGCCCTGGGGAAGGCCCACTTCGGCCCGGGCTCTGGAAACATCTTCCTGGACAACCTGCAGTGCTCCGGGGTGGAGCGCTACCTGGGCCAGTGTGCCCACTCGGGCTGGTCGGAGCACAACTGTGACCATCACGAGGATGCCGGCGTCATCTGCTCAGGTAGCCCCTCCCCTCTCAGCCAATCACTTCTAACGTTGTTATTGAAGACATTTTGAAACTATGCATCCCAGATGGAATTTATCCATCCGCCCATTCACCCACTGTTGCATAAAACAACCCCTGAGCGTCTGCTCTGCCCCAGGCCCTGGACTCACACATGCCCTTGCACAGCACCAGGTTGCACGTGGGAGGTCTTGAATGTCAATAACACCAGCACCACCCGAGGCATTGCGGGCAGAATCCTGGGCTCTGGCCCCAGAGATCACAACTAATTTGGGCAGTGGTGCTGGAATCTGCGTTTTGACAGTAGTCCAGGTGATTCAGCAGAAGAGGGGTTCTGGGTAACCCTGCACTGCTTGCCGTGGGGCGGAGACGACCCAGGTGCTGTGCCCCACCCCTCCCAAGACCAGGGGCCCTGCCAGAGGAGGGCTGAGTCCTGTGCCCTGAAAGGCAAGAGTCCTCTCCCTTCATTCCCCACCTGTACCCTCTCCCTTCAATCTGCCACCTGCACCCTTGTTACCCTGCCCCCTCCATGCTTTGGAATCACTAAAGAGAGTGACCTGTTGCCTTTCTTTATGCATTCAGATGCAGAAGAACTGCCTCCTCCCACACCTCCAGGTAGGTCCATATTTTTTTTAGTCCACACAGCTTTCCAATGATAATAATAATATCAAACTTACTTGCAAATGCTAAAACCAAGGCACTGTTCTGAGCCCCTCACATATATGACTCATTTAACCCCCACAATAACGCATTGAGGCCACTACTTTTCCAGATAGGTAAACGGAGGCAAAGAAAGTTAGTAATGTACCCAGGGCTAGCCAGTGGATTTGAACCCTTGTCCACCAGTCTCATTGACCACATCCTTTCGTTGGCCCTGACTCCACAAAGATCAGGTAAAATTAGCACAAAGACGGGGAGATGTTTCGCTCAGATTATTGCTAATCCTGCAGAAAGATATTTTATGTTTTACAGAAGAGAAATTTAAGGCACAGAAAGGGTGAGTAACTTTCCTGAGATCACTCAGTGAGTTAGGGGTGAAATGAGTATTGACACTGATCAGTCTGCCCATGAAGTACATGCTCTTGGGGATCTTGCGACTTTGGCCTATTTTCAAAGATTTTCAAACTCAAGAATTGAGGAATATTCATCTGTAATAAAAACCAAAGATGAGAAAAACTAGACCAACACATGCATTGTAAATTCTGAAATGATACTGGAGGTAAAGGAAAAGGTGTTTTGTTTCATTGCGATAGACATTTCTGAGCACCTGCATGGGAGCTGGAATGATTTCTGTATGAATAAATGTATCTAATCCTCAGAGCTGAGGTTTAAGGAGATCCGAAAGCCTGCCCTAGAAAGTAGCAGAACTGGGGCGTCTGGGTGGCTCAGTCAGTTAAGCATCCAGCTCTTGATTTCAGCTCAGGTCATGATATCAGGGTGGTGGGCTTGAGCCCCATGTTGGGCTCTGCGCTCAGCAGGGAGTCTGCTGGAGATTCTTTCTCCCTCTCCCTCTGCCCCTCCCCCCCCACGTGCATGTTCTCCCTTTCTCTCTCAAGTAAATGAATAAATAAATCTTCAGAAAAGAGAGAAAGAGAAGAAGAAAAGTAGCAGAACTGGACTTTGCAGACCCCATCCCTTGCCCTTTGAATAAATCTGGCTGCCTCCACATACACAAGTCATAAGTCATTGGCAGGAGCATCTCTCTTAGACACTTGCTTAGAGAAGACCTTGGTGTGTTCTGGGTGTTCCTGGGATCATGAGTGGGAAGGAGGACCGTCCAAACTTCAAAGGCCATGGATGGAGGTGAAGGGCAGTGGACAGTCAAATGAAGGCCTACCTAGAGTTCTCATTTTATATGACTCAGCTATGCTGAAGACTGCATAGATGGCAGGGAAATGAGGAAGACCCTGTTCAGTGAAAGGAGCCATTCTGGTTATCTGTTGCTTGATACTCCAAAAACAGAGTGTGGTTTAACGCAATAGCCATTTAATGACACATTAGGTTGTTGTGGGTCAGGAATTTGGGCAGGGCTCAGATAGGAGATTCTTCTGCTCCACATAGCTGTGAGCGGGGTCACTCGGTGGGGTTCACCTACGGGGTGGTCTGGAGAGTTGAGGACAGCTGCACTCACAGGCTCGGTGCTTTGAGGAAACAGCTGGAAGGGTGGGCTCTGCCAGGGCCCTCCTCCTCTCCAGGTGGCCTCAGGACTCTTCACATGGTCTCTCCAGCAGACTAATCATTCTTCTTACAAGGTGGTTTCGGGTCCACAAGTGAGCCAGTGTTCCCAGAGACAAGAAGTGGAAACTTCCAGTCCCTCAAAGCACAGTGTTACTTCCATCATATTCCTTGGCCAACACAGAGGCCACCCAGGTTCAAGCAAGGAGACTGAGATCCCGCTCCGTGACAGAAGGCATGTCCAGGAATGTGTGGCCTTCTTTGATCTGCCACAGGACAGTAGAAATATTCACTCAGCACCTTCAGACCTTTCTCAGTTGGCACTAAGTACCTTGACATTTCAGAGAAAACCCTTTACATTTCACCAACTTGTAGATGAAACTCAGTATTTTTCCCCTGGATGTCAGCATGATCTCCCTTTTTTTTTCCTTCTAGGTCTTTCCACAGCTTCTCGGGATCATATAACAGGTAGTCACTTGTTCTAAATTGTGATGGTAACTCCACACCCAGAGAACCATCACAGCAGACGCGAGGCAGTGTGCCCAGGACATGGCACAGAGAGGCAGGCACAGCGTGGGTGAGGGGCTGCTTGTCTGCCTCCCAGGCCAGTCCCGTCATGGCCCCTCCCGTGAGAACGCCCGGGGAGTCAGGAACTCAGCCGATGCAACCCCTCCATTCCCACCGTAGCCTCACCAAGGGGCTCAGGGCTGTAAACACTGACTTGTAGCCAAAGGGGCAGGCTCGCAAGGGGATAAGGGGACCTGCCCAGGTCAGAGCAGGTGGGACGGCGACAAGAGACTTGAGGAGAATGGGGCTCATCCACCTGGTGGTACCCAGCCGGCCTTCTCCGGGTACAGTCCTGCAGGGGGCACCCACGATGGGTACCAGCTCACGTGGGAGGTTTCAAGAAACCCAGTCCCAGGGTTTTTGTGTCCATCCGACCTGGCCCAGTTGTAACTGCAACAAAACCAACAGGATAGCTCCAAGATGCCTTGGTGCGCCCCTACTTGCCAACATCTGTCACAGGGAAGACCAAGAATCTTGGCATTCTGGGAGCATTACGAGTTAGGGAAAAACAGAATGGAGAAAATTAAGCAACTTGGTAATTTAAGGGACAAGGTCAACCATTCATGTTACGTTTTCAAATTTCTTCTAAAATAATTTGATGATTCTAAGATTTCTGCTTTTTGTGTGTGGCATGCTGCTTAAGAGTATGTGCGTGTGTGTACATATGCATGTGTATTGATTTATATGAATATAATATATTTTATATAATATAAATAATATATACAAATATATATTCTATTATAAAATATATAAATAATAGTATATATTATATGACATAATATAAATAATATAAAAATAGATATATAATATATTTTCATATCGATTAATATGATTAATATATAATATAATGTACTGTATATAATATAAATATATATAATATTTTTATATAATATAAATGGAAGAATTAGATTTCACTTGTGTAACTCTTATAAATCCAAAGACCCGTAAGTTCCAGTCTCAGTAGATCCTGAGTTAAAGGAAACATAATACATCTAGAAAGGGGGTGAAAAAGAACTTAAGGGGGTGGCCAGTCATAGCCGCCTTCAACAGGCCACATCGTCCCCTTCTCTCCAGCTCATTGGACCCCAAAGTTATTCTGGAGCCTCTTGTTCTGCAAACCTTCCCAAACTCGCACTTAACCTGGGCTCAGCAGCCTCTGTCCCTTTGTCCGTCCTTCCCAACCCCCCACGTAGACCCTCTCTCCCCACAAGCAAGAATCCTTCCACTTCAGAAGGAGATAGTGAACAGAACTGACAAATACAATATTTTCTTCAGCAGAGGGTAAGGGGAGATGAAAAGGCAGGGAGCTCCCACACATTAATATGCTTGTCCCATCAGAATGAGATCGAACGGGCTCTCCTTCCGCGAAGACGTTTAGGCTAAAAGTCTGAACAGACAGCCTGTCTGTGACCCCCCCCCGGGGTCCACTGGCTGACTCCACCCAGGCGTGAGCGGGTCATGACTGGGGTCCCGTAGGGGCCGCCTCAAGGCCAGGTGCTGACATCTTTTTCCTCTGGCTTCAGGAGGAAGTGGCTCATGCGGAGGGGTCTTGTCCAGTCTCTCGGGCTCCTTTTCCAGTCCGCTGTACCCGGAAAGCTACCCGACAGACATCCAGTGTGTTTGGGAGATCCATGTGGACACAAAATTCCGCATAGAACTCATGATTCCGACTTTGAAGTAAGAAAACAACGTTTTCAGAGAAGATTCCTTTTAAATAAGAATATTAGTTTGTGAATTCAAAATAAAGATATTTCTTTTACTGGGAAACATTGGGGAGGGGGACAGAAGAATACAAAATTCTTCCCAATTTGAGGGTCAAATTAATTTTGTAGCACTATCCAACAAGTTACTTCTATTTATTTTTTTTTATTTGCCCCCGGGGTACAGGTCTGTGAATCATCAGGCTTACACCTTTCACAGCACTCACCATAGCACAAACCCTCCCCAATGTCCATAACCCAGCCACCCTATCCCTGCCCTCCCACCCCCAACGAGTTACTTCTAGTTTGAAAAATTGAATAAGTGGTTTATTGACATATTTAACTCAACCTTATGATGATAGCTTTTCCTTTGATTTTTTTTCTAAGAATGTCACCCAAATCCTCCTTGCCAGCTTTGCCCTTGTTTTACAATGGGTACCCATACTTATCCTCTTAGATTTTCCTTTTCCTTTATCTGAATTTTAAACAAGCAGTAGAAGGCTTTCCATACACACGTGAGCCACCTACTCCAGCCCAGGCCCTGGATCTTCTCAGCGTTGCCTCCAAGTGAAAGGAGCCAGAGGAGGCCTGGCCTCATCCCTGACACAGGGGATACATTTCTCTAAGGCACTGACAAATTTTTTATCTCCACAGCATGAAATAATGGCTGACATATTTTTTTTAGTGTTGGCTGTGTATCCAGGCTCTGTGCTATGTGTTTTGTATGCCTTGTAATATTCCAGCGTCACAGAGCCCGAAGGTATATGCCCCTGTCATCTGCACAAGAGACGAGGAACCCGAGGCTCAGAGATGGTAACTGACTTGCCCATGGCTAACCAGCTAGGGCTGTCTGCTCTCAGAGCGCCAGTTCTTCTCCAACAGGTGATTCTGTGGGCGGAGTCTGTGCAAAGCCCTCCTTGTATATGACAGACATCAAGCTGCTAACACAGTAACACTATGAGATGCTGTGAAAATCCACCTTTAGCACGCACTGAATTACCGCTCGGTCCATGGAGTCAGGCAGGCCCTATGCCAAAGAATGTCCTAGAAACATGTTGCCTTTGTTGACTAAAACCCTAAGGACACAGAGAGCCCACAAAGAAGTGAGAACCTTGAACCCACACGTCCAAAGTCCATTCTGTTATAGGGAATCTGTTCCTTCAAAATCAGCCTTTGCACATCCCTTGTCGGTGACTCCCAAAGTGCAGATACTCGACGTTCTGACGTTTTTATTTTTTAAAAAATCAAGTTTTTTCTCCCCAAGAATTTGAGTATGGAAAATGTCGTGAAATGGAGAGGTAGGAAAATCTGGCTGTGGTGTTGATTACATGCTGATCATTGGGGTATTGGCTTGGTAAGAGTTTATTTGCCGTGCACACTCGCATTTCTAATATTTCATGGAGATGGTGATTGGCCAGAGCCATTATGATTTTTAAATTTCTGTTCCTAAGTCGTAACCCTAAGTTTCCCACAATCCTCAGACAAAATAAGACTTCTGTAATAAGGCATCTGTTAGTTTACTGATACTTTATTAATCAACATGCAGTTAAAAGTGAATCCAAATATTTAATCCTATGAGTGTCATACTTTTTTAAGTTTTAAGATCTAGGAAGTTTGAACCTGCCACTAACCCTCCGCTTCGATGCCCCCAGCCTGGAGGATATCCTTGGATGCCCCTACGACTCCATTGAAATCTTCGATGGCCCCAGGATCGCCTCGCTGTCCATGGGGACGTTCTGTGCCTCGGTAGCTGTGATATTTTTCTCCTCCTCAGACATCATGACCGTGGTGTTCCGAAGTGATTCTATGATCACCAACACTGGCTTTTATGCTCTGTTCAATGTAATTCCACAGGGTGACGGAGAATCAGGTAGGAATCTTCTGGTGTCTAAAAGACAGACCAGTGTTCTAACCTGAGAGACTCCCCTATTCGCAGAGGCCTGGGATTCAGTTTTTAAAAACACCCCACAATTGGCCCCTTAAGCCCTACTGTGTAGCTGTTAGATTTCCCCACGAAGAGCATCACGTGGGCAATTGAAATCAGGCAGGGATGTGAGGCTGAAATGATGGGATGATTTGGGGGTAGTGGTAGCACCTGGGAAGACCGTCTCAGTGTTGCCTCTAAGGGAAAGGAGCTTTAAGAGTGTGGATGAGAAAGGAGCTTTAAGCATGTAGAGCCTGGGGGACAGAAGAGAATGCCCCGGTGGGGAGGGTGCTCCTGTGCTTGAGTGGGAATGGATGGCCTTGCTCAGGGACATGTGATGGGTGACAAGGAGGGGACATTCCAGGCAGAGAGAATAGCAAATACAAAGGCTCTTGAGGATACGCTGGAGAAACAGAAACCAAAGTGAGTGTGGCAGAACTTGTGAACTCGGTAAGGGCAGGTCTCCAGGAGACAGCATGCTGTCCAGCTGGCCACCACCCGTCGGCCCAGAAATAGCGGTCCCCACTGGGCTTTATGAAGTCATAGACACCCTGGTGGCCCAAGTCCTTCAAGGGATTAAATTGACATTTACCCACGTCACGTCCAAAAACACAGTTGGGGACCCCTTCCTCCAGGGCTCCAGGATTGTGTCAGAGACCCACACGGTAAGGCCTGCAGAAACCCAGATGTGCTGGGTACTGAGCGCTGTGCTTTGTATCCACACTCCCACTCACTCTTCACCCCTCTGAGATGCTTGCTGCTGGAGTCCCCATTTTACAGATGAGGAAACTGAGGCTCAGGGAGATGAAACAACTTGTCAAAGGTTATACAACTAGAGAGCAGTAGAGCTGGATTCAAACCCTCTTCTTTCTTGCCCTTATGCCTGGAAGCCCTATCACTGGAATCAAGACAGCCTTAGGCTTTGTTCTTGCCTTTATTTACCTTAAGACACAAATGCAGGAGTTAGAAATCCTTCCTCCTCAAAACTTCCCAAGTTTAAAACTAAAACCCTGCTCTATTTAGAAGACGGACCCGAGCTGCGGCTGGTGGGCGGATCGGGCCGGTGCTCAGGACGCGTGGAGGTCTTCCACCAGGGGGCCTGGGGCACCGTGTGTGATGACCTGTGGGACCTGAACGAAGCACAGGTGGTGTGCCGCCAGCTGGGGTGCGGACGGGCCATTGCAGCCCCTGGAAAGGCTCACTTCGGCCCAGGCTCCGGAAACATCCTCCTGGATAACATTCAGTGTTCGGGAAGCGAGGACCGCCTTGGCCAGTGCCCCAGCTCCGGCTGGTCTGACCACAACTGTGGCCACCATGAGGACGCAGGTGTCATCTGCTCAGGTAGCCTCTCCTTCCAGGGGCAGGTTCGTTCTGACTTTTCAACCAGCAGAAGTTGAGTGAGGGATGGAGGGTGCACACGGAGCAGGGCCAGGGGAGCTGAGAACGGCAGGCCCAAGATGAGTGTCCCTCAGCCAGGTCGACAAAGAATGCTGAGGGCCTGATTCCACTCTAAAGAAATGCACACCAGAGCCATTCAGTTGGCAGGTCCTTTTCTCTGCAGCCTCTCCTGGGTCCGAGCGCCTTTTCCAGAATCTAACATGCCAGTGTTCATGTCTATGTAACATGAAGCTTACCTGCTTGAGACCTCCTCACGCTAGGAAACTACCACTTGTCTCCATAAAACGTAACTTAGATTTCCTAAATTTACTTTTTTTTAAATTCATGCAGATGCTGGGACCTGGGCTCCAGATGTGATCCCTACATCTCCAGGTAGGTCCAATACTGTGAAATTCTAACATCTCTGCAAAGTGAATAAGAAATCTAATCTCTCTTGAGCTAGACCCTGTTGGACAGTGACCTAGGCATTGATCTCCCAGGGAGCTTTGAAGTCCCTGATGTCCAGGCTGCACCCAGACCAGTCACATCAGAATCTCTGAGCTCACACCAGTCAGGTCATCGGTAGTATTTAAAACATCCGTGTGATTCTCAACAAGTTGAGAACCAGCGGCTTGGACAGTAAGCTAAGAGCCACATTTCCCGAATGAGATGGTGTCCAAAACTCCCCTCTGGACAGAAGAGCAAGGAAGGGCAAGAGGGGAAAGGGGGAAGCAGTTCCATCGTCATGGCTGAGAAGAACATCAAGATGGAGAGGAGAGAAGGTAGGAAGGTTCGCCTCCCAAGAACATGAGTTGGAAAAATGAAAGCATGGGAGAAAACACAGATGAGTCCATGCCACACTCTCCCAGTGGGTCAAGGACAGGCTGAGTGTGAGAAGTGAAGCCATTGGGGCTACTCTGGGAGACTTTGGACCTCGCCAACAACTCAGGAATAGAGAAAGGGTACATGTTGTTCTGGTGACTGACTCAGAGTCAGTGTGTGGCAGTGACCTCCAAACTCAAGACTCCAGTGATACGTGAGCACGTGTGGTCCTGCCTCCTGCAGCTGCCTACCTGTCCAGGACAGGCTCCCAGAGGCCCACCTCCCCACCTGCAGGCACACCGGGCCCCACCCAGCCTCCTTCCAGCCGTGCACCGTGGCTAATTCCATCCTCTGCCTTCACTGGGGGCTTGGGTGTGGGGAAGGTCAAGGTTGAGGTGCACCCTGTAATGTTTGGGGGCTGGGCAAGGTGGCTAGCAGCCTCTTGACAGCCTCTACCTGGGTCTGGCAGCGCCATGGCACATTTGGAGGGACATTTGGTGGGGGGGCTCTAAGCTACTCCAGTCCAGATCTCAAGGGCATCCCAGGTCGGTGTCGCCATCCCCTGGATGCTGCCCACCTCATGTAGGATGCAGAAGTGAACCTACAGGAAGGGGCGATTGACTTCCCCACCTCCGGCTGAGGCCCCACATTTTCACTTTGCATTGGGACCCACAAAGCATGCGGCAGCCATGGAGGGAAGGTAGAGCCCACGGAACCATTTCTCAGGGACTGACCAGCAGCTACCTCCCTTTGGTGCCCTCTGGCTTTTCTTTTCTTCCCCGGTGAGGAATCTCCCCTAGCCTGGAGCCAGAGAGGAGGAAGGGGGCGGGAGGACATGGCTTTCAGTTCATCAGACAGCTCTGCACGGAGTCCTGCTTGAGATCTAGGGTTGCAAACCTCACAAGGCTTTTCTCTCTTTTCTCTCTGCTACAGTATTCCTTTTCTGAGGCAGGGGTACCTAGCGCACTGATTGAGAGAATGCATCATAGGATAAAAGACATTATGGGGGGAAATGAAATCTTTTATGTCTAAGTACTATCTTCCTGTAGGTGAATCACTTCTCCATAAAGCGTTATATAGTTGCAGGGACACACACGAACTAAGGCTTTTGCCATTTAATTCTCTCAGGGAAACAGCTGCATCTCAAACATTTTAACAAAAGGGAATTGCCTCTTTTTTTAAAGATTTGTTTATTTATTTGAGAAAGAGAGGGAGAGAGAGTGGGAGTGGCTAGAGGGACAGAGGGAGAGAGAGAGAGAGAGAATCTTAAGCTGATTCTTCGCTGAACATAGAGCCAGATGTGGGGCTCAATCTCACCACCCCGAGATCACGACCCCGAGATCACCAACGCTGAGATCCCGACCTGAGCCAAAACCAATGGTCAGCTGCTTAACCGACTGCAGCACCCAATGACCAGAAAGGGAACTGCTTCTGAGACCACCTTAGATAAGAAGAAATTTACTCTGCTGCTGTCCGGCACCCTTCCTGGCAAAGGACTGAGGAGGACAGACAGCGAGGCACCACTGTCCTCACTGCTCTGCAGCCCAAGAAGGGCCATGGAGACAAAGGAATGCTTGAATGCATCTGACCCATATGCTTCAAACTCCATGCCCACTAATGCCTGGTATAAAACTCTGACAAGCACCAGCTTTCAAAACCTGCCCGGCCCTTGACCTGCCGGGCAGTGATGCCTAAGGATACATCTAGAATATAGAAATATATGCCTTGCAGAAATCAAAGCCGAAAGGACACAGGAAAGAGGGAAGCCCCTCTGTGGGGCCCGCTGACCTCAATGGAAGGCTTGTCCTTTCCCCACCCAGGCTCTTGGCTGTCTGGTTTTTGTCCCTTGTCCCTATGCCTTTCTGGACGTTCCACAGTGGCGTGTGCTCCTAAGCTCAGTGATGTGACTGTGGGTGATGCCTCATGACTGATCGATCCCAGGACAGCCCTGGGCTTGGTGGATCCTAAGGCAGAAGAAAAAGCAAGTCACGTAGCTGCGCATTTTCTGTGATTTCTTGGTGAATCACTGAAAGAAGGGGAGAGACTGCGCCCCACATTAAGAGAGAAAGAGAAATGAGGAAGCCCAGCATCGTGGGCTCAAGTGTAGTAACAGGTTCATTCATTTGTATGTAACTATATGATGCTTTTGTGATACTGAGCTCTTTCCTGATTTTCTTTGGTTTTGGTTTTTGCAGCTTCCATCCCTCAAGGGCCTACGCCACGAGGTGGGCCCACGCCGCAAGGTAAGTCTCTTTCATTGAAAGTATAACCCGTCAAGGATGGACTCACTCTTGATAATTCATAACAGCAGACTAGATGTCTGTCTGTCCTGGGTGCCTGAGGGGAAGGAATTCGTGGGATGGAGCCCTCATGGATGGATGGTCTACCTCTGAGTTGAGCCAGTTTGCATGGCAGGAAGCTGGGCAGAGCGTTAATGAGCTATCAGCTGGACATCCCACACCTGCCGTGTACATGTCCCATCCCATTTCCAGCCTCACCCACAATCTTAGGGTCCTGTCCTGGTACTGGTCACACATCTTTTCTTCCCCTCCATTCCCTCTCTGGGGTACAATCACACACCAGCCAAGCTACAACGATGTCTTTACCACCATGATCCCTTCCCATTTTGTGATTCCCTGTTGAGCTTGATGGAATTCTGGGTTCTACTCCAGGGAAAAGACAAGGTACATGCCTGAAGAAGCCAACCAGTGGTCTCTTGTCTGCCCACAGGTGGAAGTAACTCTTGTGGGGAAGTAATTTCAGGCCTCTTCGGCTCCTTCTCCAGTCCTTGGTATCCAACGAACTACCCCACAGATGTGGAGTGTATTTGGGTGATACATGTGGCTGAGAAGTTCCACATAGAACTGGTGATCCCAAGCCTAAAGTAAGCAGCTTTGCCTTTTTCTACTTCAAAGTCTAGATGAGACTGGAATCCGTGCTTCCCTCAAGGAGGTGGCCTTTCCACATACCTAATCAACTTGGCAGCTATAACAAAAATATCACAAACTGGGGAGCTTCATAAACAACAGAAATTTATTTCTCACAGTCCTGGGGGCTGGAAAGTCCAAGATCAAGATTCGGGGTCTGGTGAGGGCCTGCTTCCTGGCTCACAGATGGTCATTTTTTCATGAGCATCTTACCTGGTAGAAGAGACAGGGAACTTTTTCAGGACTCTTTATAAAGGCATTAATCCCACGGTGAAGGTTCTGCCCTCGTGACTAATCCCTTCCCTAAGGCCCTACCTCCTAACACCATCCTGTGGGGTTAGGTTTCAACACATGAATTTTGAGAAGACACAAATTTGTGTCTTGGTGCCTACAGCACCAAGAGACACATCCTTCCACATTTTAGGTGAAAATCGGTCTGGTCATCTGAGCTTAGGAGACTTAGAATCATTGAACTCAACTTCCGGTGCAGTTGGAGAAGACCCTAAATTCCCTACGAGCATCTCTGACACCAGGCCACCGACGGGCCTTAGCTGGGGTCGCACACAGGAAGACCTCACCTCTCCACTCTCAGCCAGCTCCATCGGGGACACTGCTTCTTCCTTGGGCTGAACCCAAACTGGTTCTTCATTCCCATTTTCTCATCTTCATTCTTCCTTCTGATGCTACACAAAACAAGTCTGCTTCCTCTTCCCTCCAAGAATGTCTCTCATGCCCCTACTAAGAGTTTGCGTTCACAGATTAAACAGCCTCAATTCATTCATTCCTACTTCTTTCTCCGCCCACACCCATCTTTATAGGAATTTATCCTATTTTAATGCATATTTATATGCATGGATATTTACATATTCATATACACATACATATACCTGAGTCACTTTTTAATGAAAATATTGCTTTTCCTGATAATGTTTAACCTGGTTTCATGTTTCTGCACCGGCTCCCATCTGGGTCGTTCTCTCTTCCTGACATTGTTCACAGTCTGTGGGCAGAACCCCACCACTGTTCCCACCCGTGTTCGTCAGCCTCAGGAGTCCAGAAACTGAATGGTTAGATGCTGTCTTCAAAGGGGAAATGGGTTGGCAGTGGAGGGATGAGTCCGATTAATTTTACCTAATGGCCAAAATTCCTTTCAAATGGGGAGAACAGAAACCAATATCAGGGAGCATTGTATATTGTAAGTGAAATGTATTGTACATTCATTCCCTCATTCCACACCCATGAATTCACTAAAAGCGAGGTGAGCAGATTTGGTACGGAATATCCAAATCTATGAAATGCACAGTTCTGTGATTCAGGGGCACAGAGTGTCGTTTTATCGCTTCGGGAAGATGGTTATTGCAAACAGCTCTAGTGACCCACTCTCCCTGCAATCTCAAGGGGACTCTCCCAATATAAATTTCCCACTATAATTTCAGAGTATACAAATCAAGGAGCTGCTTCCTATGTTGCCTACAGCCAGAGCTTTGTTACTGACTTCCAGGTTTGATGCTTTTAAGCCTAGATTTATTGATACTTGCCTTTTGTGTCTAAGGACATAAAGTTAGTTATTTTGCACCAGTGAGGCTCAGCTGACAAGGACAGACCCCACGGGACATTTGGCTGTGACTGGAGGCATTTTTTATTGTCCAGTTGGGGGCAGGGAGGACCACTGTCGCACAGTGGGTGGAGGCCTGGGACGTGGCTAGCTCTCCTACATTTCCCAAGACAGCCCCCCACCCCAGCATGGAATTCTCCAGCCCCAAATGTGGATAGCTCTAAGACTAAGAACCCCTGCTTGAAGCTTGCATCATTTTGAGGTTTTTTCCTGTCTCAGCTTCTATGCAAAACTCTCTTCACACTTGATCTGCAAAAATTATATCCATATTTAAAATATGCCATCTCATTCTTGCTAAGTCAAGTGTGTCCTGTTTTCATGAAATCATTTCTCAGATTGCAGTGTCTCCCGTTACTGTCACAGTATTGTTGCCTTACATATAAATTTTATCCTTTTTTCCTACTTTAAAAATGGGTTGTGGGGCTCCTGGGCAGCTCCATCGGTTGAGCGTCTGACTCTTGTCTCCGGCTCAGGTCGTGATCTCAGGGTCCTGAGATGGAGCCCTGCTTTGGGCTCTGTGCTCAGTAGGGGGTCTGCTTGGGATTCTCTCTAACTTTCTCTCTACCCCTTGTGCTCATTCTCTCTCTCTCCTTCCCTCTCTCTTCCTCTCAAAAAAAGGGGGGGTGTTGTTTTGAGGTACTTGGCTCTTACTTCATTGGAACAGAAGTGTTCTGCAATAAACAGGTTTTCAAATTCGGTAAATCTGTAACTTGTAAAAGTATAATTGCATCTGTTGTGTATGTCTTACACAACGAGCACTTACACTGCAGCCTCAAGGGCCACTTACTATTGTTTAAATGCCAACATGCACACCTCCCACTTTGATCATGTTAGAGTAATGTTGATATTCTTGGCAGCATATTTATTGGACCTGCTTTCTGTGCAGGGGTCTTGGAACGGAATTCTAGTGCCAAACAAGACAGACAGAGCTCTGTCCTCGTGGAGTGTACAGTCTAGATGGAGAGGCAACTAGAACTGGAATAAACCAGTAACTCAGTGGACAGTTTCCATCAGCATTAAGTTAGTATGTGCTATGAAGAAAAATATGTATACACATATGGTAATAGACTAGAGAACAGAGGGGGTGAGGACAGCTTTTGGTAGGATGGTCAGGGACAGCTTCTCTGATCATCCAGCTCGGAACCGGGCAGTTTGGGGCATGGGAGGGAAGATTCCTACTCAGCAGGCCCTGGGAGTTTGGACAGCAGGCACCATTTCTCCCTGTTCCAGATCCCACTGTGTGGATACCCTATGGATGCCTGCCCCCACCCCAGGGAGTGGCAGGGTTTGAATAAAGAGTCAGGGGACATTCAAGATACACTTGGGGTAGAGAGGAAGACGGTGGGAAAGACCAAGAGCCGAGCTACCAGAAGGGGGCCACTGAAATAGAGCCAGAGAGACACAGAGAAATGCCGACTGACCTGGACCAATGCCCAGGGGGAAGGACAGAAGGGCAAATTCAAGCAGTATGTAAGGGGTCAAGTCCACAAGCGGGATGTGTGGTTGGAAGGAGCCAACAGCAATGACTGCAGTTTCTGGCTGGAAGGGTTACAAATGATAATTTTATTTAAGGCATTTCTGCAGATTTCCTTGGGGATATTTACTGTGCCTTTACCTCCTCAGGTTAGAGGACATGTATGGTTGCCCTTATGACTTCATTGAAGTGTTTGATGGACGGCAAGTCGCCTCACTCTCCTTGGGCAGATTTTGTGCTGGGACAGAGCTCACGTTCCTCTCCTCTTCAAACGTCATGACTGTGGTGTTCAGAAGTGATGCCATGATCACCAACACGGGGTTCTATGCTCTGTACAATGCCGTCCAGCAAGATGAAAGGGAGAATGGTGGGTCATTAATGATGTCAGGACTCTTTGGTCCTAAAGAAACAGAGGGCTGAATCTCATACCTCGCATCGGCTGAGTGTGTAGATGGAGAACCTGAATGAGGGTCTTGCTTTCCCAAAGGAAGGGAAGACACAGCAGGGCAAATCCTGCTGCAACAGACCGACCTCAAGCTACAACTACCAGCCACCTGATTCCAGCTGAATTCCATATAAAAACCACCCAGAACAGACTCCTTAGGTTCTGCAGTAGGACGTGGGGAACATTCTAGAGCTCTCAGTGGATTATGCTTAGGGTGATCATGCAATTTATTCTCTAATCAGGATACTTTGAGGGTTTAAAGGGGACTCTAGAATAATTAAGACACATTACTTGATCTGCAATAGTTGTGAATCAGGATTATTCTAGGCAAATCAGGACATAAGGCTACCCGACCTAGAGCCCAATAGCCTAATGTGGGAAAAACGTGCCCAGGTGCTGGGCGTTCTGTGACAGCCGAAGGTCCTAGGGTTTGGAGACAGCGCCACAGCTCAGAAGCGTCTGTTTTCCTGTCCGGCAGGTGCGTCCCTGAGGCTGGTGAGCGGCAGTCACAGGTGCGAGGGCCGGGTGGAGGCCTTCTACAACGGCACCTGGGGCACGGTGTGCGATGACAGCTGGGACCTGACAGATGCCAGGGTGGTGTGCCAGCAGCTCGGCTGTGGCGAGGCCTTGTCAGCGCCCACTCACAGCTACTTCAACGGAGGCACGGGCCACATCGTGCTGGATGACGTTCAGTGCACGGGGAACGAAGCCAAGGTGTGGCAGTGCACACACAGCGGCTGGTTCTCCCACAACTGCGGACACCATGAGGATGCCAGTGCCATCTGCTCAGGTGACACCCGTAGGGCCCAGCTCACCTCGGACAGGGGGTCGCCCACCAGCAGCCTCTGGGAAGGGAGGGGGCAGTGTCAGCACGCCATTACTCAGAAAGGAATCCAGGGCTTCAAGCCATCTGTCTAAGTCACTTTGTTTAAGAGTCAGATTTCCTTCTTTTAAATTAGTGTGTCTGTAAAATGTTCAAGACCCCTGCCCCCTGCTTAAAAGTTGTGATCATTAGATAGAGGATTTAGATAGGATTTAGGATCACTAGATAGAGGATTATCATCAGACATCCCGTTCCTGGATAGACATGCCACAGTGTTGGGGACGGTGCACTCGCCCCCAAGCAGAAGGAGCTGGTGTCCAAAGAGGCCTTAGCATGTGCCAAGCTCCGTGCTGAAAGCAGTGCGTTCGGACTCTCATCTGAACTACCCAGTCTCTAATGAAAGAGACTGTTACATTCTCACCTTACTGATAAGGCCACAAAGACATATCCAAGATCACACACGGCCCCTTCTCTGCTCAGTATCGCCTCCAAGGTCCTATAGGAAAGACTGAGCTTGGCTCAGTTACTAAAGCGCCTCCAGCCCCATAACCAAGCAAAAAGAAAGAAATACCATACTTTTTACCTGCTTTCAATTTTAGTATTTCCAGCAATTAGATGAAATATCATGAGGCTGAAAAGCAGAGGGCGCCCTGCACCCAGTGGACCCTGACCTAGGCTGCCAATCCTTAACCACCATGGATGGGTTTGCTACTACATTCCAACTACCCACAAAGAATGTGTTTGTATGATCCTTAAAAAAAAAAAAAAAAAAAGGATCTGATTTTCTTTTGTGAATCACATGACTGTCTTGCTCATTCTTTTTTTTTTTTTTTTAAAGATTTTATTTATTTATTTCACAGAGGGAGAGAGATCACAAGGAGGCAGAGAGGCAGGCAGAGAGAGAGAGGGGGAAGCAGGCTCCCCGCTGAGCAGGGAGCCCGATGCGGGCCTCGATCCCACGACCCTGAGATCATGACCTGAGCCGAAAGCAGAGGCTTTAACCCACTGAGCCACCCAGGCGCCCTGTCTTGCTCATTCTTTCTTTTGGTCTTTGAATAGGTGTCGACGGCAATCGGAAAGTAGGACCAACAGGTACTGTCGCTCTTCTGTACATTCCAACTGCCGCCAGGTCTCTGAGTGATATCTGTGAGCCTGGCTACTGGTTAATTCTGTAATCAGGGCATAGGTGACAGCATAAACCTTCTGGGTTTTTTTTTTAAAGATTTTATTTATTTATTTGACACAGAGAGAGAGATTACAAGTAGGCAGAGAGGCAGGCAGAGAGACAGGGAGAGGAGGAAGCAGGCTCCCTGCTGAGCAGAGAGCCCGATGCGGGCCTCGATCCCAGGACGCTGAGATCATGACCTGAGCCGAAAGCAGAGGCTTTAACCCACTGAGCCACCCAGGCGCCCTGTCTTGCTCATTCTTTCTTTTGGTCTTTGAATAGGTGTCGACGGCAATCGGAAAGTAGGACCAACAGGTACTGTCGCTCTTCTGTACATTCCAACTGCCGCCAGGTCTCTGAGTGATATCTGTGAGCCTGGCTACTGGTTAATTCTGTAATCAGGGCACAGGTGACAGCATAAACCTTCTGGGTTTTTTTTTAAGATTTTATTTATTTATTTGACACAGAGAGAGAGATTACAAGTAGGCAGAGAGGCAGGCAGAGAGACAGGGAGAGGAGGAAGCAGGCTCCCTGCTGAGCAGAGAGCCTGATGCGGGCCTCGATCCCAGGATGCTGAGATCATGACCTGAGCCGAAGGCATAGGCTTTAACCCACTGAGCCACCCAGGCGCCCAAACCTTCTGTTGTTAATGAACCAGAGCTACACAGCCCACTAGTGTTGACATATTGGTGGGGCTGGAGGTCTGCAGAGGGCAGGGAGAGGGCGAGGGGAACAGGTCAATGTTCAGGTTCACCAGTGATGTCATATCTAGGCCACAGGGATGCAGTGAGTCGGCACCTGCCATGATAGAGGGTCAGCTGTTTGCAGGGATGATCATGCCAGAGATGCTGCGGAGAGCAAGGAGATGGGAACCGCAGGCCAGCCCTCAATGAGCTGTATCCAGCCACTCCTATCCACACACTTAGTGTGCAGACGTTCCAGCTCTTAAAGAGCCAGCCATCTCCGTCCAGAAAAGTCACAGCTTTGAGTGTCAATATTTTTGAGGAGTATCCCGGTTAAAATCCTGGCTCACGTGTCCTTCTTCCTCTGTGTACTTTCACAGACTCCGCTGGTGACGGCCCTGCTGCAGGTGTGACAACTTTATGTAAACGCTTCTCATGGGTTTAGATTTGCCTTGTCCTCAGTGTTAGCACTTCCAGCAGCTAGATGATGCTGTCTTCCTCTTATACGCGAGAAGTTGCAGCTCTGAGGAGCCTTTAACTTAAATTCCACACCAAACCCAGTATTTCAGCCATAAAATGGATGCTTTACGGGACGTTGGTGTCTGACTTCAGCTGGGATTGTATATAATACAAGGGATCTTCCAACACAACCAGCCAGGGATGCATCCTGAGAAAGGATGCTTAGGCTTGCATTGTCCTCGTCACTTTCCATGAGAACATGCGCTCAGCCCCGTCTGTGCATCTAGGTCCAGAAAGCCCTGCCAACCATATGGCACTGTCATTTTTCCTCACAAAGTCCTGCAAGCTTGACAGGACAGGTGTAACCCTCTTACCTGACAGAGAACAGCATCAGAAACTCAGAGAGGTCCCCAAAGCCAACTGTTTTCTTATCAGGCAAAGCAGCCCTGGAACAAACTCCCCTTGCTCCTGCTCCCCATGCCCTCTCACCCCTCTGAAAGCACCAGCACGGGTCAGCGCCTCCTTCTGATGGGGCTTCTTCACCCTTTCTTGCAGATGAAAACTTCCACTGTGGCGGTTTGCTCACAAATAATTCAGGCTCCTTCTCCAGCCCTTGGTATCCTAAGAAGTACCCTGTAAATGTGGTGTGTGCCTGGGACATATACACAGACGCCAGGGCTCATGTCAAGCTCACATTTGAAGTGGTGAAGTGAGTAACTATCTCCTACTTTGCTCAGTTTTATCAACATAGTTACTGCATGCTGATTAACATAACAAAGTAAAAAATTAAAAATAAATAAAAATAAATAAACACTTATCGTACCCACCACCCCTAGCCCCACCAATAAACAAACAAACAGACAAATAAATAAAAGCCACCTTCCGTAGTTAATTCTCCAAAGCAAGGAAGGCGTTGGAGGCCCGTTGGGTAACATTGATTAAAATTTTAAAGGCATAAGTCTTTTAATGCAGCAGCTCTAGTTCCAGAAGATGAGTCTACTGGTAGAGTGTCACACACTGAGGATAATCATGGCAATGTTCTTACAGGAGCACTAGATTGGAAACAATCTAATTGCCATCAGTAGGGGATCGGTTAAACAGATTTGGGTCCATCGCACATGTAGGGCGATGGCCATGGAAGGGTTTGCGGGAAAGCCTTGGACAACAGGGCACCAACTGACTTCTGTGCTTAGACTCTATCTGGAAGGAAACAAAAGGAAACTTTCTAGTAGCTGCTTCTAAGAAGCAGAATGAAGCCAGAGGGACCAGTCAGGGGTGGGAGAAATTTTACTTTTCACCAAATACCTGTGCATACCACTTAAATTCTGTTCTCTGTGCTTATAATGTGTGCTTAGAAATGCAATTACATGGAAACTTTACAAATTGGGAGGTTTTTATAAACAGGAAGATACATACTGCCTGTCAGCAGAGTCATATTTCCCTCCGCACTGTGTGAAAAGATGTGGGTTTCAGGTGGCTTCCAGAACCTTCCCTTCCTGAACCCATCTGTGCAGTGCTCGGTGGAGGAAGAGTCCCAGCAGATGGATTCTGAGTGACATCATTTCTTCACAGGTTGGAAAACTTCTACGGCTGCCCATACGACTTCGTTGAAGTCTTTGATGGCCCACAGAGCGAGTCTTTTTCTCTGGGAAGGTTCTGTTCTGGTACAACCCCAATATTCACCTCCTCCTCAAATCGCTTGACGGTGGTCTTCCACAGCGACGCGATCGTCACCAACATGGGCTTTTATGCATCCTATGAGTCTGTTGTGCAAGACGAGAACAATACTGGTAAGTCCTTTGGTCATTTTGGTCCTGGCTGGTGATGAAGACGAGGGTGGGTGGCTGACTTGGACGGGGCACCAGGGAAGGGCAGGGGTCCCCCCGCTCCCTTGTTCACCCCCGAGGTCTGACTGGAGGAAGTGGTTAAACACCCACGTGTGGGCCATGGAACAACACGTCCACACACGTCTTCCAATACTAAACCTCAGCACACGGTGCCGAGGAGGGGTCTCGCCTGATGCCGTCTTTGCGCCTATTTCATTCAACACACGTGTGTCGTCTCTACACCTGCTTCAAGATGTTGTCTGCCAAGAGTGGCCACAACCAGGGTCAGCACGCCTGGTGCTGCCCACCCCACACTGGCCTTTCAGGGGCCTCCTTTTGTCTCTGTCCAGTGGACAATCCTGTCTGCGGGGAAAAGCTTTAAAAAACACCCCTCAGAAAATCACACGATGTGAGAGCTTGAACCCGAAGGACCCTTTGGCCCCCTTTAACGCTCGGTGGCTTCCTCCCCACGTGAGAGAGGAGAGCCCTCGGAAGCGGGTCAACTCCCAGGAAATGCCCAGGCCCTTCCTCTAAGGCAGGGGCAAAGGGGGAGTGTCCAGGTCATGACCCAGACGTGTCTGCCTTTCCCAGATGTGGCCATCAGGCTGGCCGGCGGCAGCCACCGGTGCGAGGGCCGCGTGGAGCTGCGCTACAATGGCACCTGGGGGACAGTGTGTGATGACAGCTGGGACCTGCGTGATGCCCAGGTGGTGTGCGGGCAGCTGTCCTGTGGCAGGGCGGTGTCGGCCCCCGGCAGGGCGCATTTCCACCAAGGCCTAGGCCCCACTGCCCTGGATGACGTGGAGTGTATGGGGACGGAAGCCAGGCTGTGGCAGTGCCTACACGGTGGCTGGTTCTCCCACAACTGCGGCCACCACGAAGATGCCGGCGTCATCTGCTCAGGTGGGTCTGGCCTGTCATCTGACCTAGACGGGTGGGCGAAATGGTGTTCCCAACTGCACTCAGAGCAGGAGGGGAGCCCAACATCACTGTTCCCCAAGCGTCGGCCATTTGGGTGCTCCTGCATGGCTTCCACCCACCTACCACCCACAGTGCTTTCCCCAATACTTGAGTTTTCGTGGACTCTTCTTTCATTTACATGAAATCATTTTACAAGGAAATTCTACAGTCCCCCCCATACGTGGACAGCCAGGATCACTTACCATAAATAGACAATACATACCAATAGGCACAGTGGCAATAAAACAATGTTAAAATGTTAAAAAAAATTAAAACAATAAACTCTCTAATCTGGTCAATTCATGCCCATGTATATCTAAAAATATCCTGAATCAGGGTTCTAAACTGTAATGCTTTATAAGCATGTAACTCTTAAAATAGAAGATGCACCATCTCAAATTATCCCATGTCCCACCAGTGACGAGTGACACCTCTGGGAAACATGGCTTCGGTTCATCCTCCTTGTTGCCCAGGTGACACAGAGATGGCTCTTTAAGTCACAGAGCTGGGAGCCCAGGTCCCAGCCCAGGGCTGTTATTCCTCAGTTTTATCCCAGTTGAGTTTCTGCAAATGAATTCAAAAGCCCCCATTTATCTCTGCATCCTTCTGGGTCTGGCTGGGAAGAGGCAAAGTTGTTTATTAGCTAGACCTGAACACAGTGACCAGAGGATGGAAGAGCAAGCAGGGGTGGGGGTACTAGAAGCTTCTGAGAGGAGACGAGAGATGTCAAGGGGCAGAGTCAGTGTTGAAGCAAAGCAGGAGGGAAAGCCACATGCTGAATATGACATCTGAGGACCGGGCCGGGGGCCAAAGGTGCAGGGAGGGGTGGAACCAGGACCCTGGACAGAGCCACACGAGGTGGGTGGGAAGTGATGGGGGCAGAGTCCACCTTCACCCTGGCCCTTTGGCTCCCTGGCTCCCTCCAGGTGCTGATGCCGCCAGTTTGTGTCCTTGACACAAACATAGTTCTGCACTTTGCAAACTGACACTTGCTCTGGGAGGCTAGATCCACACACCCAGGAGGAATTACAAAATCAAACCAACTGGAAAGAGAGGACGTTCACATAAGGCAACCCGGCACTGTGGCCAGTTTGGGAGCGGGGAAGACACTGTGATGTCCAGCAGCCAGCCAAAAATGAACCCAGTGACCCAGGACATCTAGTGCTTGTAATCATGGCAACTCAGGACTGTTCTCACATCCCCAGATTGGGTGCAATTTCTCCCCAGAACAAGACACGGACCTTTCTGTTTCAAATAAGTAGATCAACCTCTCAGGTTTGAGAATAATGAAAGGATATGACATACGCTCACCTTTTGACTTATGTCTTTCCTAGCCTCGCTGCCTTACTCAACACCATCAGCTGCTCCGAGTTACCCAACTTCAGGTAATTTCTATTATTCTCTATCGAGTAACTATAACCTATCTTGGCAGTATGGCAGTGGTTTGGGCGCCAAAGGCCCTGAATCTGTCATCCTGGCTTCATCGGACTGTGGGATCTTGAATAAATCTCTGAACCCCCTCGTGCTTCCTCCTGTAGATAAGGATGAGGAGGAAGACAATAGCTTTTGCCTCCCAAGGCCATGTTGGTACTCAGTGTAGAGCGGGTAGGGAAGTGCCTGCCGTGTGGGGCACACTATTTAGCAGCAACCAGCTCCGTCCAAGCACGGCAAGGAGTCATCTCTGTAGGTACTACTTTCTACCTGACAGAATTACAAAGAATGAAGAAGCTGATCACGTAACTTGGTCTTTCCATAGCTCTGTGACCAGCTCAGTAGTTGTCACATTTTAAATTAGGTCAGTGGTCTATTTGTGGGAGCGTCTTTAAGAGTAAAATACAATACACAAGGGAGTTAGGGGGGGAAAATGACCCCTACACATTCAAAGGAAACACCAGTGTAGGTTATGCTAAACAGTAGTGATGCCCAAGAAATGCGTTCTTTAAAACCTCTCTGCTTGGGCGCCTGGGTGGCTCAGTGGGTTAAAGCCTCTGCTTTCGGCTCGGGTCATGATCTCAGGGTCCTGGGATTGAGGCCCATATCGGGCTCTCTGCTCGGCAGGGAGCCTGCTTCCTCCTCTCTCTCTGCCTACTTGTGATCTCTCTCTCTCTCTGTGTCAAATAAAGAAATAAAATCTTTAAAAAAAAATAAAAATAAAATAAAATAAAATCTCTCTGCTTAAAAAAAAAAAAAAAGGAATAAAAGAAACTATCAACCGCCATGTTCTGATTTTCTGGAATGTGTATCAGCTTCTTGTCCTCCTGGTACACACACCAGCTGGGCGACGGAAGGGGCGCCCCCACCGAGCAAGGACCAGGGAAGGAACTTGATCTAGAATTAGGAACTGTACTTCACCCACAAGACAGAGGGCCCACGGACAGTTAACTGAGAGTGAAATAGGTTTGACACTGAAGATGTTGTAACCTGTTCTTTTGTGTTTCATTCTGTCCTTAGCATCTTTTCCGAAGCCGACAGGGGTGCCCGCATCAGCAGGTAACCTATTCCCCTCTCCTCACTTGCCTTCGCTGACTCGAGTCTTTGCTCAGAAATGCTCCCGCACCACTGTCGTGGGAGAAAATGTCCCCACTGGAAACACTCGTCTGCAGCCTCAGGAGGACGCGTAGGTGACAGCGCAAGGGGAAGGGCAGAAGATGCCTGGGTGTGCCTGGACAATCTGTGGTTGGAGCGTGAGCACCAAGAAGCTAGGAGATGCACAAACAGCTTCTGGGGACGGGTCTGGAGGCCTGAGGGTGGCCTGCTCACCCCAAATCTACCCGCCCCCCGACTCCCACCGTGAGCTGTCCTTGGCTGTGTTCTGAGCATACCCCGTCTCCGTTCCCTTCTGCAACCCTGCCCTTTGAGCATGAGGGGCAGCCAGGAATGACTGCCCTGTATGCTCCCAGGAGCGTCTACACGTATGCGGTGGCCCCAGATCGTGGGACTAGCACAGAGGGAAGCTATCATTGTCGTCAGTTGACCAAAGTGTGTAAGGGCACATAGAGAATATCTCACACACACACACACACACACACACACACACACACACACACACACACGAAGTGGTATGTGCATGTTAGCATCTCAGGAAAAATCCGGCAAACACAGCGAGTGCCAGAAACCAAGTCTTCACCACACACCAGGAAAGAGAAGAAGCAGCTTCACAGTGAGGCGGGTCCAAGCCAGCCGGCTAAGGAGCAAAACCTTCTGTCAAGCAGCGGTAACCTCCGGAAACGCAGTTATACCCACGGCAAAAATAAACGAGGGAGACAAAGTCAAGGGGGGAGTAGATTTGTTGTCGCTGATTATCAGCGGACAGCCTCCAAGAAGCGCTGGCTCTTCTGGTGGCCCGTGGGAAATGTCCACCAAGGTCCGGGCCAGCGGCTGGTGAATGGGGCAAGCAGGCGTGAAGACCACGCTGACGCCCGGGGCACCGTGTGTGATGACAGCTGGTCCCTAGACGATGCGCACGTGGTGTGCAGGCAGCTGGGCTGGGGCTCGGCTGTGTCCACCCTCCCGGGGCCCAGCTGCAGCCCTGGGTCAGGCGGCCCCCTCCCGGACGAGGTCACCTGTGCGGGAAGCGAGTTCTCCCTGTGACAGTGTCCTCACAGCGGCCAGCTCGCACACAACTGGGAGCACCCCCAGGACGCTGGTGTCACCTGCTCAGGTGAGGGCAGGTCCCTTGTGGGCCGGTCACGGAGCTGCCCGGGCAGAGCCTGGAGTCTGCACAGGGAGTCTGGAAACGTCTCCACGCCTTAGAGCTTCCCCGTGTCCGGGACAGATCTCTGTTCTCCGTCTGGAAGGGTCGCCAGCTGCTTACGATACAGGAGGGCCCCGTTCACCTCGAGGGCCTCTAAAGGTTAACCCGCTGTAAAATCATCAGTAATGGTACTTGTAAAGTTGTCGGTGGATGAACGAGACGTCACACATGAAGCCTTAGTCAAGCACATGACACACTGAATGCATGACAGTTAACTGTTTTGGTCGTGGTGGTATTTTCATTCCTAAGGCAAATTCTCTCAGAATCACTATGTCCGAGGTTTGGGCCGGGCTGTAGAAACCCCAGCGGGACAGCCCAGGCCACCTAAGAACAACCATTTGCACAGGCTTGTTGAGTCGCGTTTAAACAGATGCAATGATCTTTGAACTACTCAACCATCCTCATTGCTATTGTTTTTTAAGATTATTTATTTGTTTGTTTGTTTATTTATTTATTTATTGGGGGGAGGGCAGCGGGAGAAAGTATCTCAAGCAGACTCCTCCCTCCATGCTGAGGAAGGAGTTGCTGAGGAAGGTGTCAGCCGTCTGACAAGCTTCTCGATCTCACGACCCTGAGATCCTGACCTGAACGGAAACCAGAGTTGGACACTTAACAGGCTGCACCCCACAGGCGCCCCGCCCACTTCTATTATTACAGCCCCCTCGGGTTTTCCTTTATCTCTGCAGATTCTGCAGCTGCTGGGCGTCCAGGGATCCGTGAGTTCACTTCTGCTCTATCTGCTGATGGGTGACGAGCCGTTCAGTGCACAGGCCCCCACACTAGGTCTCCCTCACCACCCTCACTCTCCTCGACCATGCTCTTAGCTGCAGACCTTCCCCAGAAGGCGAAGGCCCAGAGCTGTTCCCCATTCCCACGGGGCCCTCCTCTGCCCCCAGAGGAAAGGCTGTGTGGGGTGTCGGCTGGTTCGAGGTCATCCTTCCCGTGCAGGGGATCTGAGAGCCGGCAGGACTGAGACCCCGGCTCCTGAGCCAAAGCGGGGACTCGTGCCACAGAGGGGGTGACCGGCCAGAGAAGGCAGGAGGCTCTGGGGGCAGGCGGGCCTGGTGGCAGACTTTCCGGACTCCACTTGCCACCCCACCTGGGCCCCAGGACCCCTGGACAGTACTGCTCAACTCTGGGTTCTGAGAAGCCCCCTGGGCCGCCGGGGCCATACTCCCCCAACCCCAACATCCACTTTATTTCCTTGAGTGTCTTACTCCTCACCAGAATAACATGTACACATGTGTGAGCCACCATCACATTTTAAATGCTAACTATTCGATTGGAGTTTGCACGGGGTTATTTAAAGGCAAACTCACGCCTGTGAGGTAGAGCGTATCGAGATTAGGCAGCTGCACGGATGGTTTGGAATGTCCTTGGGATAACTGTTCTCTTTTTCACACGTACAGTTTCTTCAGCTCCTGGGGAACAGCCGCGCATTTTCCATCCAACAGGTATCTTTTCCGTTCTTACATTTTGTGACTTCTCTTCCTAGGCTGGCACTGGGGCCCCACAGAAATGTAGCCAACGTAGTTTTCCGGGCCCTGGTGCTGTAGGGAATCAAAGCTGGTCAGATGGTGGGTTGTCCCCAAGCGGGGACCTTTTCAAGAAGAGCCAGCCACCCACCCGGCCTCAGTGGCATCACTGAAAGGCCTGTAGGAAGAGCCTGACGCACACAGTGCTCCAGGGGGCCCTTCTCTAAGGGGACCCCAGGAACCAGCCCAACCGCTGGGGCTCAGAATCAGAGAACCAGCCTCATCTGCTTCTGGTTCAGGGGCAAGTTTCACACAGTCACCATCTGACCTTTCGGTAGGAGCGACGCCCCCTCTTCCTTTGCTTGGTTTCCCAGCCCCAACTTTCTCCCTCATCCTCCAGTAAATATGTCAGCCTTTTTTCAAGTTCAAGTAAGGTGAAATTAATTTTGTTCCGAGAACTCCATAACGTTCCTTGAGAGACCTGGGTAAGAAATGTGGACTCTGCACCTCAAGCATTCTGCTGAATGGTTTTGAATTTTGAGAAACCACACGACAGATGACACCCCAGACAGGAAGAAAGCAGGAAGCTGTTTCTAAGTGTGTCTTCTACAAGGTCACAGTGTGGCCCGGGTTCCCATAGAGAAAGGGCCCGTTGAGGGTGAAACACCGTAGAGTTGGCGCTGAATTTCGGAGACCTGGGGTTTCCTCTGCATCTATGGTTTCCCTACGGACACAGGCTGCCCGGCCAGCGGTCAGCGGGCTGCAGGCTGGGGTAGAATTCTCTAGCAGGGAATGCTGTCTTGTTTGAGAGTGGCGGGAACCTTCTCCAGCCCCTCTGCCTTTGGCCCCTGCAGATCTGGCCGTGGTGCGGCTGGCGGCCGGGAGGAGCAGGTGCGAGGGCCGCGTGGGGATCCCCTTGGGGGGGGTGCGACCACCTCTGGGGCCCCCCGCTGCGCAGGTGGTGTGCCGGCAGCTGGGCTGCTGACCGCCCCTGGCAGCCGCGAGGGGCAGTCTGGTGGCAGCTTGGGCCCCATCTTCCTGGACGCTGTGCAGGGCACAGGCGACAAGAGCACCGGGGCAGTGCCACCACCTCGGCCTGTCGGTCCGGAACTGTGGACACCGCGAAGATGCCAGGGCCAGCTGCTCAGGTGCCTGAACTCGCCCCAAGCCCGGCTTCCCTCCCCAAGCAGCAGACGTGCTGGGCAGGCCAACCCTGCAAGCCTTGGGCTTCCGGGTCGTGAAAACAGCCGGTCCCGTTTGCCTGGAATTTCCCCAGTTGGAGCGCTGCAAGTCCCCGGTCCCGGGAACCCCCTCAGATTCAGCTAAGCCAGGACACTGGGCACACTAGTCTCAGCCGTGTGCCTGATACCACAGCCTGGTTCCTCGCTCTTAAGAAGAGCAGAGATCCTAAGAGCAAAAATGCGCCTGGAAAGCAGGAAGTTGTGCCCCGGCTTGGGATGGTTTTTAATTTCCAGGAATGATTTTCGGATGTGTGTCAATCCCATAAATTTCTCAGGAAGGTATTTCTCAGAGAGAGCTACGTGTGAATGCTCTCCTGATCTGCTGATTGCCTGACTAGGGATTTTCTTGCCTTTAGGGACAATTGTTATTCAAAAAAGCTGAATGAACATTTAAAAACCCTGTTTGGTTACCTGTTGCTACTAAATGAGGTAGCAGCAAACATCTGTGACCCCCACCCCACAGCCCAGAGCCATCCCCTCCTCAGAGGGTGGGGGAGACGAGGTCCCCAGACAGGTGAAGATTGTTCTAGCCCACCCTGTTTTGGGGTAGTTTTTTTAATCTGTAGGGTGAACCTTTGGTGCTCCGAACAAGTCCTGGTATCTCTTGATGCGACTCGGAGTCAAAATGTTGTCAGATGCTCATCTGTCCTATTTGCTAGCTTCAGGTCTGAGTGGCTATCAATGGCTCCTCCCTGGAAAAGCTCAGCTAGATGCTTCTCATTAGTGTCTATAAGCCAGGGTCTCACCAACTGGGGGACAGGTGGTCGTAGAAATGCAGTTGCCTCTGCCAGGCCATCCTGAACTGGCACACTGTCCCAGATGTGGGTTCATACACCCACTCCGCTGGTGTGTCCATGAGCGTTTTGCAAATCTGCACCTGCGCTAATCTAAGTTTTCTCTTTCAGCTACAGAAGCTGTCCCAGAACCAACAGAAACAGATCCTACAGCCGGTAATCCTCTTACTGCTTCTTTCAGGGCTTGCTGGCTCTTGACTCTTTCTAGTGGATTCCTTGAGGCTACACCCAGGAATGTCAGTCCCTACCCCTCCACCCCCCGGCGGGGGGATTTGGGTCAGGGTGGGAGAGGTTGCAAGCAGGGCTGGCTCCTGGTCTAGTCTCTGCTTCTAAAATTTATCTACCTGTGAATCTGGGCCAGTGTTTGAGTCTTACCTAAAGAAAATAATGAAGAGTTGAGTTTGACCTATTTCCATGCTGTTGCTTAGCAATTTAATGACCCAGTTCTAAAATCAGCATCTAGCCTTACCTTGCAATTATCCTATTTCAAATGCAAAGATAGGGAATGAGGGAACGAAGTATCTGAAATCAGAGCTAGCCTGGAAAAACCAGGCACTGCATTTGTGAGCACGAATTTAACTTTTCCCTACATGGCTTGAAGAGATTGTAGAGTAGTGGACTTCGGGGTTGGCTATGGTAAAAACTGCAGGAAAGTCCTATCAGAAATTACTTGGCAGAAGAGCTAATCCTGTTCCAACCCTGAGTCTTGCCCAGACTTGCCCGCCATCAGGTTGGCCGATGGGAGGCGCCGCTGTGAAGGTATACCACAGCGGCACGTGGGGGACCGTGTGGGATGACCTCTGGGCCACCAACACGACCCACGTCGTGTGTCGGCAGCTGGACTGCAGGGAAGGCATCGGAGCCGTGAGGAATGGCCGCTCTGGGGAGGGTGTGGGGAGCATCCTCCTGGGGCAATGAGGTCACACTAGGCCAGTGCCGGCACCCGGGCTTGCCCATCCACAACTGTGGCCCCATGAGGATGCCGGGGTCATGGGCTCAGGTACGCACTCTTGACTTTCTCCTGATGTCGCCGGAGCCATGGCTCTGGGGGTAGGCAAGCAGGACTTGGAAATGAATGTGCGGGAGCTCAGGTTCCCTCGGGGTCCTCCGAATTCCTGCTGACAGTCCATTCTCAACATCGGTTCCCAGAAGCTTCTGAGTCCTTCTTAGCCTCTCGTACTCTGCTGATTTACCCAATGTTTGAGCCTACACTCACGAGTTCACTTTGGAGCCCTCAGTCTCTGCCCTTTCCTGGGATTTACCACCCCCTGGGGTCATTGCTCTTCCTAGTCTTTGGCTTAAAATTATGTTTTGAGCCTGAAAGCTGCCTTTGTGGTGCTGCTTTGGGGAATTCCATGAACAAAACCCAGACCCTCCCACCTGGACCCTTTGTGAAAGCATCACCTATTTCCGTGAGGCCTCAGTGGTTTGAGATGGTTTCCCTTTCACTTTTTTTTAGTTCAGCCCACGTATGCATTATTGGAGGCTGCCAAACAAGTAAAGTTACAAAAGCAAATCAGAGGAAATGAAAATACCCACTGCCCAGCTTATCTTAATTTTATAGAGCAAAGACAAGAATAGTAGGAGTCAGTGAATGCATCCATTTCTTTAACAGATAGTTCTTAATCTCTTCCCCTGCGCCAGGCACAACTCTGCGTGAAGACACAGAAGTGAGCACAGCAGGTGAGGATCCTGCCCTCATCGGGTTTCCTTACCAGGGTGAGGGGTCAGGGTCAGTCAGGTGTTTCAACCGTAATAGGTCATTCACGAAGTCACGAAAGTGACTTCGAATCAGGAGACGTAATATGCTTGACCATGTCGAGGAGCCACTCTTCTTTCATAGTCAGACCTTGGTGCTATGGTGTAAACTAGTTAGGTTGGTGAAAAGGAGCAGTCACTGTTGGAAACCTAAGGTCAGAATTAGGAAGGTTTCTGTACTTTGCAGTCCTAGGAAATCTTTGCTCTGCACGGCATCAGAGAAACAGCCCCTGTGACCCACACGGGGAGATTACCGTCCTCACAACCAACGGTGGTCCTCCTCTCCACCTTCATGTACCCCTCACTCCAGTTCAGTCTCATCCAAGAGGCCCTTCCTTGTAATTTCACATTTCAGAAGTCATTTTTGTGTCTAATTTTAGTACATCTGAGGCATAAATGTTTTAAGTAAAAAGGTAGCTTCTAAATTTTCTGTTGGTGGGTGGGATTTTTGCTTGGATTTTTTCTTATTTTGGTTTTTGGTTTTGTTTTACAATTTCAGCATCAGCCACAGAAATGACCACTTCACCCGGTAATTTTATTTTCATTCTTGCTTTATGTAAATCATAGATGGCTGGATGGTCTTGCATATGGTTAGGGTTAAAGTCTGTACATCACCAGAAACTAAATATCGAGCTCATATCAAGCTAATATAAGGTGCTCACATATTTGTTTAATGCTTAGTACCTTGGGCAGATAAGGCTTATAACCCTTCTGTATGGAGGACTTCGTTTGTCCAGTGAGTGCCCTTGGCCCTTGGTGCACCTGCAGGTCTCTGAGATCAAGGTATAGTGATGTGAGACTCCTTCAGATTCACACATTTGGGAATTCAATGAGTTCATTTTTTTAACAGCACAGGACTTCGGGCATCATGGGCAAAGCTATCCCTGTACTCTGCATTTTCAGAAAATAATACAGTACCACATCTGCCATGTGTGTTTCAGAATACGGTATACCAACCCAGTCATATGCAAATTTAAAGAAATAATTTACGTGACTAAATAAGTTGGGGAAATACCATATCCTTCTCTTGAAGATTCAGTCTGTTAGCCCATTAAAGTGTCTGACAAGTCCTATGGTAAAGGATCGTTTTAACACTTGGGTTGACCTAGTGTTTCTCAAATTTCTTTGACCACCGAAACCTTCTGAGTAGAAATGCAGCATCACAGAATTTGGAGCCCAGGAATCTTGGCTTATGTTCTAGCTCTAGCCTTAACCAATTGGGTGACAGTGGGCAAGTCCCCTTATCTCCCATAGCCTCCTTTCTTCATCTGTAGGACAGGAAGAGGAAGCTTGTCCTGGAGGTTGGGTGGCACATGCCAGTGCAAGCACACAGTGACGGGAGCTTGATACACTAAGGGATGTGTGTGCTGCTGTCTCCTGAGTATCTGGCTCTCTAGTTTAAGCAACACATGTGTCTTTTTTGTGAACTTCCCTCTTGGGAACTTTGGGGGTCATCCTAGAGCTTGAGTTGATCAATACATGGGTAAGTAAATTGGAGAAATACCATCTCAAAACAAATCAATTCAAGTTTTCTCCGATGGTAAACACTCATGAAAGTAGTTCTTGGACCATATTTCCAAAATCTCAGAACCCTCTGCCAGGCTTGGGAGAAACTGACTTCTAAGAAAATGAAACAATGAAATTGATTTGTCTCTTTGTGGTTGGGTTTGTACAAATCAGCTGCCAGCTCTCTCAGGCAAGGTCAAGTTTGATATGGCACCATAACTGTATAACATTTTTTTTCAAGATTTGGAAGAAACCTTAGAGACTGTTCAGACCTGAAGTCACAAACAGGCAGCCCTTTGAGCCAGTTTTGATGCAGGGAGAGGTTTTGATTCAGATGAGAGAGTTTTGCCTATGCAATGTTTAATTTTTCTTTTAATATCACATTTTACAAAAGAATGATTTCATATCAAAGCCCAGATTTCAAGCTCTTTTGGAGAACCCAGAGGATAGGAAGTGATAGCATGAGTTTTGTGAGGGCACCAGTTGTCTGGGGTTGAACAGGAAAGGGACCCTTTACATGGCAATGCTGTCTAGTTTCTTCCTGGCCTGTGTTGATTATTTCTGGAGGTAGAGGCATCGCCATTTGGATGCTTGGTACCTCCAAACTTCAGTGTTCAAATAAATCACCTGGAGATATTTTTTTAATTGATTGATTGATTGATTTTAGAGGAAGAGAGAGCAGAGAGCATGAGTGGGAGGAGCAGAGAGAGTGGGAGTGAGAATCTCAAGCAGACTCCCCCTGAGCGCAGAGCCCAACTCGGGGCTCCATCTCATGACCCTGATATCATGACCTGGGCTGAAACCAGGAGTCAAACGTTTAACCTTTTAACTGACTGAGCCACCCAGTCGACCCTCCTGTAGATCTCTGAAAACGTAGACTCTGATTCCATAGTTCTGGGGTGGGTCCTGAGGGTTTGCATTCCTAATAAGGTGATGTAGTTGCTGTTCGTCTTGGGACGAGCCCTTCAGATGCAGCAGAGGAAGCTCAGAGATGCAACGGGACTTGTCCAGAGTCACATACTTGGTTACACAAAGGGCAGAGACTAGAACCCAGGTTTCCTGGGTCCCAGACCCAAATACCATCTTCCTCATTATTTATTTCCCTTAGCTTAATGATACAGAGAATAGGAAAATCAAATAGGAACAGAGCATAATCAAATATGAATACAGCTGGGGCAGAATTTGTAAACAGGATAATTTTAAACAAAAAATATTATTTACCAATGAACTGGATGGACAAGGATGGTATTTAATTAAAATTTCCTTGAATTATACTTGTTTTGACAGTTCCTGATTCCACTGCAGCCACAGATTTGGTCCTTGGAACTGGTAACAACTCTTCTGCTGATCTGTCTTCTTCCTGCCTTTAGGGGATATTGCTGTGTTGAAATTCTACCTAGATAGCACACTTATACTATTTGTCCAGGGGTCGCTTGGCTGAATTAATCTCTTGGAAAATAGACTAGAATCCAGAAATAGACACCGAGGGCCTCTACACGGCCGAGTTTAAGTCCCAACATTCAAGCTCACATGACGGTATCCACAGAGCCTGTGATTCTTACTTCCTACACACGCATGGTCTCCCCACTGTGTTATGAAAGACAACAAACCAGGGAGGGGTACGGGGACCAGGAGGGAGAAGAGCTGTTCACAGAACAGCTACAGTGGCAATTGCAGGAAATGCTAACAGACCATCTGACTGCCCGAGAAGTGTTCCAAAACCCAGTAAATGTCATCAGACCTTCTAAATGTTACAGTATGGACCCCAAATGCCCACTATCCTCAACATCCTTCGAGGTACCCCTGTATGACAGCCCTGAGGCACAGCAATTTCTTCCCCATGAGCCTGAATCATGCAGGTTGGACTATGTCTTCTGTTGAAAAGGATAGGACAGGGAAACGTGCTCCATTTCAGGAAAGTTTTCATTTATAATGGTTCATGTTTTGCTTTGGGTGCCTCTACTTTTATTCAGGTGGTTAGGAAATAACTAGTTCTCACACTTGAATTTTTCCAACAACAAAACCAGGTAGATGAGATCCTAGGAAAAGCAAAATTGTGTAGAACTGGAAAATGCATAAAAACTTTCAGATTGATTGATTTTCCTGTTTGTGTTTCCTGTTTAGGTATGATTTCTACTTCAGCAGAAGTGACTTCTTCACCTGGTAATGCCCTCAGCCCACTGCAAATATAGGCAGATGGGTGAGCAGGACTGCCTGTGCCATGTCGTCAGGGCCAAAACCAGGACAGCTTTAGGGGGGTTGGGGGTGGTGCGGAGAGTGTCAGGTTGTCACTGTCTTTGAGCAGAGTGCCCGGTCTGGACCAGACCCTGTGCCGGGCACGAGGTGGTGGTGGTGTCTCGGGAAGACAGAAAAGGGAACTCTGGCCAGGTGAGATCACCTGTCATAGATTCTCAGAGCATCACATATCTTTCCTTCATAGTGCTGGTCACAGCTGCACTTGACGGAGCAGGAGCCCTGTCTTGAATTCTGTATCGTTTGAGTCTAGTATCTAGCACAGTGTCTGCAATAGAAGGGATGGATGAATCAAAATCTGTTGATTAAATAAATGAAGTCCTTGATTCCTATGCTCCAGGGACAGAAGAAAATGAGTTAACTATAAAACAATTATTTTTGCCATTTGGCAGGTTTTGACCAATTGCTTTTTCTCATTTCCAGAATCTTTTAGTATTACTGTAACCACCTCAATAGGTAATGTTATTATGGGTTCTATTCATCTTACTTGCTATAAATTATCTTATTTGATTTTCCAGGGAGCTTATTACACAATTGTTTATGTCCTGATCAAATTATTATTCTTTAGAGTTTTTAAGTATGTTTATATTGACCTGACTCACATAGGCCACCTCTGTACCCCCTGATGGGGAGTGAATTCCAGGCAGCCCAGCTAAATGCGTGGGCCAAGGGAAAAATTCGTTTAGCCAATCCCCAACCTCAAAAATAAGTCATTCACTGGACTGTTGATCTAACGTCAACTGCCCATGGTGGGAGCTTCTCCTGGAGCCCAGTCACAGCCTGGGTGTTGGCAGGATGGTGGAAAGTCAAGCCACGGCTTTGACTGATCCTCCTTAGACATTCATCCAGCATTTGGTGAGGATGGTCACGTGCCAGGCTCTGTGCCAAGGTATTGAGGGATACAGAGTCAACTGTGGTAACAAAAAACTTTTGTCCTGTATGATAATCTTGAGTGATGCTGGTTGCAGTTATCTGAGGAGTTCCTAATGTGACTTTGGGGTGAACAATTTTACAAATAGAGTGTTAGAGGTTTATTTGTGGGGAGGACAATAAAGAGGGTGCTCTCCCCTACTCCAGGTGCTAAAGCACTTAAATAAAACACTAGAGTCAAGACCAAAATATGACCCATATTCCCGAGAAGCCTTGGTTGGAGGGCACCTCTTAGTACAAAAGGCAAATGGACTTGCCACCCCCTCCCTACCTGCAGTCTAGGTCTTGGGACAGCCCACCTAGAGAAAGTTCCGGTCTACAGAGCTCGCCCTTTCCTGTGTCACTGCCTTCCAACCATTCAAGAAGAGGAGGGAGGACCAGGCGAAGGAATCCCTCAAATTACAGAATCTTTGTTAGACTAGCCCATGTTGGGAGAAACTTGGACCAGTGGTTGTTGCCCTCTGAGTAGGTAATGTCCACCTTCTCCAAGGGGAGAAGTAAAGGGTGGGCAAGAGGAATGGAAAGCCAAGGAGAGGAGAGGTGGCCTAGAAACAATGGCAGATCTCGGGATGCTCTGCCATAGCCCATGTGTGGAAAGCAGGAAGACAAGCCAGGCCAGTCATAGTGATCTAGGACAGCCACCTTTACATCTCTTGTGTCTTAGGAACACGTGTACCTGATATGGCTGTCTTATTGCTGCCTTGTTATTTTTTGCTCTCCTGCAGCTTCAGTAGCAACTGCTGTGACCTCTACACCAGGTAAGACACTGTCTCCTGCCCCGGGTAAGTGCCTTTTCTTAGTCTTCTGTTCAACAGACTAGACTGTTCCATGGAAAGCTTATCCCCGGCACAGCCTCAAGAACAGGCCCCCAGGAGTCCTCTCCTCCCGACTGGCTTTTAGGTCTTTTCTTCTCTTTTTCTGCAGATACCTCTTCATCCTCGGCAGAAGTGACCTCTCCCTCCGGTAAAGGCTCTCTTGTCATGTGGTTTAAATCATGAGACCAACTTCTCACTTATTGTATTCAATTTAGAAAATGAGCCCACATAATGACCATGTTGACCACAAACTAGACTGAACGAAAAGATACCCTGAAGTGTCCTTTCTCCCATTTTTAAGTGTCCTATTTTCTCTGTCCCTATGCAGATGTATCTTCAACTTCAGCAGAAGTGGACGCGTCCTCTGGTAAAGTTTTCTGCCTGTCATATTTCTTAAGTTAGATATGATCAACGCTCCCTCTTTCTGTTGGGACAAGTGAACATAGGTACTGAATATTTTGTCTGTGGAAGAAGCCATGATGTAAACAGAAGTCCCAGCCTCCTTCTCACAGAAATGAAGCTTCTTGTTCTCTTCATACATCCATAGTCACAAGAGTGGTCCCTCCACTAGGAAAGGCCCTCTGCTTGTTGCCCTGGTCTTAATCAGATGTGCCCATGGGAGGGGCCCCACACCTGCACTCGCTTGGTGATCTGGGCTGTCTTACAGGTGGTGCTTTGACCCATCCCACACACCCAAATTCAAGAGAACTGGATTGTGGTAGGGTTGGCTCTACCCATTTGCAGTCCCATCTTCTACCACACTGTTGTTCAAACCAGAGCATTCCACTGGCCTTTCCCTGATATTTGAGTTTGAGTCTCTTTGTTTGCAGATAGAACTCCCTCTCCAGAAGAAGAGGTCTCTTCACCAGGTATGCTCTCTACTCTCTGTGGTAGCCCTGGCGAGGGACTTTCTGAGAAACCACAGCCCAGCAGGAGCAGACACCCTCAGAGAAAACACACTCCTATTTCCCCAAAAGAGGTCAGGAGGGAGGAGAGGGAGATCTGGTTGGTTCACCTGAAGCCAACAGTGGTTGATTCTGAACACGGTAGAGGCAGATGCAGGGACGGGATGGTAGGATAAAATAGCATTAAGCATCAACCCTGGTCGATACCTTAGAGATGACCCATGGCAGCAATTCTCAAATGTTAATGTACGAGTGAAGGGCCTGAAGAACTTGTTAAAATGCAGTTTCGGATTTCACGGCTCCAGGTGGAGCCTGGATTCTGCATTTCTCACAGGCTCCCAGGCGATGCCCATACTGCTGGTCATGGGCTATTTCGAGGAGTAAGATGCGAACCACTACCCTTGTTTTGGAGGAAAATGCAGCCCAGAGAAGGAGGAAACTTGCCACTGTCTTAACTTAGGCAGCCATAACTAAGTATCACAGACCATGTGGCTTAAACAACAGAAATATATTTTCCACAGTTCTGGAGACTAAAAGTCCAAGATCAAGGTGCCAGCAGAGAATGAACGTGATGCCCACATTTTATGCTCTTGAAAAGCAGAGTGCTGTAGGAAGGGTGTGTGCTTTGGGGCCTCCCAGGGCAGAGCTGAAGATGTCCCGGGCATGCTGACAAGCTCCCTGAGTCTCGACTTCCTCGTCTCTAACATACGGACAATATTTCCCTGGAACAGCTGCTGTAGGGATTTGAGATGTAAACTGTAGGACATGGTATGGATGCTCAAAATGGGAGTGGTTCATCTCTGGCAAAATGCCACCTTCTCGTATGCCATTTTACTCCTGGATATGGATGGATTCTGTTCTATGCAGCGTATGGATCAGGCTTATTTTCACAAACTTGGAGTGTACAGTGTAAAATTTCAATGACATGTGATGTTAATGCTTTCTTTTGACTAGAAAAAAATTTTTTCTCTCTCTTTTTTTGGCAGCCATAAATCTGATTTCAACAAAAGTGACACCATCACCTGGTAAAGATCATATACCTGTTGCTAGATTAACCCTTAGTTGTATAGTAATTTGTACAACCGTACTCTATCATAAAATGCATTGTCACTTTTCCTACCTCGCTTCCCTCTGTGTATTTCACATGGAAGTACACCTCTCAGATAACGATCTTTCTCTTATCTAAAAATGTTTCTGAGAAATCTGCTTGGTTTTCTTCATTTAATTGTCCTGATCAAATTATTTTATTCTTTAGAGTTTTTAAATATGTTTATATTGACCTGACTCACAATAGGCCACCCCAATAAACATTTTCCCTACAAAATCTAACACTTTTATTTTCTTTCTATAAATATTCTGTGTATATATATAAGGCTTCTTTTCTGACCATTTATCAAATCATTTTCTTTTTGTAAAATAAACAGGACACACCACTCGTTATATTTTGATAAGAAAATAAAACTTAGTGGCCAGTATTTCTGCACCTAAACCTATGCAGAAACTCAAACAAAATGACTAGTGTCTAAACCTCGAGAAAATGTGTAGTTCCTTTTCAGGTTTGAATATAAATATGTGACTTTGATAATACGCATTTTTTAAGTTCAGTTTTTCTCTTTTACAGTTACAGTTTCAATTGGCGAAGATGTGACCCCTTTACCTGGTAATCTGTGTTTGTTCTCAGCACTTAAGTTATCAAATCATTATTAATACTGTCAGAGTCGTATTTTTTTCCTCAAATTTGCTACTCTTTACAGAAAACTTTAATGAGCTAATAAGTAGATATGTGCAGAAACCGATGTGTACACACACACACACACACACACACACACACACACACACACACACACACACCTTTGTGAGTCGGAAGCCCCACATTCACCTCCTGGGAACTTGCCAGAAAGATATTTGCCTTTATTCATAGTTCAGACAAGCATGGTTATCCTGCTCCAATATCACAAGCAACAAATTAAATGAGGAGCAAACAACTATCCTAAACTAGGACACCATAGCCACAGAGAAACCACAGCTAGTGGTATTTATTAGCATTCACTGAACATCTTCTATGGGCCAAAGAAAGCAGGAATTTGGAAAACAGTCCCAGCAACCACTTTATATGAAGACAAATCATTTTACATACATCTACAGATGTGGCACCACCAACATTATACAGATTTTAAAAACTATTTTTACTTTTTGAATCCCATTTTGAAGTACAGTTATATACAAGGAATTGCATACATCTATGAGATTTTTCTAATGTACCCAATTATGCAACCACCACCACAATTGAGACACGGAGTATTCCCATCATGCTGAAAAGTTCCTTTGTGTCCCTTTGCAGTAAATCCCCCAGGCAAATACTGGGCTGCTCTCTGTCCCTGTAGATTTGTTTTTCTAGAATCTTATATAAATGGAATCAAATAATATGTGCTCTTTTGTGTCTGACCTCTTTTGCTTGACAAATTGTTTCTGAGATTTGTCCAGATTCTGAGATTGTTCCTTATATTGGTACTTTGTTCCTTTTTATTGCTTAGTAATATTCCACTGGGTAGATACTCTGAAATTTATCCCCTGTCCTGTGGGTGGACACGTGGGTGCTACCCAGTTTTCTCCCTCCAGTGGAGAATTCTGCTACGTACAAATCTGTCACTGCACATCTGTTTTCATTTATCTCCAGTAAACACCCAGAAGTGGAATAGCCAGGTCACAGAAGACACTTTTTACAGTTCAAATGTTGACTTATATTCATCAAGAGTAAAAGAAATTTTATGGGATAGATTTTGTTCAAGAAGTCAAGCCAGTGCCTCAACAATTTTACTCCAAAGAATGGAGGTTTTTGCCATTTTGTTTTCTTTCTTTTTAGTAGTTTTGCTTAAAGATTAAATTCTTAGGTATGTGGGCAACTGGGCTGACAATATCCTCTGTTCTTTGAGGGCTTTGGTTAAGGCAGGTTTGACTTTTTAGGAGAGAGGGAGTGCACGGTGGGGCGGGAGGAGGGAGACGCAGAGGGCGCAGCACCACCAGACATGGTGGATCTCGTTGCGCTGTCATTCCTTCTGCAGCAAATGACGCGCCACCCGGAGATGCCGGGCAGCGGAGGATGGCTGTCGTGCCTGTCACCGCTGTCCCCTGACTCACTCTCTGTCCCCCCGCAGACCTGCCCCTGCGCCTGGCCGACGGGCACAGCCGCTGCGAGGGCCGGGTGGAGGTCCGCCACCAGGGCGTGTGGGGCACGGTGTGCGATGACCACTGGGACATCAGGGACGCCCGTGTCGTGTGCCGCCTGCTGGGCTGCGGCCGGGCGGTCGCCGCCCCGGGGCGCGGCCGCTTCGGTCTGGGCGCGGGGCCCATCCTGCTGGACGACGTGCGCTGCATGGGCACCGAGGATGCGCTGGGCCGCTGCGGGCACTCGGGCTGGGCGCGGCACAACTGCCGCCACCGGGAGGACGCGGGCGTGGTCTGCGCAGGTGTGTCCCGGGTCCGCGCCTCTTCCGCGGCCCGCGCTCCGAAGGGCAAGCGACAGCACGTTGGCCAAGGCGCCAACTGCTAGGATAGCGAGGGCGTATTTGCCACACGACCCCTGTGCTGAATATTTTCATGGCACAGCCTTGTGGTTTTATTCATTGGTTTTGTCGAATTCCAATTCGGGGAGGTATTTGCTCTGAGATAGGGCTACATGGTTATGAGGTTGAAGGAAGAAGTGACAGTATAATGCAGTGATTAAGGACATAGAATTGAGGCCATCAGTCAGACCACAAAGACCCTTTTTCAATTTCTGACAAGGTCTTCAAGGGCACAATCTTAGGTGGACGCCCTTGACCCCGCCCTCAGAGGTCAGAACCCTGCAGTATCTGGGGCTGCCTTCGTGTCCCTTTTGTCCAAGATTTGACCGATCGCTTTCCTAGAGTACTTTTTATTACCACCCGATACCCGTCTTGGCATTCTGACCTCCAGAGGTCAACCCTCTTCTGTGTGGAGTAGTACTTTCTTATGTCTGTCCTAAATTTACCCAGGTAAATCTCAAAGAGTAACAGAATTCTAAGATTTGGTGAACAAGTCCGAGCTCCTTGGTCTGTTCCATACTTAGTTGTCACAGCCAAACAAAAGAATCACTCCCAATGCTTTTATCTTTGTGTCGGAGGGACTCTTGTCCTTCACAGAAATAGATCATAAATAGAAATACCATCAGAGTCCCCCCGAGACAAACCACCCCGCAGAGAGCCTTTTGAGTAAGAGTCGGCCTGTGGCCTTGGGATCCTTACCTCCCAGATCCTCACTTTCACTGTGTCTGTTCACAGATCCAACCATTCCTTCTACTATCAGCAGGCCCACTGGGAAGTAATTCATTTTCCACTCTTGGATTATACACCAAGGGGTTTCCTTGCATTCGGGTATAGCCACCAAAGGACCAGAGGTCTGGGGCCAACAGTATCTGAAGGGGTTGAGTGAATTGTGGCAAGCCATGCTTCCTGGGCTGGGCCCTGGCCCTGGGTTACTGTCCTGCCTTGCTCCTGAGCTGGAGGGGCCTCTGCGAGCCGCAGACCGCCTGGGTCCCACCCAGCCCGAGACCCCATGCGTGCCGTGTGCATGGGAACATGGGAAGGGACATCGGCCAGATTCATATGAACGATGGTGTTTAGAACCTGCAAAGCGTGTATTGACTATTCTCTTGGTCTAACAAATCTTGGCATTGACGACACTAGTATTCTCAACACTACATACGGGCAGAAATCCCTCCCTGGGGCTCCATCAGGAGGCCCTAGGCCCTCTTTCCCTCCCCATCGCCCTGGAGTTTGTTTGTTTGTTTGTTTGTTTTTTAAAGATTTTATTTATTTATTTGACAGAGAGATACAGCGAGAGAGGGAACACCAGCAGGGAGAGTGGGAGAGGGAGAATCAGGCCTTCCCGCAGAGCAGGCTTTTCCACAGAGCAGGGAGCCCGATGCAGGGCTCGATCACAGGACCCTGGGATCATGACCTGAGCCCAAGGCAGACGCTTAATGACTGAGCCACCCAGGCGCCCCACCCTGGAGTATTTTTAAGCCATTGTGCTCCAACTGTAGTAGCTAAATCGAATGAGCCCATGTCTCCGCACTGCCGGTCTACTGCTGGCTACATCCCTCCTCCAGGGTGTCTGCACAGCTGACCCTCACTTCTCACCCATCTCCCCTCTCCAGGTCCAGCTGCCTCTGCTGTACCCAAGGACAAGGGTAAGCCCTCCCCTCCAGGCTGCGGGAAGGGGGAGCTGAGAGAGCAGGTGTCCCGGGGAGAAAGAATGGGCTTTTCTGTGTCTCCACTGAGAACTCTGGCATCTCCAGCTACTTGTGGGCTTCAGGAGTTTGGGGAAGAAGCCTCTTAACACCTATGCTCCCTCCCACCCTTTGCTGCCACTCTCTTTCCCCAAACTACCTCTCATACAAAGCCTCAGATATGTGTTCAACCTCGGGGGTCCTCAACATAGGAAGTGGGGTGTCCTTTAAATCTTTAGACAAGGCTCTGACTCAGACCGTAGGGCATGCACCATGGGTAGGACTCCCATGATATGGTGTGACTTTTGGAAAATGAGGGACATAAATAAAGTCAGTGAGAGTCAAGTCAAGGGTAGGGGGTGATGAGAGCCGAGCCAGCCCCCACCCAAGGCACCACCCATGCTTTATAAATTTAGTAAGCACACATCCACATCCCGGACCTAAGGTCCAGGGGGCCAAATTGTCTTTGTGAGTTTCTCCCCACGCTCCTCCTCCTGCAGCCCAGCTCTCCTGCTTGCCTCACCTCTTCCAAGTCACCATTGACCGAGGCTATCTCCGGAGGCTGGGCTACTCCTCTTGGGACATCCACTTAAATGATGAGCTGTGTCGCCCCCAAGTCACCGGGCGCTACCTGATCTTCAGCATCCCCTATGGTCGCTGTGGCACCGTCAGACAGGTAAGAAACTGCCAAGGGGGTGGTACCCTTTCGTGGATGGAGGCCAAGGAGAGCTGTTTGGAAAATTCAGCCACCTGCTTAAAACCTGGTAGGGACAGAGGAAAGGCACAGCCATGACTTTGTTTCTGAGTCCGGTGACACCTAGAGCACTCAGTAATTTGTCCAAAATTTTCCTTCCTTTTGGGAATTTGGAACACATGCTGAATTTGGAATAGACAGTTGTAAGTGCCGAGTGCTGATGGACCGGTGGATGGGTAAACATCCAACAGAAAGATGGATGGATGATGCTCTCTCAGCTCCAAAGCCAAGGGTTTTCCACAACGTGCTTCTTTATTCACCTTCAGTGCACACCTCCTCCGGGAAGGCCACAGTGCTGGGCATGGGGGAAGACAGATGATCCGACTGCTGGCTTCTAACCAGGCAACCAGCTGCCTTTCCCCACCCAGAAAGCATGTATCCAGGACAGGTGGTGATAATAAAATGTATCTGTTTATTTCCTGTTCCTTAAGCACCAGCTTATTTCACAGGACAGTGTTACTGAAGTTAAGGAAACAAGCGGACCAAGGACACAGGGAGAGTGTCCAACTACCAGGTCCCTTTCCTCAGCATATCTAGCAGTGTAGCATATTCCACAGCAAGATCTCCAGGTCGCTCCTCTCTTCTTTTGCATCCTTATTTAGACACACGGTCAAAAACAGCAAACAGCCTGCATGATGCCAAGTGAGCACTTTGACTCCCTACTTCACATTTCGTCTATTTGCTTGTGCAGATCACGGTCATTCTTACCCTTTTTGCTCTGAAACATCTAGTTTTTACCTCAGAGGTTTCTGCCCCAGAGGCCATGCCAGAAGCCCCCCGGCATCTGGGAGGTGGGCACCCCAGAAGTTTCTAGGCCATCAGAGAGGCCCCTGCCACTGTCCTCTGTGGCCCTGCCTGGCCCAGCTCTCACCACCAGAGGACACAGCAGGTCAGGAACCCCTCAGGGTGATGGCCAGTCCCGGGCCACCCATGGCGAACACACTGCCACAGAACGCGTGGTTTTAGTCAGCGGCTGAGCAACCTTCTAGGTGCTGAGGACACAGTGGTCAACGAGACTGACGGGGGCCCTGCTCCATAGCTCTCACGTTCGAGAAAAGGGCGACAGGCACTGAACAAGTGCACATGGGAGAATTATTTTACAGATGCGCAGAAGGCAGCAAAACAAGGGAAGAGGAAATGGTGTGGAATAGGGTGGAATTCCACACACCTGGAATAGGGTGGCCAAGGAGCCGAGGCCTGAAGGCCGAGATGGCGCTAGGGAGAGGGGAGCGGGAGGAATGTTCCATGCAGGGCACAGCTAGTGCCCGGGCCCGGAAACAGCAGGCTTGGAGGGCTTGAGGACAGACCGGAGCCCCTCAGCACCAGGAAGCACTAGGTCCCCTTGGAAGGGGCCGGGCCGTGTGGTCAAGGAGTTGAGCTTTTCCTCTAAGCTGTGCAACAGGGCGAGATCTGCTTCAAGGGACAAGGGAGAAACTTGTTCTTAAGGGGAACAAAAAAAAATCTTTTTATAGGTAAAGCACAGGTATTCAGGCAGAACATAAAGAGTGTCTCCATTGTATTAAAATTTCATAATGGGGACTGGGAAGGGGGTGGGGGGAGGAGTAGGAAAGGAAAGGTCTAGAAAGACAGACCTGGTTTGAGCTGACCGGGCGGTCCTCGGAGCTTCCAAGGCAGAACATCAGGGATCTGAGTCACACAAGCAGAGGCCTCCTTGAACCAGAGTCGTGAGGTAGGCTGAGTCTCTGGGCAGCGCACACGGCTGTGGGGACCGGAGGTGATGGCACCCTGCACAGCGGCCTCGAGCACCCCCTCAGCCCTGCAAGTGGGGCTGGATTTGAGGGAGCAAGGCCGAGACTGAAGGTGAGCAGGCCGGGCCCGCAGCTCCCAAGGAGCCCGAACCGGTCTGGAGCCACGAGAAGGGAGGAGCGGGAAGAGAGGAGACGAGCACCAGTGGGCCGTGGTCTGTGTTCGCCTGAGACGACCGCGGGCTGAGGGGATGGAAGGTGGGGAGGACTTGGGCAGGGAGAGCGCCAGGCAGCTAGCGTGCACCTCCTGGCCACCTCACACCAGCGCAGCGTGGCCCTCAGGGGAGGGAGAAGGGAGTCTCACGGGAGGCTCCCAGCACCAAGGACGTGACGTCGCCCCATCAGGGTGTGAGGTACCACAGACTGTGGGCCTGAGGCCTCCAGCCTCTGGCTCATCGGCGAGCTGGCAGTGAGCAGGGGTGTGAGGGAGAGGCCTCCGCCCATGCGGGAAGGTGTCTGCAAAGGAGCCAGGAGCGCTGGCCTGCAGCTCTCCCCTCTCATCCTCCCAGGAAGGGCTCGGCTCCCTCAGCTACTCCAACTCCATCAGAGGCCGAATCCAGGGCCACCCCGGCCGAGTCTTCGTGCGGCACAGGGTCCCTCAGCTCAAGTTCACCTGCAAGGTGGATGGCCCGTCTGCAGTTGAAGTCGTTCCTGGGGCTGATATCCCCAAGGAGAGCGTTGGCTACGACGTGTCCATCTCCTTCCTTGAGTTGCCCACGTCTCAGCACGTGAGGAACATGGGGCCACACTACGCCGGCCAGAAGAAAGCGGTCTTCGTTCAGGCCACACTCCGTAGCCCCAACCCCATGCTGAGGCTCTTCGTGGATACCTGTGTGGCTTCTCCAGATCCCCAGGATTTTACAACTGTCAAGTACGACCTGATCCGGCAAGGGTAAGGAAAATGGAAAGCCCTCTAGGGTTGGCTGCCTGTGACTTCTCAGCTGAGCGGAGCCCTTGTTGGGACCCTAGCTCTCCCTTTCTTATCCGTGCCTCCCTCCCCTTTGTATTCTATGACTTAGTTATGCTCCCTGTTCGTGGTTCAGGCTCTCAGGGCATCTGGTCTACCTTGATGGGTTGGCAGGTCTTCTCAGCCTAAACTCTTAGAGGGGTAAGATTTATTCTGGCTCCTTTGGTTAAACAAAGGACTCAGCAAACGAGAACTTTGGGATGTTGTTTGCCTTTGTAGCTCCTTTGCCCCCTCACAGGAGCGAAACATTTATTTCGGTTGGACAATTGGCAACCAGTATAAAAGGACAAAAATCCCATCACTTACTGATGGTAGCTTTAAAGTGGGGAGAGCCGCGTGAGAAGCATCATCTTGGCACCTGTTTCCAAAAGCCAGGGGAGGGGTAAGGCAGCATGGTGCAGAGCAGACGTGAGCATGAGAGGGGCACAGATGAGGCGTTAAAGTGCACTGAATCTCTGAATGAGAAAGCTCTTCCTATTCAATTCTCCTTACAAAGAGATAGGGAAGGAAGGCACAGTTTGGTGCCAGAATGTAATAACCAACGCTTTATTCTTCTGCTTGCTTTAGGTTTAAATTGCTTTTTTCCCCCTCTAATTTCCTCTGGTGGACTCAGATTATTGATTTTAGATCTTTCTTCTTTTCCAATTTGTGCATTTGATTTATTTGATTTTGGCAAATTGTATATTCATTCTCACTCAGTTTGAAAAAACTTTTAAATTTTTCTTGAGACTTTTTCTTTTACCCCTGGATCAGTTAGAAGTCTGTTGTTTCATTTTCAAATAAGAATTTTCCAGCCACCTTTCTGTTACTGAGTTCTAGTTCAATTCCATTGTGATCAGAGATTGTGTTTGGTGTGATTTCTTTTCTGTAAATTTGCTAAGGTGTGGTTTATGGTCCAGAAGGTGTCTGTCTCGGTGAATGATCCACATGGGCTTGAGAAGGATTGTATTCTGCTGTGGTTAGATAGAATATTCTGCAGATGTCAGATAGCCTAGCTGATCAGTTGGTCCTTTTCAGATCATCAGTATCTTTCCTGATTTTCTGCTGGATGTGTCAGTTACAGACAGAGGGGTTTTGGAGTCTCCAGCCATCACAGTGGGCTTGTAGATTTCTCTTTGCAGTTCCAATACTTTTGGTCTCACTCATTTTGACACTATGTTGTTACATGTGTATACATTAAGGATTGTTATGTCTTTTTGGGTTTTTTTATTGTTATGTTAGTCACCACACAGTACATCATTAGTTTTTGATGTAGTGTTCCATGATTCATTGTTTGCATATAACACCCAGTGCTCCTTGTAGTACGTGTCCTCCTCAATACCCATCACTGGGCCAACCAACGCCCCTACCTCCTTCCCTCTAAAACCCTTAGTTTGTTTCTCAGAGCCCATAGTTTCTCATGGTTCGTCTCCCTCTCTGATTCCCCCCTTCATTTTCCCCTTCTTTCTCCTAATGTCCTCCATGCTATTCCTTATGTTCCACAATTAAGTGAAACCATATGATAATTGTCTTTCTCTGCTTGACTTATTTCACTTAGCATAATCCCCAGTTCCATCCATGTCGATAAAAATGGTATTCATCCTTTCTGATGGCTGAGTAATATTCCATTGTATATATGGACCACATCTTCTTTATCCATTTGTCTGTTGAAGGACATCTCAGCTCTTTCCACAGTTTGGTTATTGTGGACATTGCTGCTATGAACATTGGGCTGCATTGTGCTCCTTCTTTTCACTCCATCTGTATCTTTGGGTAAATACCCAGTGGTGTAGTTTCAGGGTCATAGGGTAGCTCTATTTTTAATTTTTTGAGGAACCTCCACACTGTTTTCCAAAGTGTCTGTACCAGCTTGCATTCCCACCAACAGTGTGAGAGGGTTCCCCATTCTCCACAGCCTCTCCAACATTTGTTGTTTCTTGCCTTGTCAATTTTTTTTAAGATTTTATTCATTCATTTTGACAGAGAGAGATTACAAGTAGGCAGACAGGCAGGCAGAGAGAGAGGAGGAAGCAGGCTCCCTGCTGAGCAGAGAGCCCTATGTGGGCCTTGATCCCAGGATCCTGAGATCATGGCCTGAGCTGAAGGCAGAGGCTTTAACCCACTGAGCCACCCAGGCGCCCATTGCCTTGTCAATTTTTGCCATTCTAACTGGTGTAAGGTGGTATCCCAATGTGGTTTTGATTTGAATTTCCCTGATGGCTAATGATGATGAACAATTTTTTCATGTGTCTGTTAGCCATTTGTTTGTCTTCTTTGGAGAAGTGTCTGTTCATGTCTTCTGCCCATTTTTTGACTTGATTATTTGTTTTTGGGTATTGAATTTGAGAATTTCTTTATAGATCTTGGATCTATAAAGTCTGTAGTGTCATTTGCAAATATCTTCTCCCATTCTTTGGGTTGCCTCTTTATTTTGTTGACTATTTCCTTTGCTGCGCAGGAGATTTTTAACTTGGTGAAGTCCCAAAAGTTCATTTTCACTTTTGTTTTCTTGTCTTTGGAGACGTGTCTTGAAAGAAGTGGCTGTGGCTGATGTCAAAGAGGTTACTGCCTATGTTGTCCTCTAGGATTTTGATGGATTCCTGTCTCATATTGAGGTCTTTCATCCATTTTGAGTTTATCTTTGTGTGTGGTGTGAAAGAATGGTCCAGTTTCATTCTTCTGTATATAGCTGTCCAATTTCCCCAGTTTATTGTATGTCTTTTTGGAGGGCTGACCCCTTTATTAGTATGCAATACCCCTCTTCATTCCTGCTGATTGTCCTGGCTCTGAACTCTGTTTTATCTCAAATTAATGTAACTACTCCAGCTTTCTCCTGGTTAGTATTAGCATGGTAAATCTTTCTCCATCCCTTTTCTACGTCTTTGTATTAAAGTGGGTGTCTTATAGACAACAGTAGTTGGATCTTGGGTTTTCTTGTTGTTTTCACTTCATCTACTCTGGCAGTCTGTCTCTTTAAATTGGCATATTTAGAACACTCACATTTAAAGTGATTATTGAGGGGCACCTGGGTGACTCAGTGGGTTAAGCATCCAACTCTTGATTTCAGCTCAGGTCATGATCTCAGGGTCGTAAGATTAAGCCTCACATCAGGCTCCATACTAGCATGGAGCCTGCTTAAGCTTCTCTCTCTCCCTCTCCCCTTTCCCCAGCTCGCACTCTCATTCTCTCTCTCTCTCTCTCTCTCTCTCAAATAAATAAATATTTAAAAAATAAAGTGATTATTGATATAGTTGGATGAAAATCTACCATCTTGGTAACTGTTTTCTATTTGTTGCATTTGTTCTTTGTTTCTTCCCCCACTCTCCTTTTGCTACCTTCGCTGGTTTTAATGAAGCATTTTATATTATTCCGTTTTATCTCCTCTCCTGACATATCATTTATACTTCTTACCTTAACTTTTTCCATAGTTGTGTTAGGGTTGACAAAACAGGTTTTTAAAAAAGATTTTACTTATTTATTTGACACAGAGAGAGAGCACAAGTAGGCAAAGCAGCAGAGGCAGAGGGAGAAGCAGGCTCCCCGCTGAGCAGGGAGCCCAATGCAGGGCTCGATCCCAGGACGCCCGGATCATGACCTGAGCCGAAGGCAGATGCTTAACCGACTGGGCCACCCAGGCGCCCTGACAAACACATTTTAAAATAATCTAAGTTTCACCTTCAAATAATACAACCATTACCTTTAATCTCCCCTTTGGGGAAAATAGAGTAGGCCTTCGGAAGGCAACAGCTCTAGCTAGAAGTTAATTACTTTGTTTTTTATTAGGTTTATTTTACTGTTAACTTCTTTTCTGCTCAGGAACAGCGGTTTTTCTACTCATGGTAGTGTTTTAAGTTTCTTTATGAAAGAACGAGTGGGTAGTGGGAAGAACTCTGGAATTCATTGGTCTGATTATTGGAGTCAGAGTGAATTCCCACCATACTTCAAGTTAATCCTTGTGGCTGGGGTGTTTTCTTCTATCAGGTGCATCAAAGACAATACCTATGTCAATCTGCACTCCCAACAGAAGAACACGGCCCAGTTCAAGTTCAACGCCTTCAGCTTTCTCGGCAACTATGATGTGGTCTACCTGCAGTGCGAGGTCGCTGTGTGCAAAGTCGGGGACTACTCCTCCCGCTGCTTCCAGGGCTGTGTAGAGCGGAGTAAGAGGGATGCGGGCCCTGTGGCAACCCCAGAACAGCAGACTGAGCATTTCCAAGTGCTGGGGCCACTGGAAATCCGCAGAGGGAGGGACTGGTCGGAGTAAGACCCTTGCGTGATTTCTCCACTTTTCGCACAACTCTGTTATTAGAAAGCAAAGCCTATTTCCCTGCAGCAAAGTAATAAGTCTGACAAATCAGAAACTGTCCACAGAGCCCCAGGTAAAAGAAACAGTTAAGGAGGTTCTCTCTGAGGTTTGTTGCTACATAAACCTTCTCTGATTATTAAACCTGTAAAGCAGTCACTCTCTTGACAGGCTGGAGATGCTGCGTTTTCTAATTCTTCACTACCAAGAACTTGATCATCATCTTAAACTGTACATGTTCTAAAGAACAGAGTTCTCTCTATATGCCAAATTGCCAACTTAAAGATTTTGTTTAATTGACTCCTTAACTGTCAGATGCTAGTAGATGGATCTTTTTGTTTCTGTCCCTCGGGTGGTGTGAGAATTTCTTTTCAGATCCTTCTAAGAGTCTTATGAAAAATAAACAAGTGTTGGGAAGCCACTGCTCTTTTTTTTTTTTAACCCTGATAACTGGTTAGTTGAATCGAACATGTCATTCGCTCGTTTACTCATTGTCACTTACTCAAAACAAGCTCTTCTTGCCCATTTCAAAGGGAACACATCATGCCTTGGCTTTGCTGGGTTTGGGTGACTGCTTTGACATTGACCACAAATGAGAGCTGGAGACACAATCACATGAACCACCTGTGACTGCTTTACCACACAGTCTGTGTCCCAGATCCTCAAAGCTTTATAGGAAACCTGAGAAGGACACAGGACACCTGAGGAACACAGAAAGGAAGGTGTGTATTTCCCACACGACCACGGAAAAGGGGGCAGCACCCACTTGATCCAAGTTCTCTTTGTATCTTAACAGAAAGAGGCCTGGGCTGTGCTCAGCTCCCTCAAAGCTGTCTTTAAAGAAACTGTCTTGGGGCACCTGGGTGGCGTTGGTTAAGCATCCAACTCTCGATTTTGGCTCAATTCAATCATCTCGGGGTCATGTAAGTCCCCTGTGCTGGGCATGGAGCCTGCTTAAGATTCTCTGGAAAGAAAGGAAAGAAAGGAAGAAAGAAAGATGGAGGGAGGGAGGGAGGGAGAGGGAGGGAGGAAGAAAAAGAGAAAGAGGGAGGGAGGGGGAGGAAGAGAGAAAGGAAGGGAGGGAGGGAAAGAAAGGGTGAGTCTTGGACATAGTTTTGTTTTTTGCTTGTCAAGAAATATTCAATAGCAACTTTTAAAATATGAGTCCTCAAGTCCAAGAAATTGTTGCCATCTCTGTCATTCAACAGCACGTACGAGATGAGAATACAGTATGGCCAAGTCTCCCAGAGGGGAGAGCGGGGTTTGGGGGAGGCTGGGAGCCAACCCTGAAGTCCTGAGAAATGAAAACCTGTCATGACATGTGACCCAAGGGCGGGCATTGCCTCTCAAGGGGAACATCTCAGGCTCGTGTCTCACGTGCCCTTCTTCAGTAGCCGTCTTGAGGAAAGTAGGATACTGACAGTATTTTGATGGCGTTCCCTGCTTTCACCTGGTAGAAGTCGACGAGACCTAGTGGCTGGTCCATCTGGTGAAGGCAGCGTCTTTAAATCAAAAAGTTAATCATTTTTCCCCGAGCACCTTCATCTTCAGTCACAGGATTTGAGCATCGGGCATCTACTTCACACGAGGGCCTCAGGAATTAACGGGTCTTCCAAGGGCTCTGAGCGGCTAGGGCTTCTCCTTTCCGAAGCTTACCTGCCCCTTAACTGCATCTATCCCCTCTGTGTTGAGGAAGTGGGAGGCTAACAGCTTCCAAAGTTAGCATTTTATGGGTTTTAACAAATGTCTAACGTGAAAAGTGTTGGCAATGGAAGGACTGACCTTTTAGGAATAAGGAAGTGTCCAGTGAAGGCCCGGGCCAGCTTCTCCGGGTGCAGTTCAGCAGGGGGGAGCCAGGGCGCTGCCCTTCCCAGCAGCACTCCCGCGGGCTCCGAGGCACGTTGAAGTGTGAACGCCATGGCCGCAACTGAGCATTCCAAGCTCTATGGATCGAAAAGCACTCAACAGGGGGAAACCTGCAACCCAGAAACACCAATGGGTGGAGACCAAAGAGCCTCAGGAGAAGGCTGCTCTCTCTAGCCAGATGCCGGGTAACGGGGCAGCCAGGCAAGCCCGTGAGCCGTGGGTAAAACCGTGGCCCTGCCTCCAGCCCAGCCAACAAAGGTGGAGTGGGGAGCCTAGGCTTCCACCTGCCCCCAGGATCCCTTCCATCTCCCCTCCCCTCCCCGGGGTGCTATCACCTCTGCGCAGTAACCAGGGCTTCCCCAGCACCCCCATGTCGGGTGGAGACCAGGTGGGGAGACTGGGCTTCCAACCCCACCGGGCAGGAATAAGCCACCCCTTTGAGACTACTCTGGGGTGGTGTCCGAGGAGACCCCGTAGAGCGTCAGGACCTCTGTCCCCCCCACCCGGAGGGACCCAGGCGACTCCACCTTCCTGGGGGAGCGGCAGCAGAGGCCACAAAGGTAGCCTGGCTTCCACCCGGCTCCGTAGAAATGAGGTGACCCTCCCATCTTTCTCGCACATGCTGGTGCTTCATTGCCCGTTTTGCTTTTAGCCTTGCGGAAATGCTTAAATATGTCTCTTGGGGGGCGCGGGGGTGGCTCAGTCTATTAAGCATCCGCCTTCAGCTCCGGTTGTGATGTCACGGTCCTGGGATCCCCCGCATCAGGCTCCCTGCTCGGCGGGGAGTCTGCCTCCCCCCCC
>LNAC01000001.1:8518138-8548429 GCA_002007465.1 Ailurus styani | reverse complement strand
GCCGCCTTGTCTCTCCCACGTTCGCAGCCTTCAGCCAACGACCAGTCCACAGAAGCACGTCCCGGGGCCGCGGCCTGAGCCCGATGTGGGGGCGCCTCTGACGGGCCAGCCGGCCGGGTCCCCAGGGCGTTGGCTCGAGGCCAGGCGCCCGCCCCGGGGACCCTCGGGCGCACAAACCCCTCCACGCGAGGTCGTCTCCCCGGAGCCAGCGCACGGCGGCCGGCACCAGGCGGTCTGGGGGAGCAGACTCGGGACGGGACTTGGGGGCTGCCCGCGGGGCCTCCTCAGGCCAGGGAGCCGCACACAGTAGCCCGAGCACAGCTCACTTGCTCATCCAGTCCTCGCAGCCGCGACGCTGGGGGCCGCGGGGCAGTGGCTGCCTTCCCCGTTTTAAACTGTGGAGGTCAAGGCCGAGGGTTACCTGGCCTAGGTAACCTACCAGGTAAGTGGAAGAACTAAAAAAACTCAGGCCACCAACTTCAGATCCAGGACCTTTACTTACTTTACTTCAGTTTCTCCTGAAGAAAACCACTTTCTGATCAATCGATCTATCTTATCTATCTATATACATATTTGTTTTAACATCTTAGTTTGATTCAGTGCATATATTATTTTATACCTCTGGTGCACTGGTGTAGATCAGGAGCTCCACTGCAAAGGGTTTTTGACTCATGGTGATACAGTTTTACACGGTCTCCCGAGTCACACTATGTGACGGTCTTCCTGGTGTCACACTGTTGTGCCTGGCTGCCTGCACAGGTTTGCTCAGTTCCTGACAGAAAGATGGGGGGGCGGGTTGCAGGGACCAGGCAGTGTTTAAGTGCTGCCTTGACTGAATTTGATTTGTCTGTTCTAATTACGTTCTTAAGTGCTTTCTCGTTAGGTTGAACAAGAACTTTGCAGTAGCTCCCTTTAGTCATACAGATGAATGCAGAGCAGACTAGACCACATGGCCACTGGGGGCAAGGGCTTGGAAGACGCACGTGGAAATACTAAAAAGAAAATGAGGAAAGTCTGTTTTCACTTGGAGCTGGAAACCCATCAGGCCCCTAACAACTTGTGTGATGAGGGTAGAGATGCTGTCTTACTCGGGGGGTCCTCCCTGGGCATACAGTGTATCAAATCCAAGTGTCTGGGAGTCAAGGACAGTGTCCTTGGGTGTTCAGAAGTGTGGTTGCCTCTTTGGATGTATATCAGAACCTGAAACCGTGCTTAACGGGGTCAAGTTGTACTGTCCTCCCAAGACAAGAGTCAATATGATGTTTGGTGTGAGTAAGATTAATGCACATCGAGGCCTTTGATACTGTAAATAGAAGAGTGTCAGCCAGAACAGACTTCTCCTTGTTAGGATTGCATTTTGCTTTGGCGTTTGATGGTAAATGGGAGGAGAATTGTAGTTTTCATAGACTAACCTAGAAACTACACAAAAGACTCTCTTTTTATAATCAGGTTCTTCTTTCCTGTTCTTAGATCATGAAATAGCTTTTTTTTCCTTCCAAAGCCCTTCTCTGAGATGTGTTTAAGTTGTAAAATGTTGCAGCTCTGAATTATAGTGTGAATAAACAAGATGGCAATTCTCTCCATCACACAGGGTTTCAGAGACTATAACCCTTGCGTACGTTTCAAAGGTAGCATGTTGACATCCAGGAAATAAATACAACTAATGCTGAAGATTTAAGTAAAAACAACCTCCTTCTTTTCACCTAATATCGACTGAGACTGTTTCATGCTTGTGAAAAAGGACGTTTCTAATGCATTTAATACTTTGGTGGCTTTAGTTCTTTAGCATGGACATAATATTTGCTCATTTCAATCACCCCCACAAGGCAGCAAGCTCTGACCACAGTGACAGCGGGACCTGTGTGTCATTTTTATGAGGCTCCCCTAATTTATTCGTAATGTGTAGCCACGGGACATTTCCTTTGGCATTTGGGAGAAATGGGTCTCACTGAAGGCTGAACCGGTCAATTAATATTCTGAAGCTTCTGGTATTTGTAATCTGTTCTCCGATTCACAAAATGCCTTGCTATGATTGCAGCCACCGTCACAACATTCAGAGCAAGGACCATGAATGAAAACAGATGCACACTGTCAAAAGGTTGACTCTGAGTTTCTTCTCTGTGTATTTGATCCTGAAATCCTGTAATTGGAAACCAGGTAAAAATCATTTAAAGAAAAGTATTACTCAGCATTACAAAATTTTCGCGAATGAGCATCTCTCCATAGCCTCTGAGTCTTAGGCATCAATGAACGTATGATAGAGAATGCCAGAACAACCTACAGGAACTGCTAGCAACTCTTCCGAAAATTAGTCTATGTTTCTGTTTCATTTAAAAGACAAGATGTCCTTACATTTGTTTGTTTGAATACCTGATTTGTTGCCCTGACATAAGGTGAGAAACTTGTGGAATTCAAGCACCAAAATCAAACAGAAGTGCAGTTTCATCTCCCAATGGTCACTGTCTCCCAAAGTCACCAAAATATATTTGATCAATGGAGACACAACTACTTTCTTCTCTTCAAACAGGACAAGGGTACTCGTCTAATGTGCATGATATTTCTATAACTTTCATTCACAAATTTTAAACTAATTTAGCCTAATATCCATAGATGCATCTTCTTTTTAGTGACTATGTTTAGCCACTTTCTGGTGACTATGTTTAGTGGCTATATTTAATTTCTGTTTGTTTGTGTTCTTTTGTTTTTGTCATAGAGATATTTTGCTACAAACTAGAATCCTACTCCTTCCCAATCCACTCAAATAACGATAAAGACAGAGGTCATAAGATTCTCTTAGGCCAGGATCATTTTTATATGAGAGAAATTCTTATAAACAGTTTTCACGTAGGACGCCTGGGTGGCTCAGTGGGTTTAAAGCCTCCGCCTTCGGCTCAGGTCATGATCTCAGGGTCGTGGGATCAAGTCCCGCATCTGGCTCTCTGCTCGGCAGGGAGCCTGCTTCCTCCTCTCTCTCTCTCTGCCTGCCTCTCTGCCTACTTGTGATCTCTCTCTCTCTCTCTCTGTCAAGTAAATAAATAAAATCTTAATAAAAGAAAAAGAAAAAGAAACAGTTTTCATGTAATTATGGTCTGTCGAAACCGATCTGCCATGGTCTGTCCTTGGGCATTTGCCATTACCCTGTTATGTGACCTGGCAGGGCTCATGTTTCCATCCTTTAAAAAGAAGCAGAACTGTGTTGAAAATATCATATTTTCTCTGTTTTAGAAAAAATTGCCTTTTTTTCCAAAAAGGTGATTTGTATGAGATGCTGGTTCATCTGATTTTACTCATTTAGGAGTTAAAATACATTGCTTTTGATTCTGTTATCTGCCGTGGTGTGGCTATAAGAAGAAGTCAGGAAGCTAAGAGAAACTGTTGTTTTTAGAAGTGAGGACATTACATTTATACTCAAAAGCCATGTGAAAATGGTGAATTATCAATGCATCATATGCTTAAAATGTACATGGTTTTCATTTTATCAACTAATAGAAAAATTAATTTTGTGTCCTTACCTGATTAGGGCTTTCCTACAAATATAAATCTCTAAACTATACATGCTCAAGAAGGAATGCATTTGAGCAGAATTTACTGAACCACGGGTATTCTTAGATCATGAAACAGCTTTCTTCTTACCTGGATTTCCACTTGCACTTCGATCCTTTCTCAGACGAATAGGTCCTATGACAGAATCAGTCTTCCATTTGTATGAAGAAATGTCTCGTTTCCTTCTAGAGACACAGCCTTGGTTGCACCGAGACTGGTGGTCACTACTGTCGCATATCAAAATCTTACACTGTAGATATACGGAGCCCAGACTTCTCAAGAATTTAAAGGCATTAAATTGGAATCTTCCATAATGTCCAGATAAGGGATACACCTTACAAGTCTCATCTTGAATACATCTGGAACAGAATTTACAGCACATTTAGAAAATTTCCAGTTCAGTCTTTTCAATATTGAAAAGAGTTGATACAAAGTTTTCTTTGAACTGTCTGATTTGTGGGTCAAAAATCTCTCTAGAAAGACAATGTCTTCCATCTGAGTACAAACCAGGCCTGACCCTGCTTAGCTTCTGAGATCAGATGAGATCAGGCACATTGCATGTTAAGTGATGAATTGCTAAATTCTACCTCTGAAACTGGTATTACACCATATGTTAACTAACTAGAATTTAAATAAAAATTTGGAGAGAAAAAAAATTAAAAAAAAAAAAAGAAAGACAGTGTCTTTAGCTCAGAGTATAGTGAGCTAACACTATGGAACTGATTCCTGGGTAAAATAAAATTCCCTCCAGCAATAAAATTTCTAGTCCACGTGAATTCGTTAGAAAATCAATTCAGGGGCGCCTGGGTGGCTCTATTAAGCCTCTGCCTTTGGCTCACATCATGATCTCAGGATCCTGGGATAGAGCACCGATTCTCTCTCTGTCAAATAAATAAATAAAATCTTTAAAATAAATAAATTAATTAAATTAAAAAAAATCAATCAGATGTATTAGAGCTCATTACACCTTACCTTATACACTTGCTATGAAGGTATCAGTATGATTGATGAAGTTAAAGTCCATCAGTTTATAGGAAAAAAAGGAAAACCTTCCTTTCAAAAAAAAACTTTTTTTTAATGTTTTTGTTTTGTTTTGTTTTAAGTAGGCTCCATGCCCAATGTGGGGTTTAAACTCATGACCCTGAGATTAAGAGTCATATGCTCTACCGACTGAACCAGCCAGGCACGCCTTTACTGTTTTGTTTTGTTTTGTTTTGAAAGAGTGCCACAGATACTTTACAAATTCCATTACATTTGTGTTCTGGAGCAGGAACAAGTGAAATAATCTTTTGGGATTTTGTTGAAAATAACCAAAATGTGGAGAAAAAAAGCAAAAATGAATACATAAAGCATTCTTGACAAAAAATAAATTTGTGTCTACCAGCAAATACTTTGGAAGTAGACTTAAAATTCAAGTGGATATGGGCTGTGGCTGTCGAAATGCTTTAACTTAAATTAACTGTAATTAGTACACAGTAGCAATATTTGATAAAATGATTACATTTACTAAATTCCATGGTAGCAGTACTAGAAAAAAATTATGCAGTATGCATACCTGAATCATGGATCTGTGCACAAAAAATACTACCTCATTCAAATCACTATTAATCCTCAGAAAAGCATGTGACCCAGCAGTACGTACCCACTCTTGATTAGGTCATAGTTTGGAGATGCAAAGTCAGGTGTGGGAGAGGCAATGCAGGTATCCAGAAATACCACCAAATTTGGATCGGAGGTACGCAGACTGACTTGCACAAAAAGAGTTTGGTTCAAATCCACATAATATGGTGACTCCAGTATAGGCTTTTCAAATGAATTGGATTCAAAAAGAGCCATGCTTGTGTTATATTTGCCTAGTGCGCTTTGATTTTGTATTATGTCATCTTCTGTTATGTACATAATTTCCACGGTAGAATTAGATTCCATTTCACACTTCACAATCATCTGGAGATGTTTCTGACGGGTGATCACTTCAGATGTGGGGGATGGACTAAGAGTGATTATATTGGTGTAAGTTACTGAATGATCTTCTACCTGCAGAATGAGATGGAATTCACATGTTGTCAAGAGTCCAGATATGAATAACATCTGCAGATGGAGACACAATTTTCTTAAATCACAAGATAGCCACTTTCACATCAGGATACTATAAGGCTCCAACATGCTGTATGTAAGAAACATTCTGGGTAGGAAGAATAGGTGTGAGATGAGAGATAGAGCTTGGCTTAGAAAGACATGAAAACAGAATTAGACAAAACTTTTTTCGGTTATGTTAAAAACAATTCTGAAGGCAAACTTCCAGCCTAGAGAGACTTGAGACCCTGTAACGTAGGGGCTTCTTCCATAAGTAGCATTAAATTAGAGGGGCTCCCTGGCCGGTTTCCCAAGTGTGTGCAGACAGAAGTCTTGCAATAGGCTTTTCCCAGGATGCCATCCCTCGGGATGCACAGATAATGGCCCAGGTGTTCATTCAGAGCAGAAAATAATGATTTACTTCTATCCTTATCTATTCTCTGGAGCAGCTGCCATTCTTTCAACAGGATCATTGTCTAATGATGTGAGTGGAAAGTTTAGGGTATACAGCCTAAAGGGACCGACAGGTTGCAAATGTTTGAGATCTCGAAGTTCTAGAAAATGCGAAACAAATCACAAACTTACATCCTACGTTTTTAAAACAAGGCTCACGTTTTTACCTTCTCCCTTTACATGGAGAAAGAAGATCGCAACAGTGCAGCTAGGTCTCTGCTAAATGTGAGATCTAATCATTTTCTATACAAGCCTTACTGGTCGGCTGTGACACCTGCAGCATCTGGGTGTTCAGACGTTCTTCAGTGACTTTTCAGAGTTCTTCACCTTTCACGAAAGAGAACCACCTCTAGTTACCCTGGAAATAAATGTGGCGATTTGGTGCTCGTGTTTAAATGAGTGAGTGCTCGTAAATGTTCACACAGGCTCAGCATGTGTTGAGCATTAAAGACTGGGGCTTGTTCTTCGGGACCGCCAGCAAGCCCCGAGCTGCCAGGATTACCCAGCACACTGTTGGCATTCGACAAAACCCAGCTCAGCGCCTCGCTTTACCTTTTTGATTGTGCCACATCCATTAAGAGGGATGGAAAATTCCACCACATTTGATACTTTTGGTCTGCAAGTTGGGTCATTCAGTTGTAAGTTATTCTCATTGTATTTAAATGATGCCAGGTAGGATTTACTTAGGATAACTCTCATCTTGTCGGAGGTGCAAGTTAAAGATGCTGTTCAAGGAAGGGGAAAAAAAGGATGATTATGTTTATGGAAGCTAGGAACTTTGGATCTTGAAAAGCTATATGTGAAAAAGACAATATAAAAACTCAAAGCCCTTTTTGCTTTAAACCATAATCAGAAGCCTGAGACAGCAGAGCGGTTCGTCCACCTTCTACAATGTTCACTGTGACCTTGTCCTCAACTTGAATCTGGAAATCTATTATTTCTAGTTGTGCCTTTAGAGAAGGCATTGAAGAAAACAGTCCATATTTTCTACAGAAATCTTTTTTAAGTTAATAAAACCGTTAATTTCCTCTCGTACTAAGCAATGCACTTCTCAAGCTTCAGATTATGAGTATATATATATATATTTTAAAGATTTTATTTATTTATTTATTTGACAGAGAGAGATTACAAGTAGGCAGAGAGGCAGGCAGAGAGAGAGGAGGAAGCAGGCCCCCTGCTTTGCAGAGAGCCTGATGCGGGCCTCGATCCCAGGACCCAGAGATCATGACCCGAGCAGAAGGCAGAGGCTTTAACCCACTGAGCCACCCAGGCGCCCATGAGTATATATTACAAAGGACATATGACAGGCTTGCAAATAGGGATAGCCACAGGTAGGCTAAGAATTAAGGAGCAGTTTTTATGGACACAATCTTCAGAGAGCTCAAAATAGCTAAGGAACATGACTTACTAGTGTTGATATTTTCAGCATAAATTGAAGTGTAGGAAGCAGAGAAGCCCCGGTAGGAGTTGGCGTAATCTGTCGATAGCACCACCGTCAATGAGTCTGATGAGGATTTGAAGGTGGGCCTCTCACGGGCACACACTTGTCTGATCAGGCCAGAGGTGGTGGAGGGACCGTCATAGACAGCAATGAAATCAAATCTGCAGTGTTCATCCACTTCTAAGCTGGAGAAGTAGGGCCTCTGATGAAAAGGCTTTCCAAACCAATTCAATTCTCAGCATCCCAGTCTTAAGTGATTAAATATTTTTTCCTCATGATGGCATCTCAGGTTTAGGACAGACCTGGGGCTTGGTCAGTCCCTGATGTGACCTCAGAATCTTCAGCAAAATAGACAACTTAGTTCAATGCAATAGTATCAGTGTTTTGTCTACACACCAATTCTATGAAAACGGCCCATCTTTGAGGGGGTTCATGTAATTTCTCTTTCCCAGGTTCCCCATTTGCCAGGTAGGCTTCCTGACTTCTGCATTTCCATTTCTGCGGCAGAAATGGACTACAGTACTTACGAAATGTCTCTGAAGTTTAATTCTATCTTGTAACCTTCCTCCACTCGTATGTGCCACACGCAGTAAGCCAACTCCGGATATGGTTTTGGGTAATTGGGGCTGGTAAAAGATCCTTCGAAGGAGTCCAAGTAACCACCGCAGTTTGGAATAGCTGAAAGGGGTGTGAGGGTGACCAAGAATGTAAACAAGAGAGAGACTTCATTTAGTTTCCGTGCTGTGCATTGAGCTTAATAAGCAATTCCCTACCCAACCCGAATTTTGCTGCATTGCCCTCTTTCGAATTGGCAACACACTGAGATTTTCATCCTTCTTCATCACTGGATTTTCTGACCACTGCTGCAAGGCAGAGTGACACTGTAAGATCTGTCCTAGCTTTAGAGACCCTCCATCACCTGGGCTAAGCCACAGAAAATGACTTCACACTCTCAGGACTGGCCCTGGAGGCTCTTCTTCACTTGGCCCCGGCCCCGTCTTCCAGCCTCATCAGCCACCTCCACGTGACCTGCTATTCCAGCCTGTCCTTCCTTCCTGGAGCTCCTCAGACCGTCGGTTCCAGCAGACAGGAGTCCTCCCCCCGTGGTTTGCACCTCTCCCTACCTTACACTACCATCCCACGTCAGCTCAGACGCAGCCGACGTGAAGCCATGCCCGGCCTCTCCCTCCCCCCGTCGGGAAGCACGCAGCTGGATNACACAGGCCGCACGGAAGGCTGTCTTTCGGGGGACGTGAAACAGTCGAGGTCGGCTAAAGCCTAGGATGCACGTCAGGTAGTGGCCAGAGGTAAGGCCTGAAACGGTGGCCTGGGTCTGGCTCTAGACCCAGTGACTGCTCCACTCTGGAGATCGGTGTGGTTTAAGAGGAGAGCGACCCCGTCGGCTCTGGGCCTCAGAAAGCAGACCAGAGTGGAGCTTGGCTCGTGAACCCACTTGCAGAATTTCTTGGCGCTCTGCTTTGCGTGGCAGTGGGACCTGGGTGCTGGGGATGCAGAGCCACGGGAGCATCTGACCGCCTGACGGGTGAGGTCAGCATGCCTCATCGCCTGCTTCCTGATCTCTGTCAGAGTCCCTTGGCGACCTTGTCAAACGTGAGGGTTCTTTTTTTTTTAAGATTTTATTTTTATTTATTTATTTGACAGAGAGAGAGAGATCACAAGGAGGCAGAGAGGCAGGCAGAGAGAGAGGAGGAAGCAGGCTCCCTGCTGAGCCTCGATCCCAGGACCCTGGGATGATGACCCGAGCCGAAGGCAGAGGCTTTAGCCCGCGGAGCCCCCCCGGCGCCCCAAACGTGAAGGTTCTTGAGCCCCAGCACAGATCTTCTGAATCAGACCAGAGAGGGAGGAGCGCTCCCTGAATGGGGATTTCAAAGGGTCTCAGGGTTTTTCTAAAACAGGCCGAACTTGGAGAGTCTGCTTTGGTCTGTAACACAGTGCACCCCCGAGTGTAGCCATCTGATCAGCCCCTTCCATCTGCCTCACTGGAAACTAGTTAGAAAGGCAAGTTCATGGGCTCCATCCCGGAACCAGTGAAGCAGAGTCTCTGGGGTGGGGGTGGGGAGCAGGAATCTGATTTCACAAGCTCTCCAGGTGATTCTCACGCACACGACTTAGAGAACCTCTGCTCTCACAGAGAACTCAGACTCCAGGTCATAACAACCCAGTGTGTAACTTTCTCTGCTCATAGGTTGTCGGTACATAGGCTGCATAAGTGAGAACTCACAGTTGCCAAAAGAGAAGAAGTAGTAGAAGAGGAAGATGGTTCTCTGAATCCTTACAGAGTCGGTGACGATTTGAATCGTTAATGTATTGGATGATGACTCAAACACAGGAACGTAGTCATGTTTACTGCAGACCTGCCCTAGCAGAGACCCCTTGGTAGAGTTTCCGTCAAAAACTTTAATGTTTTCACTTTCACACCTTCCATCGGGATCAAGCCTGCGAAAAGAACACACAGTGTTTGGAGACAAGCCAGCAGGCCAGGGGGGTTCAGGGTGTCCGTTGTTCACACTGGCATCCCAGCTTCTAATGCATAGCCACGTGGCCTATCTGTTTTCATTTCAACCTCTCCAAGACCAACCACCCCCACCTCCCTCAACATCAACCACACACCATCAATCTATAAATGCCTCAGGGGACCGAACTGCTTTGCCAACGATTCTGTCAAGTCAGTGGGAGAAGCTGCGTCTGGAACCCCAGACCCCTCTCCTTCCCCTTCGGTGCGTCCTGTTCTGCACGCCCATGTGGAAATTNGCCCATGTGGAAATTGTGCGGTGGGATCGTCTTCTTTAGAATTCATTCCCTTGAGGTTTGAAATCCAGGCCTGTTGAAAGGGGAAGCAACTCTTCCTCCCTGGCCCCCTCTTTGCCTTTACCTCAAGGTAAAGCAAATTGAGCATCTTCCCAGAGGCCCCTTCCTTCCCTCACATCCCCACGTCCTCATTCGTGAGCCCAGTCCCGGGCCCTGCGTTGGACACGGCAGACCAGGATGACTGTTTTCTGCCCCTTCTGACAGGGTCTCTCCAGACCCGCTCCGAATCCCGACAGAGGGCCAAGGTGCCCAGAGGGAAAACACAGGGGTGGACAAGCCCCAATTCTCCTGCCGCGTGACTTGGGACAAGTGACTATTTCCTTTCCTCACGCTCTCTTCCGTAGGTGGGGATGTCCCAGCCTTCGTCTGGTGTGGGGTTTATGGTCCTGCGAACAGGAAGCACCTCGCCCAGGCCTGGCACACAGGCAGCGGCGGCGAAATGTGAAAGGCTCATCCCTCCCTCCCTCTGCCACGCTGCCATCCTCTCTTTCTCTACAAACCAAGAATAATGTCTAGGATTCTTAGGAGCCCTAGACGTCTAGAAATACGGAAGTGCCCCTTCTTTGATTCCGTGAGGGCCAAAGAGAAGTCCGTTCTACCTGCTGGGGGTGAGGGCACGCGTCTCCCGGTGTGGCGCGTTCACCAGCAGGGGCAGCAGGAACTGCCCCGGGGGGGTTGTCAGCTCTGCACACACATTCTCAGGCCTCGGCCGCCCTCATCTGGATCAGAATCTGGGCCCAGGGCCGAGCAACTGTACTTTCGCAAAACCCTCCATCAGGTGCTCTGAGGACTCTCCAGTTTTAGAAGCACAGGGATTTGGTAAGACTCTGGGCCCTGGAGCCAGGTGGCTGGGATTCCAGTCCTCTCCCACCTGTACTAGTCTGTGACCTTGGGCACATGAGGTGACCTCTGGGATTTCTTACCCACTGAGTGGGGACTAGATTGCATCCAGCCCCTGGGGCTGGTGAGAGGCTTAACTGAGGAAGTTCTCCTGGAGCCCTGAGGGAGGCTCCTAGTGCAGGACCTCGTGCTCAGCCTGGCCTCACGCTGCCATGACCTGGGCACTTAGAGAAAAGAGCCGTGAGGGGATGTTGATTTCAAAAGGAGAAGTTAAGGAAAAAACACCCGATGGCCTCTTCCCACCCCCAGGGATTCTGATCTCATTCTCTGCTGTTCAGCCTGGGAATCTGGGTTTGGGGAACTCCCCTGCTGATGAGAATGCATAGCAAAGTCTGGAACTACAAGTTTAGTATTTTAGGGCCTGGAATCTGGAACTAGACGAGCTGGGTACTACTGCTGGTCCTTCTACGCACTATGTGACCTGAGACAAGTTCTCCACCTCCCCGTGCCTGTGATAACCATACCGACCTCCAGGACCTCTGTGACCAGGGCCAGGGGCCCAGTCATCAGTCAGTACTATCCATCATTACCCTCATCATCATCATGGTCATGGGAGTCACCATTATCTCTAGGACCAGCTGATTTTTTCCGACAAAGACTCCCTAGTGTGGCCAGACTTCAACTACCCTCATTAGAAAGTAAAGCCTCTACTTACTGGAAATAGGAAAAGATGATTCTGATGCTTTTGTTTTCTGGTCTTTCTAGTGTCCAGATACAGTCCTCGTTGGGATTGAGTTGCAGGATTAGGGCCCTGTGGACATCTGATTGGCTGGAGCCTCCCAAGCTGGCCTGGCAGCTTGATTTGCCTGGGAGAGACCACAGTTGACATTGAAGAAAGTCAGCTGCCCCTGGGCTCCTCTCCAACAATTAGGAATCTACCCCCATATGTAATATTCATACAAGCATGCATGTAATTGTGATGGTATTTAGTTCATTCCAAAGTAAGCACCAGCTATTGATTTCCCCCTCTTAGATCCCTTGGGGAGAAAATATTGATGACTTCTATATATATGGTTCATAAAAAATAAAGACCACATGGGCGCCTGGGTGGCTCAGTCAGTTAAGCATCTGCTTTCAGCTCAGGTCATGATCCCAGGGTCCTGGGATTGAGTCCCACATCAGGTTCCCTGCTCAGTAGGGAGGCTGCTTCTCCCTCTCCCTCTGCCTGCCACTCCCCCTACTTGTGCTCTCTCTCTCTTTCTTTATATCAGATGAAGAAACAATCTTTTAAAAAAATTAATTAAATAAATAAAGACTATACTAAGGCTTAAAGAAAGATGGTTTTACGAAGAAGCTTTATATCCACAATATATAAAGAACTCTTATAACTCAACAATTAAAAGACAACCCAATAAAAAATAGACAAATGACAAAAATAGACATTTCTCCAAAGAACACATAAAGGCCAATAGACACACGAAGAGATACTCAACATCATTAGTCATCGGGGACATGCAACTCAAAAGCACATGAGATACGACTTCACACCATTTAAGATGTGAAACAAAGCTAAGGTCAAAAACAGGAAGTGAATGAGTGTTGATAAGGATGCAGAGACATTGGGACCCTCCTGCAAAGCTCATGGGAAGGTAAAATGGGACAGCTGCTGGGAAAACCGTCTGACAACTCCTCAAAAGATTAAACAGGGAGTTCCCATAACCCAGCAGTTCCACTTCTAGTCTCTTCTAGGCATATCTCCAAAAGGAACGAAAACATGCTCACACGAAGAAGTGTACACTAATGTTTATTTACAGCAGCACTAGCCAAAATAACAAATAAGTGGAAACAACCCAAATGGGCATCAACTGATGAATACATAAAACAGGGTCTACCCATACAACGCAGGGTATTCATTAATGAAAAGGAGTGAAGTACTAATGGATGGCACGGCATGGACGAATCTTGTAAATACTAGGCTGAGTGGAAGACTGCAGATTATAGGATTTCATGCCGATGAAATGTCCAGATTAGGGAAATCTATAGAGACAGAAAGTAGATTAGTGGTTGCCTTGGGCTTAGAGCATTGGGAAAAGTGGGGAGTAACTGCTAATGGGTACAGAGTTTCTTTTTGGGGGGTGATGAAAATGTTCTCAAATTCAATAACGGTGATGGTTGCACAATTCTATGTGTATACTAAAAACCAGTAAATTTTACATTTTAGAAGAGTGGATTTTATAGAATGTGAATTATATCCTAATAAAGCTGCTACTAGAAGGAAAGGAGGAGGAAGAGGGGGAGGAGCAGCAGCAGCTATAATGGAATGTGAGCAGGAAAACCAAATGCTTCATAATGGAACCCAACCACTGGTTAAAAACTCCACTTAGAAACAAAAAGCTTTTCATTTGCCTTTTTATCTGAGAGTGATGGGTGATGTCATAATAATAGTCTCTTATTTATTTTTCCCTAACAATAACTATTATGTTTATTAGTTTAAAAAATGCCAGAAAGCAAAGACAATTAAAGAAAAAAATATAATCCCACCCATCCAGAAAAAAAATTACCATTAAAAACTTCTTATAAAGGGCGCCTGGGTGGCTCAGTGGGTTGAGCCTCTGCCTTCCGCTCAGGTCATGATCTCAGGGTCCTGGGATCGAGGCCCCGCATTGGGCTCTCTGCTTGGCAGGAAGCCTGCCTCCTCCTCTCTCTCCACCTGCCTCTCTGCCTACTTGTGATCTCCCTCTTTCTGTGTCAAATAAATAAATAAAATCTTTAAAAAACAAAACAAAACTTCTTATAAAAACTTCCAGAACCTCCTCTTGTCTACTTCCAGATTTTTAAAGATGCCCAAATGTATGTATTTTAAACATAAACACGATCATATTGTACAAATTTCTGGTAGTTGCTTTTTCTCTCAAAGTGGAATCCTGAGCACCTTTCTTATGATTTGTAAGAAATCGCCAAAGCATATACCTTTGCATGCCTTTACAACTTACAGAATAAATGAGGGAAATTTACATTGCTTTTTACAATTATGTAAATGTACAGTGTGTTTGTGTGCACTTTTATAACTATTTCCTAAATATTTCTAAGTTGTAAAATTACTAGGTAGAATTCTTTATCCTTTTACATTTTTATGTATATCGTCACAGAGGCCTGGAAAAAACCTTAGTACTAATTCAAAATCACATCAAGAGCATACGAATAAATTTCCCTGTATTAAGGCCATTAGCAGATATTAAAACTTGAAAATCTTTTGGCAGAGACCTCTTGAAAGAGGGTCTCCCTACCTTGATAGGAAACACCAGGTTCCATTTTCTTTTTTTTTTTAAGATTTTATTTATTTGTCAGAGAGAGAGGGAGAGAGCACAAGTAGGCAGAGAGCCAGGCAGAAGCAGAGAGAGAAGCAGGCTCCCCACTGAGCAAGGAGCCCGATGCGGGACTCAATCCAAGGACCCTGGGATCATGACCTGAGCCGAAGGCAGCTGCCCAACCTACTGAGCCACCCAGGCGACCCCGGGGGTCAATTTTCTTACCTTCAGACTTGGTCCAATTCAACTCTGCCAGACATGGCACAATTAAAAGAGCCAAGAGGAGGACGAGCCTTCTCACAGCCTCCATCGTCGTCAGGGGAGGAACAACCTGAAGGGCGAGCAGGCTCTTATACTTCCCCGGGCTCCATATCTGGCTTCAGAGCTTTCTGGAGACCTTCAGGGAATACGTCCTTTGACCACATGAGGGCCAGATTTACGTGAGAATGGAGCAGCTGTGTGACTGATTTATTATCAGCAACCCTAACACTGGGTGTTCACTATCCCCAGCCAGGTCCTGGAACGTTGACAGAAAGTTCCCAAGTAAAGCTCTTCATAGGGGATCTCCAACACGTGGCGCCCAGCGAGCACCGAGTAATTCTTCCTCGCACTGACCTGGAGTCGAACCTTGCTTGGCCCTCTTGTTCCTGCAGATCATGAAGTAGGTAGCACCACTAAGTATCATACTTAAGACTTAAGTATCTTAAGTCTTCACTGATCTTCTCTAAAAATTCAAGTAAAAGGATCAGCTGGGGAGAGAGGCGGCGCCTGGCAAACTGTGGGACCAGGTAGGTCACTCTGATGCCTGCCAGGGTGCAGAGAGTGAGGGAGAGAAGAAGGTGGTCACTCTGATGCCTGCCTGGTGCGGAGAGTGAGGGAGAGAAGGAGGTGGCCCAGGATGGGGAGGAAAAAGAAAGTACAAGTGCAGGTTCAGCTTCCAGAAATTCAAACCATTATGCCCAGAAAGCCTGGAGCGGTGAATTAAAGTCCCCTAGGCACTCTGTTTTACAGATGACAGAAAGGAATCCTGCTGTCCAAGGAGAGACCAGTGCCGTAGTGGCAAGGCCAGCACCTGTGACATCAGGACGTCATGCTCAAAATTAGCTTTATATGGCACTGCCCTCTTTTCACTCACTCATTTATTCAAAAATATTTGTTACTGTTCTACAGTCTGGGGATTTTGAATTGAACAGGAGAAACACAGTCCCTGTCCCCATGGAACTTACTCTCTAAGTGGAGGAGACAGGCAACAAACGAAAGGAAATAAATTACAAATAGTGAGAGGTACTATGAATATAAGGAAAAGGGTGATGGGAGAGATTGCAGGGGGAAGCGATATTAGTGTGAAGTTGAGAAAGATGAAATTTGAGCAAATAGAAAGAGAGAGGCATTCATTTGTGATCTGGGCTTAGGAGATGCATTCTAGGCAAAAGAATGGGCAAGTGCAAAGGCCCTGATGCAGGAATCAGTTGGGCATGTCTACAAAGTAAGGGAAGGCAGGTCAGTGCGATGGATGTGAGTAAAGGGAAGGGAAGTGGTATGTAAGGTGAGGAGAAGCAGATAATGGTCCAGTTGTGAAGTACTTGTAGGTCAGATGAAGCATTTGAAGTTTATTCTAAGTTCGATGGAATTTTTTAAGCAGGAAAATGATGGCCAATATCTAAGGACCTTCCCAGCAGCCCTGGAAGCCCTTCCCTCCATTATATCCTGGAGGTTATAATGATAGCTATAGATGGAATTTCCACCTTAAAACCCTTCCTGTGGAGCTTCAACTTTCTGTGTCGTTCTGACTGTCCTGCAGCCCAGAAACTCTGACTTGGCTCTAGGACACTTGGGTTCCTGGGCAGGGGTGTGACCCAGGAGGACTGTTCCCAGTCAGGCTTCTAGATCAGGCATTTGGCCTCATACCAGTGCCACAGTGGCAAGGCCAGCACCTGTGACATTGGGAAGTTGGGCTCACAAGGAGCTTGGACGCTCACCAAGGTACCTGGCACCGCTCCACTCGGTTCCTGTCAGCTCAGAGACTTCTGGGGCTGGCCACATACCAGGTAGGACGGGGTGTCCTTGTGTGAAAGTAAGCAGAGGGCAGGAGTATAGGGTAGGGACCCTTCTGATTACTAAGGGCCGCTCACCCTCAGCTGCGTCCATAGACCTTCACTCCTACCCCCTCTTTCTCACTAAAGTCCTCTCCTTGTGTCCTATGGCTGGGATCTCCTAGCTCCCTGAACCACCACCACTGGTATAAGACCTCTGTGGTCACTCTCCTGGGAGGGGGCTAGCAGAGGGCAAAGAATCCTGGGCTAGCAGTCAGGAGACAAGCAGTTCAGGCCAGTCGAAATTTACCATGAGATCCCAGGATCCCAGGGCTTGTGGGGTCGGTATACTTTATCTTGCTTAATCCTCATGGTCACCTAGGCAAGCCCCCAGTTTACATCAAGAAAAGTGAGACTCAGAGAGTTTAAGAAACTCCCCCAATGGCACATAGCTAGTGAAAGGCAGAGTTGGATTTGAACCAAGGGTATCTGGCTCTGAAAGCCACCTGTTACACTTTGTCCCTAGTGCCTGAAAAAGGGGTGTCCTTGAAAGAGGGTCTCCCTACCTTGATAGGAAACACCAGGTTCCATTTTCTTTTTTAAGAAGAGGGGTGTCCTTGCCCATGCTACCTCCTTCACGGACCTGGGATGCCATGGGATTCCTGTACAGAACATACTTGCACACGGCCTCCAGGGTCCTGGGCTCTGTGCTGCCCACCGGGTGAGGTCCAGGGGAAATGGGAGCTCGCCAGCAAGGACAAAACCAAAGCGCACGTGAACACCAAAGACAAGGCCAGAGCGGTAGATGACAGAGAAGCAGAGAAAATGCTTCGGAACTCAAGAGGCAGAGGTCACTTCCAGATGGAAGGTCTCAGGGCAGGATCCGGGGAAGATGCAGCCTTGAATTTGCCTCTTGAAACTCATGCTGGGAATAGAGGACACTCAGACGCCAGGGATTTTCTCAGCCATTCCAAGGGCCGCTCTGAGAGAGCAGCTCCAGCTCCCACAGTCCTGCTGGCAAATTTCTCCACCACTCACGTGCTGAAGTGCCCTCGTCAACCAAGACTTCTACTGAAAGAATTGAAACCGCCTATTTCATCCCTCTTCCCTCCCATCAGCCTAGAGGTGAAAGCTGTTTCCTTCCTTCATTTCTATTGTACTTTTTCTCCCCTTTTAGTAGCTAACCACCTGCTATTACTTAACTCTTTCTATTAAGTACAACATGCGATGCTCACAAAGCAAGGGTTTTGTGCACAAGAGAAGTACAAACTGTGGTTACAGATGGGGAGTCTGTGCATAAAAAGGGTCCAGAAGACTCAGGAGAGAGAGCAGGAGCAGAGGGGGCTGACGAGCAGAGGTGGACAGGAGCACATCCTACTGCCGACCACCCAGGTCAAGAGAATCCTGGGCTTTGGCCTTCAGCTGGAGATTCCTGTTAGCACTTGAAGGCACTGGCAGCTGAATCAGCAAAACCCGAGTTAAAGTGATCGAAAAAGGAGGAAATCTGCTTCTGAAGACTTGGAGAATGACAGAAGGAAGCAGCTCAGGTTTTTTGAAATGTCTTTTGGACAACCATCGGGCTCAACCCCATCATATAAGGTCGTCCCATTTGCCTGTTGGCGCTCTAAGATGACAGGCACTCTCCTTCAGGACAGTGTAACATATCTGTCCACAGTGGAGCAGCTGGAGGCGAGTAAATGAAGCTCTCACAAGAAGAGTCTAAGAACTATTCCAGCTTGGGCATTCCCGAAGAGTCTAAAACTTCAGATGCTCTGAGATCAATATATATTTTTCCTCCGGGGTTGGACATGTACTGGATGCTTTTATTTTCTACTCTAACGTTCCCCATGGTGCAATATAATATTACAAGATAGGTGCCCCAGTCCCAGTGTGGCTAGTACACAAATTTAAGCGCACTTTTCACTAACGCCAACAAACACTGGAGGCAGGAGATTAATCTCAATACTGCATTTATTCAAAAGTAGACAAATATGTTCTATGATACATAATGTAAACATTATAAAACTTGACTTGAATAATTCTACCAAAATAGAAATTCTGCGCATGAAGATATTTGTGCCCACCCAAGTCAGAGTCCCTCGTTTACGTCACAGAAGCATGGTGGCAGGTTATCAAAGTCGGCATACAAGTTACATTCGTCACAGCACTGGAGGTTGGGATAGGACCCAGCGGTGAGGGCTGCAGCTGCGGCGACGTTGTCCTGAGTGAGCAGGGCTGGATTACTCTTTAAGGCCAAACAAAGAGGTGTCTTTGGAGGTCTTTAAAAAAGACACACATAAACATGGGATTAGAATTTTTCTTCTCGGTCCACTGGTCACAATTATCAGGGGTGTCTGCCAAGTTCAGGCCTAGAGCCAATCCAATCAGAAGAGCGGCCCAAAACTGGAGCTCTCGGCCCCTGTCCCAAGCTCCTATCTAACCCCTTCCTCTCCTAGGATTGCTACAAATGTAAAATCAGGTCACAGCAAACAAGGGAGAGCAACCTGCCAGTGTGGGTCCCCCGGCTGGTCGCCACAGGCCCATCAAGTGCAGCGCGTGACCGGGAAGGTGCCACACCTGGCCGTCCCCGGCGTTCTGGAACTCTCCTTCTAGCTCACAGGCTTAACGGCCCGAGGACGGGAACGGCACTGCTTCTAATGACCCATCTCTCCCCGGTCGGAGGGTTCCTCTGCTCCAAAGTTAATTCTCTTTTGTCTGATCTGCACTCCCTGGGCAGGTGGCCCCCAGGGCCTTCACACAGCTCAGCTTCCCCACAGTCCCCCGGGCCCACCTCGCTGTCCCCGCGGCCAAGCACAGTGAATGCGAGAACACCGGGAGAGCTCCCCCGGCTCAGCTGAGAGGAGATGCATCAGCCTGTCCTCTGTGGGAATCCGACGCACAGACTCATTCACAGCCTCCCCCACAGTCCGCGGTGCCTGGGACGGAGGGAGGGCCCAGCCAGTGTGCTGAGTAAGCCAGCGGAGGGTCCACTCAGTGAGGGGACGTGAAGCCAAGCAGCACGGAGCCACCCAGCTGAGAACTTCTACTTATGAGCTCACAGCCCTGAGCCAGAAGGGGAAAAGACCAAGATTCTACACTCACCTGGCTTTACCTTCTCAAACCTACCTGTGTTCCTGACCTCGCTCTGGGTGCAGGCACAGGGCGAGGGATGACCTTGCTCAATGACCTTGCTCAGGTATCCTATTTGAGGGGGTATTTTTCTCTCTTACCCACATCACTCACTTCAGTGCATCAGCTATTTTGTAGTAAAGACAGATGACGACACCCATCAGCACAAGAATGGCCACCAGGATACCGCCACCAATGCAGAACATAATTATCGTGTCGACTTTAGAAGACGTAGATTTATCTGGGCAGAGAAGTGCAGGCAAGAAATGAATGTGGCTTCTCTCCCCACCCAGCCACCTCACCACCTCAATAGCTTCCTCTAGTAGAAAAAGGATTGAATCCCAAACCACAGATCCTTGGGAGCGTAAAATACAAAAATGAGTCTTCCCAGGAAGGCACAGGACCCTAAACTGGCCCGGAGAGGGGGAAAGGATTTACTTATGAATGAGACGAGAATGAAATGCAAAACCCAGACAGAAAGAAGCAGGAGAATCTTTTTCTTCCTTTCGTAGGCAGTGACGTGCCACGTAAGTAACAAAACAGGTCTCACTAAAAGAAATGTTTTTATTCCCAAATACCTGGGTGCCCTGAAATACATTCACTTTCAGAATCAGAATTAACTCTTCCCTCTACATCAGGCAATCTTCTATGGGGATGATTAAGGGGACGACTTTTTAAAAATGTTATGTTCAACACTACTGAGATATACAAATCCATTTTGTAAATGATACATGCTTCAGGAAAAGTCTTCTATTCTCCCACTGAAACTGCCATTTTTCCTCCTCGACCCTCCCAGGAAATCCAGTTTTTCTGGGATAAGCAATTCATTTAATCTCATGTCCTGAAACTGGGTAAAAGTGAGCAAGGGTCGAAAAACAATCCACTGCCAAAACATACTTACTAGTGTCTAATTCTTCCATGCTCGATGAATGCTGGCAGTAAAAAACAATTATAATTAAAATAAACTTTAGGGAATAGTACATCTTATCATGAGTTTCTCACACTTTGAATTTGAGAAAGAAAATTCTAATTATCCCCATTATGAGTCATTGGGATGTAAGGCGGAAGAGCTTGCTTGTAGATGCGTGGTCTCCACAAGTGCTACCAGAGCGTACAGCCCCCGTCCTGCTCCAGCTTCTGTGGCTGTCAGGCCAGAGGCTGTGTGACATCAACACTCTGGACACCGACTCCCTGTCGTGGAGTTCTGAATTCCATTCCATGTTCAGATATATTTTAGGACCAGGAGAAATACGAGTGTCCAAATACTACTCTACATCATTCACTCTCAGCCTCACCTTTTCAAGTTTTGTTCCCTCAGAGAACTTTTTAAGGTCTGACTGTTAATCAAAAGCAAATCTGTGATTTCAGTAAAATAAAAGAACAGTAATGTGGGGAGGCTAGTATCTAAAAATACTCAAAAATCTACAAGTTCAATTATGGGGGACTGGTTAGATTTTATGTTGTAGCAACACAATAGAATAATATATAGCTGTAGTCATTGAACCAGACTCAGGTTAACTGGATGTAGGTTCACTGACTTCAGAATATTATCAGATTTTATGGCTAAGACAAAAAGATTTCAAGAAGTAGTATAAATAGAATGTCTGTTATAAATCAGGTTTCTATGAAACAAGGTGGGATCAGGAAGGAGACAAACCATAAGAGACTCTTAAACTCACGAAACAAGCAGGGTTACTGGGGGGTGGGAGGGCAGGGATAGGGTGGATGGGTTATGGACATTGGGGAGGGTTTGTGCTATGGTGAGTGCTGTGAAAGGTGTAAGCCTGATGATTCACAGACCTGTACCCCTGGGGCAAATAAAAAAAATCAGGTTTCTATTATTTTAAGGTATTCAGCAAAGCTGATTCAATTAAATGAGGAAATATTTTAACTATGAAGGGTTATTCCTTGTTGCTCTGGCTAAACCCTGGGTGAAGTCACAAACAGCAGGGGACTTAGCAACAAAACTAGTGGCATAAGACCTCTAAGAATTCTTCCCTCTAGAAAAACAGTGAAAAATCTGACAGAAAAACTGTCTTTTTCAGGCTCTGGAAATTAAAAGCTCGCTGTAGCTCAGGAAACATTTTTAAGAAGAACGACTGAACCTCAGTATGAGACGCAGGCTTGCGGCATCGTTCCATCGTCCACTGTCCGGCCCCACGGCAACCTTCGAAATAAGACCCAAGCTCCAATGCAGCCACCAAAGGGAAAGCAGAGGTAGTACAAACTTACTTAAAAATCTTGTTAATGGTCCTTACATGTGAGCTTCCATTAAATGAGCTCCCTACGTCACAGTGGGTATTTTTTTTCTCCCATACTCCCCTTGATTCTTCTATTTCGTAGGACTTGGAATGAAAAATCTCTTACCTAAACTTCTGTACTATTCATATTTTAAAAACCTGATCCTATGCATAAGGGGAAGAGTTGGAATTCGGAACATAAATTCCATCGCAGCCGTGGCCTTAAAGATCTCGGGCAGGGAGGTCAACTTCTCCCCATTTCAACTTCTTTATCTGTAAAACAGGGATACGGTGAACCCTCTACCCCTCCGCACATGAGTGCTGTCAGACCAAAAGACACTGTAGGACAATTTGGAAAATAAAAATCCAAGTTATCTTTTTGGTCAGTGCCCTGCACAAATGCTCTTTAAAACGGGAATGGAATGATGCCTTCAGGTTCAAATCAAACCTTCACAGAGAGATTTTTTAAATCTATGGTTGTCTAACATCAGGAAATGTTTGTTTGCTCACTTTGTTATGATAGTTTTACGAAATTTAAACACCTTTCAAAGTCTCATTCCCAAAGAACTGTCATTAATTGACCTGTCTTCTGGTTACCTTGAAATCCTCTCTTGCAAACCTATCTGTATTTGACCTAACTGGGAGTTCTCCCAGTGCAAGACGTCTTCCTCTTAAAGGGATTCTGGCAAAAACAATTACAACTGTTTTAATTTCTTGGCTCCCTGAGGTAGTGGATAACATTTGGGGCAAATCACAGAGTAGCCAAAAAGCTTAAAGGAAAAGCTGCTAAATCACCTGTCCATAGGAGTTTTGAAAAGCTCTGACATATTCCTGAGACTCTAGGCCATGCACATGTGCTGTGTGTGTGTCTAAGGCTATTGAGCATCCTCACAAAAGACACAAGCATTCACCTCTGACTGACCCTAAAGCTTTTTCCCAAGCAAAAAGTGAAGGCTATAGCAGAGTTTTCAACTGCTTGGCTAATTGTTGAAGACATGCCCCAACATGGAACCCTTCATGAAAGACTGGGAGATTTATTGGTTCCAGGAATTTAAGGTAATTTTTGTCCAATCATTAGCTGATTGCTAAGCTAATCAACAGAGACTTCAGTGTCAACATACAACTAAGAATACAGACTTTACAGAATTTGTTGAGAAAAATTACTAAACAACAAACCTAGGAGAGCAGGGAGAAACTGATTTCTAGATTTCCATAGTTGCCACATTCTATTAAATGTCTAGTTTTCAGCAAAAGACTATAGGATGGAAGGAAGGAAGGAAGGAAGGAAGGAAGGAAGGAAGGAAGGAAGGGAAAGAGAAAGGAAGGAAGGAAGGGAGGGAGGGTGGAAGGAAAGAAGGAAGGAAGGAAGGAAGGAAGGAAGAAGGAAGAAGGGAGGGAGGGAGGGAAAGGAAGGGAGAGAAAGGGAGAGAAAGAAAGAAAGAGAGAGGGAGGGAAAGAGAGAGAAAGGGAAGGAAAGGAAAGAGAGGGGGAAAAAAAGAGGACTGATAAAAGGTAAAGGAAAGCAGTTAATAAACTTTCCCTAGGAAGCCCAGACACTGGCCCAAATAGACAGTCCTTAAATCAACTATTTAAAATATTTTCAAAGGAATCCATGTCTAAAAAACTAAAATAGGAGAACAATGTCTCTAATAGAGAACATCAGTAAAGAGAAATTATTTTTTTAAAGAGTCAAATAGAAATTTTGGAGTTGGAAAGTATAACTGAAAAAATTCATTAGAGGAGCTTGAGCAGATCTGAGCAGGCAGAAGAAATAAACAGTGAATTCGAAGATAGATCAATAGAGATTATCCAATCTGAGGAACAGAAAGAATAAAGAATGAATAAAAATGAATAAATTCCAGTTCCACTACAACATATAAAGAGCTTGGGAGCTGCCACACTCAAAACAAGAAAAAAGCTGACCAAACTTGATAATCACCATGTCTTTCCAGGCCGACCAGAGAACTGAAGTCACTGTTCTTCACTTTTCTTCACTGAGGGCAAGCAGATACCGTGAAAATGAAGAGACAGGTGAGTATAGAAAATCACAGCTTCTCAGGAGCAGAAGCCACTGCTGGAGAAAGCGAGTGGTAGGAATACTTAACTGGTAAGTGATAAATTGCTGGAGGTTGCAGGAGGACTGGCATGAGAGAAAAAAATTCCTGGGGGCCCAGGTTTTTCTAGTGGGGGGAGAGCAACTTTCATGAATTTTACCTCAAGGAGCTCAATGAGGTTCTTACAGTGAAGACTTCAGAAAAATCTCCTCGTGCTTTGGTCTCCACTGATACCACAGTAGAGGTGACCCTGTTGCTGCTGGGAGATGGTGAAAGTCCTGAGTTTCCAGTAAGCCTCCTGATACCACCCCAGCAGCTAAGACAATTGTGCCTCATTACCACCGGGGCAAGGCGAAAGCTCAGACCTCCCAAGATCTCCACTGACTGGGGAGGTGGGGGTGTTATCACCCAGTCGTCTCTGATACTACTCTGGCAGGAAGGGGCGATTTGGGACAACTCTTTATAGCCTGCTGAGAGTGAAAGCCTAGGCTCTCCACTTAGTCTTGGCTGGGGGAAAGGCTGGGCTGGGGGTTGAGCCACAGTTTTTTTCTGGGATATCTGACTGGAATACAGGTTCCCTGGCTTGTGAGGCTCCCTTTTCCTTGGCCCTTTGGCTGGAGACAGCAGGATTTTCTCGGGGGCTTTTGCGTATGCACCCATTGGTGTTCCCAGGTTGCTGGCTTCTTCATCTCCAAGAATGGAAATATGAGGCAAAACAAAACCCAGGACGTTCACCACCATGTTCCTTGGATTTCAAGTTTCCTAGTTTGTCTGTTTTCTTCCCTTCACCTATCAGGGTCCTGTGTTTGCTTTCTATATAATGTTCAGGATTTTTAGTTGCACTTGGTAGAGAGCATAACAGAAAGTACATCTACTCCAACTTCCCAGAAGCAGAAGTCCCTCATATGGGAGATTCTAAAATCGATCCTCTACTTGATGACCATAGCCCCCATGCCGACCCTGTACTTGTCTGACCCTGAGCGTGACTGCCTCCTTAAATTTTGTGTCCCAGGCACCTCACGTGTGTCATCCGAGGCTGGGCTGTCTAGGAGGCCAACATAATTTATCTTTCTAGCTTCATCTCCCACTGCATTTCCCCATACCGCATGTATTTTCATGCCTCTGAGCACTGACTGGCTCTCCAGCCCCTCTCTTCCTCGATCTGCTGTAATACCAATCCTGCAAGGCTTCACTCAGTGCCAGCTCCTCCGTAAAATCTTCACAATTCCCATCTGTCACCCATGCTAATTGCTGCTTTTCCTCTGTATCTATGCCACCTACTAGTAGTACCTCTCTAAAAATTTGAACTTCATTTGTCATAAGGATTTCTGATACCTGTTCTAACTCTGAACAGATATTCGTCTTGACTACAGGAACCTACTATGGTCACCCTCACTGAAGCCAATACTCTTGAGTTGAATTAACTGTGGGTTTTTTCCCTGCTTTTTACCTCACTCAAAAATGGTTTATTTCTCCAAGTTTCTTTTCTATGCCCTCCATCAAAGCAGCAGCTCTTCTGAGGGACATGGCCTTGAATGGGCTTAGTCATGTTTAAGGAAGATGGGTTATGTAGTCCTTCCCTACAAAGATGACCACTTCATTACTTGGTTTCCTTTTATTCTTGTGGTTACTTGACTGCTCTATCCGATGAGTCTATACGTTGAAAATTTGTTTTTTTTTTTCAAGGTGAAGAGTTTCATGAGGCAGAAACTCTGGATCCCCGATATCAGAGGGCCTGGCACCCACTAGGTACTGACACATTTCATGGGCGATGACCCAAATATGAATTCTGTCAATCTGATAATAACTTTCCGGATGCAAGCCTCTAAATTCAGACAGAGCAATAAATTCAGGGGGGGGGGTGGGAGGCAGGTGGCTGCAAATACCCTCCTCCTTGTAAATTGTGTATCTAGTGGCAGAAAGCAGCCCAGATCCCAGGCTACTGGGAGTAATGCTGTGAGCCCCTGTTACATGACCCAAGTTCTATCTCTGTGCCTCTTCCACAGCTCCTGCTCTGCTCCCAGGATTTTCATATTTACCTTCAGACTACTGCTCAGCGGAGGGCTTTGTTGTGGTCCTGGCAACTGTCATGATAAGAGCCCAGTCTTGCCTTAAAGAGGGAGGATCTTCCAAATTGAAATCCTATTCTAGCAATACATGCTACTATGGAATAGTATAGAATCTATACATGGTAGTTATGTTAAATTCCCTGATGACACCAAAATCTGTGTCATATGTTAAGACTGGTTCTAATGCTTGCTTTATCTCTTTGGCATAAGTTTTTCTTGCCTTTTAGCATGCACTGTAATGTTTTGTTGAAAGCCAGACACAATGTAAATGAAGACATGCATAATAACCGAGGTAATCACATTGTTAGTGTGGAGTTTTATTACGTTAATCTGGTTAGGAGTTAGGCTATGTTCAATGTTTGCTGTAACTATAGGTGCCAGAGGCTTCAATTTCCTCTAGTATTCTTGCTTTTGTCCCTATTGTCTTTTGGTTTCCCTAGAAATTCCTTTTAAAATAGTCTGCATCCTACTCTCTTCACTGTAATCTGTTTTTATACCGGAGCCCTGTTGATGAGGTGGTAAGGCACTGGGGAAGGAAAGCATTCCATAATTTTAAGACTAAATCTGTTTTTAGCAGACATGAGTCCCTAGCCTGTCATCTTCAAAGGTGTTTGTCTTTGTTTCCCCCCCACACACACCTACATGTGACAGGAAGGCTGGAGTAGTCTAACCTCTCACCCCCCAGGTCACAAAAGACTGGCAGTTGCCCCTAAGAATACACATTTGTTAAGAAGAACACTGTGGAGTGTATTTCAAAATGGTTACTTTTTCCCTTCCCCTGCAGAGAGCATGAGGAAATTCTTCTCCAATCTTCACGGTGCAAATCTGGTGGGATTCCTGGAAGTAAAACCCATAAAAGTTTGGGGCCTCCTGAAAGTGGGCTCCCAGGAGTAACTCTCTCTCAAGCTAGTCCACACTCAGCTCCAGCAATTCATCAACCACCATTTAAGTCCCTCCCAGTTACTGCCTCCAGAAGGTTCTATTCCTGGTAAGCAGATCCCCATTGGGATTTTCTGCATTTACCTACCTCTGCAATTGTCGGAGTGGTGTTTGCCCTGTGACATCAATTATCTGGTGGATTTTTAAAAAGTCATTGACTTTCAGTTTGTTCAGCTTTTTTGCTGTTGTTGTAAAGACGGCTGTGATAAATTCCAAACTCTTTTCATGTGAGAGCTGAAGCCAAAAGTGTTGATTTTTCTTTAAATTAATAATATAAACCCACATAAACAAAAGCTCTTTGAAGTATTCAACATACGACCGCATAAATGGTCCTAGGCCAAAAGTGTCTGTGAACCACTGTGTTATGATACACCATCAGTCATGATTCACAGGTAAATCCTAAATTAACAATAAATTGCTCTTTAAAATAGGCAAGCCCAAAACTTATATTGTGATACTGGTGGGAAGTTTTCAAAAACACGTTCTATTCTTTATTTAAAGTGGAAAAAAGAAGAAGAAGAAACATTTGCAATTCATGGTAAGAATAATTTAGCACATTAAAATCACAGTAAACTCTACACTACCACAACTATTCGGACTTGGGAAAAAAGTGTAAGATTGAATTTACTGATTTCTCCTTTTTCTGCTCCTCTTACATTGTAATAAAGTTCTGAACACATACTGCTTTCCTTATCAATTCCATTCAACAAACCTATTCTGAACACATCTACCAGGTATAGAATAATTCCTAATCTCAATAATCATTCAAATAGCAGGGAACACAAATGTGAGAATTATTTTATACAGCCCTGAATCATAAGATAATAGTACCTGAAAATTCTAAATGTAGTACAGAAAAAGTAGTAATCGATTCTGTGACACAGTAGAGTCCTATACTTGGTTTTCAATGATAAATAGATTTTCCCTGCTATGCAAAGACAAGACACTGTAGGTAGAGAGGAAAGCTCGTGCAAAGGTAGAGGAGCCTGGCATGTAGGCAAGAGTCATGAGTACCAGAGGCTTTATATGCTGTGCTAATGGGCAAAGATGACGGTGGCTCAAGAGCAGGAAAATCAGAGGATGGTGCAGAGAATGAAAAGAAGATGAAAATGGGAACTAATGACCAGTGAAGAAACTCCTGAAACTCTCCAGATGAAAGTTAGGGCTTGGAAACAGAAGAGGCAAAGACGGGAAAAGATAGGAAGTTTTGCCTTAAAAATTATATATGGGGCACCTGGGTGGCTCAGTGGGTTAAAGCCTCTGCCTTCAGCTCAGGTCATGATCTCAGGGTCCTGGGATGGAGGCCCGCATCGGGCTCTCTGCTCAGCGGGGAGCCTGCTTCCTCCTCTCTCTCTGCCTGCCTCTCTGCCTACTTGCAATCTCTCTCTGTCAAATGAATAAATTAAAAAATCTTTTAAAAAATTATATATAGGGCGCCTGGGTGGCTCAGTGGGTTAAAGCCTCTGCTTTCGGCTCAGGTCATGATCTCAGCGTCCTGGGATCGAGGCCCACATCAGGCTCTCTGCTCGGCGGGGAGCCTGCTTCCTCCTCTCCCTGTCTCTCTGCCTGCCTCTCTGCCTACTGTAATCTTTCTCTCTGTGTCAAATAAATAAATAAAATCTTTTAAAAAATTATATATAAAATTATATATTATACATAACATATATAATACATATTATCTCAAGACTTGGGGTGATGTACTGGATATATGGGAATGAAAGAAAGGAAAGACTATAGCAGTCAAATTTTTTGACCTGCGGCTTTCAGCTTTGTGTAAGGAAGTTCACAGTATTCATCTTGTTCATTAACTTGCAGGTTGGTACTTCTAAAAAAAAGTCTATGTTCCTCTGGAGACTGTCCAATAGATGAACATGTATCTAAGTTACTTTATGACCACAGAGGCTGGACATACAAAGAGAAAAAAAACACTGCAGTAAACAAGTCAAAATAAGTCTGCAGTACTAATCTCTGAAAACATTAAAACTAGGATACATACAATCAAGGACTTCTAACTTTTCTAACGTGCTGAATACTCTACAGATCTGATCCTTTGGTGGGGTTTCTCTTTCAAACTTGGTGAATCCATCTAATACACACTCTGGATAACAGATTACTTATAAAAAAAATTACATTCCAATTTTTCTAACACCACTCCACAGATAGAAAACAATGGAATAGGTATTGTACAAGTAACTCCTGATCTCCCAAAGTTCGCAAGACACCACTTCGCTTTTATGAAAGACCTACATTAACACAGTAAGGTTTTATTTTCATAAAAATGAAATCCTCTTCCCCTTTCTTTTGGTTATCCAAAACAGGCACTAATGTTGGTCTTAGTAAAAACCAAAGTGGAAACACTGGAACTTTTGGAAAACAGAGGCTATGCTTCCCTTTCAGCAATTGCGGCTTAGAAAAGTTTTTTTTTTATTATTTTATTTATTTGACAGAGATCAGATCACAAGTAGGCAGAGAGGCAGGCAGAGAGGAGGAAGCAGGCTCCCCGCTGAGCAGGGAGCCCGATGCGGGCCTCGATCCCAGGACCCTGAGATCATGACCGGAGCCGAAGGCAGAGGCTTTAACCCACTGAGCCACCCAGGCGCCCAAGGAAAGTTTTTTATAAGAACGCTCTACTTTCGGGTATGAGGGAAATCTGTATTCTCACTAGGTACATATCCTAACATAACTCATAAGGCCTTAAGAAAAACAAAATAAAAATTATTTGGCGTTGAAACAAGCAAACAAAAAACCCTGAAAAAGAAATCCTAAAACAAAATTAACATGAGACAGTGAGATTTCTATTTTCTAGAGAGAATACCACCATAAACACATGAATGACAGACCAAATTTGGAGAATGCTGACATTCCAATTTTATTTGAATCTAATCATCCAGTTTTCTCAAGATGAAGTTAACAGGAAGGAGCAGAGAGGCACCAGTTACCTTCCTATCCGGAGGGGCAACTAGAAAGTTCCATCTACTCCACTTTCGGGACCCAAACGTGAAAAGTCCTTCAAGTCCCAGCTCGGAGGCTACTCCACCAGAGCCCCGAGGCCCGGCGCCCGCGCGCTCCTGCCACGGCCCGGGGTGCGGACCACGACGGCGATCGCCGCTCCTGCGGCCCCGGCCCCCCCGCTCACCTCCCCTCCAGCGCTGAGGCCGCCGGACCCGAGGTCAGCCCCGTCGCCATCCCGCCCTCGCGCCAGCGGGTCACTGACACGGCCACGGCCAGCCGGCGCCGCGGCGCCCCTGCGATTCCGGGACGCCGCGCAAACTTCCGCCGCCGACAGCCCAGCTGCCCGCAGCCTCCCGCCACCGCCCGCTCCGCCGCCGTGAGCGGGAGG
>LNAC01000001.1:8476717-8516830 GCA_002007465.1 Ailurus styani | reverse complement strand
CTGGCGGCCGGGGACCCGCACCTCCGCCGGGCGGGCCCCGGGCTCCGCCTCGCCCTCCGCGCACGAGCGACCCGGCCGAGGCCTCCCGTCCCCCCGCGTCCGCGTCCATCCGCGTGACTGTCGAGAGCCCCCATCAGCTGCATGATGGAGACGACAGGGTTGCCTCTCGGTGTCTTCCGTCTCCCGCTCCGGTGCGCACGGGAGGCGCCCAGGGAACTGTGTCTGTCGCAGGGAGACGTGACTGCGCGGTGGCGTCGGCGGCCGAGAGCCCCGTGGAGGGCACAGCCCTGCGGTCCGGAGGGTCCGTTGCCCCGGGACTCTGTCCCGAGCGTCCGTCGGGTGCTTGGGCGGGTGCGGGCCCCCGTGGGAGAGGGCGAAGCGAGGTCGGAGGAGGACCCGGGGCCCCGCAAGAGGCCGCGAGCGCCGCTGGCCCGAGGAGACTGAGGAGTGTGTTGGGCGGTTTTCTTTTCAGCCAAGATGTGGTGGTTTTGAGGAGCAGCCTGAAGAGCCCCGAGGAAAAGCCCTGCTTCCTTTACCTGAGCTGTGACCCCAGCGGAGGTGAAGAGATCGCTTCCGTTGGCGTTTTCAGTTCAGCGAGAAACATGGAGGTGTACTTGGGAGAGGAGTACTGTGGCACCAGCCGCGGCAGGAACGGCCGCCGGGAGCTGGGTGACAGGTTGGTGAGCGCGGTGGCTCTCCTCGGCTTCTGGGGGGCTGGGTGATTGCTGACGCGCGCGGAGAGAAGCTCGGATCATACCGGCGGGAGGAGAAGCTTCTCCCTTGAAGGGATCTTAGAAATGGGCTAAGCTTTTTTGTTGTTGTAAACGTGCCAGTTTCGAGCTGATTGAGGGTGGTGACTGGGTCGAGGGTCGTCCTAGTTAGTGGAGGACTTTGATTAGAACCGAAGTTCTGATAAGTGTTTCTTACCTGGCTTAACTCAGAGGGGTCTGTTTTCCCGAACGTGAATTAGTCAATCAGTCTGGGATTTTGAACACAGTTTCTCGTAGGAAGCCCACTAGGAATAGTGCAGAAGCTCCAGATAGGCCATAGCACCCTATTTCACCTGGTATCGTGTTTCTTTTTTTTTAATTCTTTTTTTTTTTTTTGGCGGGGCTGGGGGGGTGGCTGAAGGAGAGAGAAAAGCCATTTTTTTTAAGATTCTATTTATTTATTTAACAGAGAGAGAGACAGAGTGAGAAAGGGAACACAAGCAGGGGGAGTGGGAGAGAGAGAAGCTGGCTTCCTGCTGAGCAGGGAGCCTGATTCGGGGCTCAGTCCCAGGACCCTGGCCCTGGGATCATGAGCTGAGCCAAAGGCAGCTGCTTAACCGACTGAGAGCCCCCCAGGGGCCCTGAGAGAGAATCTTTTTTTTTTTTTAAGATTTTATTTATTTATTTGACACACAGAGAGAGATTACAAGTAGGCAGAGAGGCAGGCAGAGAGAGAGAGAGGAGGAAGCAGGCTCCCTGCCGAGCAGAGAGCCCGATGCGGGCCTCGATCCCAGGACGCTGAGATCATGACCTGAGCCGAAAGCAGAGGCTTTAACCCACTGAGCCACCCAGGCGCCCTCTGAGAGAGAATCTTAAGCACGCTCCACGTGGAGCCCTGAGATCATGAGTGGAGCAGAAATCAGGAGTCCAGCACTTAACTGACTGGACCACCCCGGCTCCTTGGATTTTTTTTTCCTGAATTCTTAAGATTCTGTCCTAGTCTTTCTTAAATAGAACTCAGAATGTGAACTTTTATATACCATGTATGTTGGAAATAATGGATATGTTTGTTGAGCTTTAAAATATGCTCTGTGGGGGTCCCTGAGTGGCACAGTCCATTGACCCAGTGGCTCTTGGTTTCCATCCAGGTCATGATGTCAGGGTGGGGAGGTCCAGCCCCTCATCAGGCTCTGCACTCAGCCTGGAGTTGGCTTAAGAGTCTCTCTCCCTCTCCCTCTGCCCCTGCCTACTGCAGGTAGTTCATATTTTCTCTCTCTCTCTCTCTCTCTCTCTCTCTCTCTCTCTCTCTCTCTCAGATAAATAAATCTTAAAATAGTCTCTGTGCTGCATGATTATACATTTGTTATCAAATTTAACTATCTTATGTAGGTAGTAAGTGACAGATGTAGTCTTTTACCCAGTGCAATTCAGTGTGAAGCCACAGTTCTTTATGCCTCCCCAGGAAAACTGTCAGGATTTACGTGTTGTCCTGGAAACCTTCATTTTTAAATGTAGCTATTAAAAATGATAATATATGAACGTTTTAAGAAGTTCTTTTTTTATTTTCAGTGAAGATGAAAAGATTATTTTGTACAAAAAATATCTAAAATTGGAGTCCTCCACACGTGCTTGTAAAATAAAGGTAAATAATCATTAAATTATAACTAACTTGAAAACTACAGTTGTTTTTGTACTATATAAACTTAGTTTCTGATGGTTGCAATGCGATATGTTCCGCATGGTCCCTAGTTTTAGCTGAGAAATATTTAGTAAACATGTAAGAAGAAATTCTCTAAAAAATTATCAACATTCTCCTTTTAAAATTTGAACATTTATTAGCTGTGGCAATGCCATGACGTATACTCGTGTTCTTAGAATTGTACTGTACTTTTAAGCCTTGAAAACTGAGTTTAAAACCTGTTTATTTTTATGTAAAATTTAGGTGAAAACTACATGCAGGTTTTGTCCCAAAATACCCAAAAAGAACACAGTTAGGGAAGTTGCAGGCAAAGGTACCACTCAGTTAAAGGACTTGGGAATGATGTCTTCAGCATGAAAACTATTGTTAAATATTAATTAACTAATTGTTACTATTAAAGTAAACTTTAATGGTGTCATCAGAATCTAGGGAGAGAATCCTGAACTGGACATCATAAGCCCTGATTTAAGTGTGCTTTGTTCCTGACTAGCAGGATAGCCTTGGGCAAGTTTCTTCACCTATTTGGACCTACCTTGTGGGCTATTTTAGGAGGCTGAAGACAATAAATCTTTGGATTATTTTCATCTCTACATATTTTATCTCTGTGCTTATTATTACTTAGAGAAGATCACAAAACTGATTATTCCAAGATGTTGTTTTAGATAGTGAATGCTAGTAGAGTCTAAAGTCATTTGAATGAAGTGATTTATTCATTCAATAAATATTATTTTGTTATACTAAAGTCTCTGTACTAAGCATTTAGGAATTAGCAGTAATAAAATAAATTGGAATAAAGCCCTCACATTGCTAATATTTTAGGCGGCAAGGCAGATAATACATAGATTCAATAGGTACTATATTTAGTAGAAATGCTTGGGAATTTAAAAAGCAGGAAAGGGGGTCACAGGAGGTTGGCTTGTAGATGCATAAATTTAGTAAGATGATTACTTAATTGTTGGTGACAGTCCTGTTTGGTGCCACGCTGAGTTTTTAGGTAATGGATCTGTATCCACCCGTGTCTTTGTGTGATATCTAGGGATTATGTGTCCGTGAAGGTGAATGTTTTTTGTAACTATTCTATGGAAGTACATGGGAGTGCAAAGTCTTGTTTCATTTAGGGGATCTTATGGAGACTTCTTCTGGAGCAAGACTATAGGAAAGTTAAAATAAAAATAAGAGCTACTCTCCCTCATTTTGCTCCTCACTCAAGTTGTGGCATTTACCCAAGGTCAGCTAGGCTCTACATTGCAGAGTCATCATTGTATGCAGGTCTGTCTGATTCTAAATCCTGTGCCATTTCCACTCTGCTACTTTGTTGTCCAGATCACAAAGGAAATGTGTTTTGGTTCAGAAACATGGACAATATGAGGCAGCTTAAAGCATTCAGAAACTGACTGGGGTCAGAGCTGGAAGAACTAGGTTCAAAGCTCGGCCTTTCCTACTTGGTGTCCTTTGACAAAGTTAGAAAATCACTCCTGAACTCATTTTTTTAATAAGTAAGCATTCAAGCTATATAAGATCATCTTGACATTCCTTTACAGTTTTAACTTCCAAAGGACTGATAATTAATATTTCACTAAACAGCATGGGCTCTAAGCAGCCTTATTTTGTATTAAATATTTATATTTACACCACAAGTTGCAATATGTTAAGGTCTCAGATTGGTACAATTTATTTTCAGTTCCTTAAACTACGTGAGTAAATGTTATTTTATGTTCCCCACCCCCATTTGCTATTTTATGTGTAATCTGTTAGTTTAAAAGGACTTTTTTATTTAAATACTTCTGAGTCTCATGATAAATTGGATTTTTTTTCTGACCATGACTATGCTAGAGAAAACTTAAAAATGAAAATGTATTTAAAGTTAATTTTTTGATTCTCAGATGCTTCAGTCTTAAGTGATAACAAGAAGTGACTATAAATGACGATTGTTTTTAATATCATTGTTTTCTGGAACTCTTATTTTATAATAGTTGCTCTCCTTTGGTGAAAAGCAGTGTGTGTTCATCAGTAAAATTTTGGTACAACTGAGGCGGGTTTCAGCAAATTCTTCAACCAGCTCTCCTGCTCTAGGATCAAGGATAGATCTGCAGAGGGTCCAAACTCTCATGGAGGCCATGGGGTCCAAGTTGTCACCTGGCGCTCAGCAACTGATGAATATGGTTAAATTTCAGCAGCAGGTAGGTAGACATGGATCCTGTCCAGGTACCAGTACAAATTTCAAAATGACAGCTTTTTCTAAGGACATGTATTGACTTAAGTTTCTTCTTTGAACTTTTGCTGTTGATTTGACTGTCACTTTTATTAGCTTTTGTAAAATAGCATTTTATAGACTTTCTCTTCTATAAAACATCTTACTACAGATCTTCACAATTTTCCATGAATTTCCTCACTCATTCATTCATTCAGCAGATACTTATTAAGCATCTTCTCGGTGAATAAGGCACTGTTTTGAGCACTTTAGAAGATTTTTCTCAAAAAGCTTAGGGATAAAGAGAAAATTAGAAGATGGTTGTGAAAAGGAATAGTGGGAATAATAGAAGAATTTATCAAGCTTGTGAGATTTAAGCTGTTTTTTTTTTTTTAAAGAGTTGAGGATGTTTTTAAAGTATGACCCACAGAACACCTGCATCGGAATCCTTTCCAGTTTTTACAAAATGTGTATCCTGGCCACACTTTCTACGCACTCAGTCTCGGAGACTGGGATCCAGAAAAGTATTTTAAATAAGTATGCTAGGGTTAATTTTATAAAAGTACGCTGTGGTTTGAGAATAACTGTTTCACTGCAAAGACTCTGAAGAAACAGATTGAAGATTTTAAAAAGAAAGAAATTTTCAAAAGCAAGAAAAGATTTTGGAAATAATCAGAAGAGATTAATGAATTAAATATAACTAGTTCACTGACTAATTTCTATCTTTCAGAAACATGACTTTGGATTAAAAAAAAAAGGTGGTAGATTTATTTTGGAAGGGAGAACATGTCTTTAAATCTTAAGGTTTTATTCCTAAGATGCTGTGTTTTCTTTGCCATGAATTTGAATCAGTGCAGAAGTATATTGAGTTTTCCCAGCTGTCATCCCACGCCCCAGAGGTATCTACTGATAACAGTTTGGTGTGTATCTTTCTAGAGTTTTCTGTGCATGTAGAAACAAATTCACACTGTCCCAGCTACCACTCATGGGTTAATACCATAGACACGGTGTTGTAACTTGCTTACGACAAATAACTGCTAAGTCTTACATGTGAGGAAATTTGGGGGACACAACTGGTGAAAAAAGGTGATCCTGTTCAATCTCCTTTTAAACGTTGCTCGTGAAAGACCTCCTTCAGAGTGGCAGAGTCTGTGTTTATGGAGTGTATCCTGATTGTCTAGGATTGATTATTGTTAACAAGGAATCTCTAGATTTCTACGGCATGGCTTCTTGGAAAATGCCACATGAGGGGCACCTGGGTGGCTCATTTGTTAAGTGTCTGCCTTCAACTCGGGTCATGATCGTCAGGCTCCCTGCTTAGCAGGAACCCTGCTTCTCCCTCTCCCACTCACCCTGCTTGTATTCCCTCTCTCGCTCTCAAATAAATAAAATCTTAAAAAAAAAAAAAAAAAAGGAAAAGAAAATGCCACATGAGCCATTTAATTATCTCAGCATAAAATGGGGATGTTTCATGACCAGAACTACTCGTGGAAGTGGTTAACCACACACAGTGTTTAGAGCCTTCTTATATTAATCTAGGACTGGGCCTGTCCTAAAGGGGAAAGAAAGGGCTTGGGGTACAAGTCCTAGACCTGTCCCTGCTTCACCTCTGCCTTGGGAATACTTGTTTTCTTGAAAGTTTTATTAAAGGTTAATACTCTGAATCATATAGGTCTTAATTGACAATACAAACTTCATTTTTATCACAGTAAATGTTAAAGTTATTCCTTATTCCTTTGTATTTGAAGTTCAGATTTCCTGGCTTTGATTTGTTTTGCTCTAATAATTGAGAAATAACTGAGCAGGAATTCTATATTAAAGTAGCGAACATACAGCTGTTGCTTAAAGTTACCTGAATGAAAGGATGTGCCCCATTTTCTCAAACATTAAATTTTTCAGGATTTTTATTGTTACTTTTTCCTCTTTATGGGGACTTAACATTACAGAGCCCCCCCACACACACACTTCCTGTGTCTTCATTATTCCCCTTTTCTGCTTTATTTTTCCCTAAACTATTTATCACCACCTCCATCCTTGTGATTTTTTTTTCCCTTCCTTTCTTCTTTCCTTTCCTTTCTTCTCTTTGTTTCTTTAGTCTCTCCCTGTGGTCTTAGCATGCAGGCTCCATGAGGTCAGAATTTTAATCTGTTTTGTTCATTGCCATGTTCTTTTTCCAGTGCTTGAAACAGTGTCTAGCACAGAGTCAGTTCCTGGTAAATAGCGAATAAATGAATGGTTGGTTTAGCTCAGTCCACAAATATTTTTTTTAGAATATCTAGATAAATATAGGAACTGCATTTCTTTAGCTAATCTTGAATAATACTTTTCAATCTGTCTCTCACAAACTGTTATTATGGATTTATTTATATATAAGTAGGCTCCATACCCAGCGTGGAACCCAACACAGGGCCTGAACTCAAAACCCAGAGATTAAGACCTGAGCCAAAATCAAGAGTTAGACGTTTAACTGACAAGCACCCAGGCACCCCTCTCACAAATGACTGAACAGTAGGAACTATGGGATGATATATCCTGATATGAATCTTCAGTATAGTTCTGGAGCACCTGGCTGGCTCATTCAGTGCAGCGTGTGACTGGATTCTAGAGTTATGGGTTTGAGCCCCACATTGGGTATAGAGATTACTTAAAATTTTGTTTTTTAAAAAAATCTATAGTACAGTTCCATTATTTTGATTTTAGAAGAGTGCCTTAGACCTTAACACTTAGTTAAGCTTGAGGTGGTTTTGCTTTTCTCCTGTGGAAAATTGAAGAGCAAAACAGAGTGATATTATAGCCTTCTCTTCAAGGTAAGCCAGAATCTTCGCAGGAACTAATACTGCATGAGAACTCTTACTATCCTGGAAATTCTGAAAGAAACACAGCCAAAAGGTAGCTCATTTTGGTCATTGGAAGTGTCACAAATGTACCCAAAGTACATCTAACTTTAAATGGCCTGTGTAGCCTCCATGAAAAACTCATTGCAAAAGATATGCCTAAGTAAAAATGAGTGTTTACCGTATGTGGAAAGCTGGTGAATGGTATTTAATTCTGAAAATTATAAATTATTGTACCTCAGTTGATAGTACTGNTGATACTGAATTCTAAAAATATTATCGATTATTGTGCCTCAGTTGAGAGTACTATATTTTATTGCCATAAATTAAGGAGGCCTATGTAGTGGAGATGTTACTGCTAATGCAGTTTTATTAAGCATGCTAATATTTAATATTTCCTTTAGGAAAAACTACAGTGAAATCATTAAAAGCCTTGACGGTGGAGTTAGGTGGTCGGGGTTCATGTCCAGTTCTGCCACTTACTAGTTGTGCCACCTTAGCCCGGTTACCTTTAGCCTTGGTTTCGCCTTAGCTGTGGTCTCTTCAGCTTAAGATTGGGATAGTAATTGTAGCCTACTGCTTATGGATGTTTAGAGGATCAGATGAAAGAAGGTACCTTGCCTGACTTACAGTAATTACCCCAAAAGTCAGCCATCGCTACTACCAATAGTAACGTGTATTTATTTGCCTTGCTTAGAACTGTGTTCCCATCGGAGAGCAGCTGCAGGCAGTTTTGGGAAGTACTGGCTACACGCGAACGATCGACCTGCAGTCACCCTCTGCTTTAGGAGCCTCAGACAAGTCCCCCTCCACGCCTTTCCCCTTTAGAACCGGATTGACATCTGGAGCCCTGACTGAAGACCTCAACGCTTACGTTGATAAAAGTCCACAGCCACCAGGTGGAGGAAACACTACAAACCTCAAAGAGTTTAACATTGTGCCGCAGAACCATTCTCTTCTTGAGAATGACCTCAGAAATGCAGTTTCTTCTTTCCTGCCGAAAAAAGCAAGTGACAGCTCAAATATACCTAACTCTGAGTTACTGCCTTTTCTCCAGAATTTGTGTAGTCAGGTTAACCATCTCCGCGTGGGACATAACACCAAGTGGCAGGAGGGCATCACTAAGGCCGGGGAAGGCATTGTTGGTGTCGCGTAAGTATTTATTTTGAGACAAATATAGTTTAGATTAGGCAGGTTCAGTGGGTTGGGCCTCTGCCTTCGGCTCAGGTCATGATCTGAGGGTCCTGGGATCAAGCCCCACATCGGGCTCTCTGCTCAGCAGGGAGCCTGCTTCCTCCTCTCTGCCTGCCTGCCTCTCTCTACTTGTGATCTCTCTCTCTCTCTCTCTGTGTCAAATAAATAAAAAAATCTTTAAAAAAAAGGGAACTAGAATAGCTGAAACAATTTTGAAAAAGAAGAGTAGTGAGAAATCATTACCTCATTTTAAAACATATTTTATAGCTACAGTACTTAAGACCATGGTATTAGGAGAGGGACAGAGACACAGATCAGTAGAATAGAGCACACAGAAATGACCCCAAACAAGTATGCCTGACTGATTTTTGACAAAGGTACAATAGCAGTTCATTGGAGAAAGGGTAGTCTTTTTTAACACATCCTGCTATGGTCAAGTAACAGGATATCCAAAGGACAAAAGGTGAACTGTGACCTAAACATACCTCAAAATGGATCATTAGCTCGAAATGGATCATGCAGTTAGAACATAAAGCTATAAAACTTTTGTATTATGTAGGAAACATTGTGGTGACCTAAGACTAGGAAAAGTGCTTTGATGACACCAGAATCATAGTAATGGAAATATTGATATATTGGATCCCATCAAAATTTATAACTTCTGCCTGTAAAAGACTCTAGTATGAGGTTTAAAATACAAATAACAGACTGGGAGAAAATATTTGCAATTACAAGTTTAACAAATGACTTATACTTAATAAATACCTGTCAGAACTAACAGAAAGAATTCAATCAGAAGATGGGCAACAGACATTTTACTAGATAGGGTAGCATAACAAATAAGTGAAAAGATGATCAACATTGACTTCATGGTTACTAGGAAAATGTATTTTAAAACCACAGCAAGGTACCACTGCACAGTTATTCTAAAGCTAAAATTTTTTAAATGGTAATACTACCAAATGCTGATGCAGATGTGGAGGAACTGGATCTCTTCTACATTGCTGGTGGGGAGTATAGAATGCCATAGCCACCGTAAAAAATACTCTGGCAGTTTCTTGAAAACTAAACATAATATTAGCCGTGCGATCCAGCAATCCTACTCCTAAGTGTTTATCCCAGAGAAATGGAAACTTATGTCCACATAAGAAGCTATGGACAGTTCTTCACGCAGCTTTATTTCTATGTAACAGCCCCAAACTGGAAGCAACCAAAATGTTTTAAGTTAAATGAACGGTTAAACAAACTGTGGTCTATCCATATCACTTGATGCTAATCAATAAAAAGGAACGGACCATTGACACACGCAGCAACTTGCATGGCTCCTGAGGACATTATCCCGAGTGACAAAAGAGAATCTCAGGAGGTCACATACTGTATGATTGCGTTTTTGTAACGTTCACAAAATAGAGTTGGAGAGATGGAGACCATATTGGTGGTTGCCAGGTGTTAGGGCTGGAGGGCGTTAGGGGAGTGGCTGGGACAGTGGGGGGTAGCAGGAGGAAGATGTTTGTAGTGAAGGAATAGTTGTGCATCTCAGTTGTGGCGATCTGAACGTGTGTACGCGTGCAAGAACGGCATCCACGCACACTGTGTCAACGTCAGTTTTCTGCTCTTGTGTTCTCCCGGAGTTAGGTGAGATGTAACCATTGGGGCCATTGCGTGAAGGGTCCTGGGGAACTCTAGTATCTTTACAACTTCTGTGAATCTGGAGTTACTTGCAAAAAAAATAACAGTTGTAAAAACCCCTCATATATTCTGGAGTGGGGTTCTCAAACTGGTCTTCACACTCTCAAAAATAGTTGACTGTAAAGAGCCTTTATTTATGAAAGTATATGAGAATACATGAAAGGATTCATTTGTTTAAAAATAACAAACCCATTATATTAGTAACAACAATTTTTATGAAAAATGTATTTTCTAAAAAAAATGAGAATGGTATTAGGTGACGCGTGGGGAATCGACCTTAGCTTCTGCTTGCATTCTCGTCTGTGCTGCTCTCTAGCACGTGGCGTCAGCAGCTAGTGAGAGCGCAGAAGTACTGAGAACAAACGGAGTTCATCTCTGAAGAAAATATTTATACCCTAACTTGACTACCTTCGGAAAGTCTGAGAAACAGAAGACTACTCAACCACAGCTTCTGTTGCTCACCCGAGCAGTGACATCACACCCGGTGTAGCCTCTGGGAAATGTCACCGTATGTTCTTGAGGATCCGAGGGTGAAGAGTTCAGATATCATCTTGGTCGTCGCGTAAGGACACTTGCTACTTCATGGAAGCTGGACAAGTCAGGGCGACCCGGGGTGTTGTGGACCACACCCTGCAATTCACTGCCCTGCTGTTCATTGGTTGTGAACTTGAGAAACTGGAGTGCTTTTTACTGTTTATTTTTTTTTTATGATTTTATTTATTCATTTGAGACCGCATGAATAGGGGAGGGGCGGAGGGAGAAGCAGACTTCCCCCCTTCCCCGCAGCAGGGACCCTGAGCTCATAACTCCAGCTTAAGTCAGACACTTAACGGACTGAGCCACCCAGGCACCCCTTTTAACTATATTTCTTTCTGCCCATTCCAGTTACATTCATTTTTAAATGTTTTCATACTAGGTTAGAAAAGAACCTTCCAGTGCTTAGTGAGGTTGTGCAGGTGATAAAAGACAAACCTTGAAATTGTAGGGTTGTTTGGGAAAATTCTTGGAAGACCTTTGTGGAAAAGTTAAAAAAATTGGGGAGATCAGTTTGATTTGGGGCTCAAAATCCAAGACCCTTTGTAGAGACTTGTTCTGTGAGGGTGGACATTCTGTCTTGTGTCCTCATTTCACTTGTGTGCTGAAATGTTGAAAGAATCAGAGATACAGCACGCTTTGGGCACTGAGGGTTGTGGTTTCCTATCGTAGATGGATTTTGGCCCCGGAGATGCACTGTACCCAGACGGCAGCATTGCGGAGACAGATTTCCGCATCGTACGTTGGCAGCTCGTTTTAGTATAGCTCGCTTGTTTCTGTTAGGATATCAGGGGTAATCGTCACACTGGGTTTTTTTTTTTCTTTAATTTATTTTTAGAGCGGAAGAGCAACCTGTGTGCTCCTACTTGGAAAAGATTCTTACTAAAAATTTGGAACTGCTGGAAAAGAAACTTGTGGACTACATCGATCAGCGAATAGATCAACTCCAGGAGCACATGGATAGGAAGGTGGCTCTGTTGCTGGACCTGCTGCAGACTCCCTCCTCCCCACCCCCTGGGCCAGCCCTGAGAAAGTGCGACTCTGGAGAAAGACTTTCCAATGGAGAGAGATAAGTGCTCAACCTGTAGGATGTCCTGCAGATATTTATTACATATTTATTGCAAAGCCTAAACCCCCAAAGTTCAAGGCAAGGATTTAATGTCATTTGGGAAGCATCATCTTCGGTATATCACGTGACCTCAGTGTTCATTTTTCCTGTAGTTGTTACTGTCAGCCCACGACTGTGCACTAAGGTTAACCTGATAGGGCCAGCAGTTATTTTTGTTTGCAATATTGTTTACTCTTAACAGAAATTTATGTGTATTTCTGGGTTAAGTGTTTAAAAATGTTAAAGGTTTTTAAGGCAATTTGTGAGTCCGTTTTGTATAACATTTGATAGAAGTCCAGTTTTATTTATAAAGGGGTTTATTTTATAGTGTTAGGAGTATGATAAATAATGCTTAGAGTATTTGATAATTTTTCTTTTTTGAATTGATTTTTCATGAAAAATTAGATACTTAAGACTTAAAAAACTCTCAGATCACTAATGTACATTTGTAATGTTTAATTCAGATAATGAGTAAGATGGCAATGTTTGATGTACAGACACACGGGGGCCCCTCCTGGGGCCGCTATCATGTGTTTGAATACACTGGAGTGGGAAGTTGGAAAGTAAAAATCAGAACTGGCCTATTCCTTGTTGGGATTATTATTTTAGATTTAGCGATTGATGTAAAAATGCGAGAATTCCTCTTGTTTTAACTCAGTAAACTCAAAGTATGAGGAACTCTCCCTTGGCTGAGCCGCGACAGGTGGCTCCCAGAGCTCTCCCCTGGGGTGTTGAAACTGTGACGTACTGCGCTTGTGCGTGATTGAGGCCTGGACTCCACAAGATTGTGCTTCTCTCCAGCAGATGTCATTTTCAGGAATTAGAACTGTTGTATATGTGTTGAGGAGTGATATATTTGTACTTAAAAATAAACACATCTACTTTGGAAACTATTTGTCTTAAGAAAATGGAAATGCTTTATTTTCAATGAATCTTTTCTTAAAATGTTTTATTTTTATGCAAGTGGGGCATTTCACAGTAATGTAATGTTCTGGTGAATGTATTCTTTAAATAAGGACTCATTTAGATACTCTGTTCCTGTTTCCATAGCACAGCAGTGCTGCCCTCTGGGGAACGGGCTGGGCCATACTCACTCGAGGATTCACATCTCACTTTTTCTAGTCTTTTCTAATAGGGAACATTCATAGCACATGTTGCAATAGCCTCGGCGTTCCTTTGTTCTTCAGGAGAAATGAGTCTCACTAGGAGGAGCGCTCCAGGACTCACATTAGCCTCACGATTTGGAAAGTAGTAAAACGTCTGTTCTCATTGAAACCTCTCAACATTAACAGCTACTGTCATCACCACCCTCGTCAACCATGCGGCATCCAGGATCTCTTCACTTTCCAGAAGAAGCAGGGCTCAGGGGACCGAACTGCTTTGCCAACGATTCTGTCAAGTCAGTGGGAGAAGCTGCGTCTGGAACCCAAGACCCCTCTCCTTCCACTTCCGTGTGTCCTGTTCTGCTCGCCCATGTGGAAATTGTGCGGTGGGATCGTCTTCTTTAGAATTCATTCCCTTGAGGTTTGAAATCCAGGCCTGTTGAAAGGGGAAGCAACTCTTCCTCCCTGGCCCCCTCTTTGCCTTTACCTCAAGGTAAAGCAAATTGAGCATCTTCCCAGAGGCCCCTTCCTTCCCTCACATCCCCACGTCCTCATTCGTGAGCCCAGTCCCGGGCCCTGCGTTGGACACGGCAGACCAGGATGACTGTTTTCTGCCCCTTCTGACAGGGTCTCTCCAGACCCGCTCCGAATCCCGACAGAGGGCCAAGGTGCCCAGAGGGAAAACACAGGGGTGGACAAGCCCCAATTCTCCTGCCGCGTGACTTGGGACAAGTGACTATTTCCTTTCCTCACGCTCTCTTCCGTAGGTGGGGATGTCCCAGCCTTCGTCTGGTGTGGGGTTTACGGTCCTGCGAACAGGAAGCACCTCGCCCAGGCCTGGCACACAGGCAGCGGCGANGATAGAAGTCCAGTTTTATTTATAAAGGGGTTTATTTTATAGTGTTAGGAGTATGATAAATAATGCTTAGAGTATTTGATAATTTTTCTTTTTTGAATTGATTTTTCATGAAAAATTAGATACTTAAGACTTAAAAAACTCTCAGATCACTAATGTACATTTGTAATGTTTAATTCAGATAATGAGTAAGATGGCAATGTTTGATGTACAGACACACGGGGGCCCCTCCTGGGGCCGCTATCATGTGTTTGAATACACTGGAGTGGGAAGTTGGAAAGTAAAAATCAGAACTGGCCTATTCCTTGTTGGGATTATTATTTTAGATTTAGCGATTGATGTAAAAATGCGAGAATTCCTCTTGTTTTAACTCAGTAAACTCAAAGTATGAGGAACTCTCCCTTGGCTGAGCCGCGACAGGTGGCTCCCAGAGCTCTCCCCTGGGGTGTTGAAACTGTGACGTACTGCGCTTGTGCGTGATTGAGGCCTGGACTCCACAAGATTGTGCTTCTCTCCAGCAGATGTCATTTTCAGGAATTAGAACTGTTGTATATGTGTTGAGGAGTGATATATTTGTACTTAAAAATAAACACATCCACTTTGGAAACTATTTGTCTTAAGAAAATGGAAATGCTTTATTTTCAATGAATCTTTTCTTAAAATGTTTTATTTTTATGCAAGTGGGGCATTTCACAGTAATGTAATGTTCTGGTGAATGTATTCTTTAAATAAGGACTCATTTAGATACTCTGTTCCTGTTTCCATAGCACAGCAGTGCTGCCCTCTGGGGAACGGGCTGGGCCATACTCACTCGAGGATTCACATCTCACTTTTTCTAGTCTTTTCTAATAGGGAACATTCATAGCACATGTTGCAATAGCCTCGGCGTTCCTTTGTTCTTCAGGAGAAATGAGTCTCACTAGGAGGAGCGCTCCAGGACTCACATTAGCCTCACGATTTGGAAAGTAGTAAAACGTCTGTTCTCATTGAAACCTCTCAACATTAACAGCTACTGTCATCACCACCCTCGTCAACCATGCGGCATCCAGGATCTCTTCACTTTCCAGAAGAAGCAGGGCTCAGGGGACCGAACTGCTTTGCCAACGATTCTGTCAAGTCAGTGGGAGAAGCTGCGTCTGGAACCCAAGACCCCTCTCCTTCCACTTCCGTGTGTCCTGTTCTGCTCGCCCATGTGGAAATTGTGCGGTGGGATCGTCTTCTTTAGAATTCATTCCCTTGAGGTTTGAAATCCAGGCCTGTTGAAAGGGGAAGCAACTCTTCCTCCCTGGCCCCCTCTTTGCCTTTACCTCAAGGTAAAGCAAATTGAGCATCTTCCCAGAGGCCCCTTCCTTCCCTCACATCCCCACGTCCTCATTCGTGAGCCCAGTCCCGGGCCCTGCGTTGGACACGGCAGACCAGGATGACTGTTTTCTGCCCCTTCTGACAGGGTCTCTCCAGACCTGCTCCGAATCCCGACAGAGGGCCAAGGTGCCCAGAGGGAAAACACAGGGGTGGACAAGCCCCAATTCTCCTGCCGCGTGACTTGGGACAAGTGACTATTTCCTTTCCTCACGCTCTCTTCCGTAGGTGGGGATGTCCCAGCCCTCGTCTGGTGTGGGGTTTACGGTCCTGCGAACAGGAAGCACCTCGCCCAGGCCTGGCACACAGGCAGCGGCGACGAAATGTGAAAGGCTCATCCCTCCCTCCCTCTGCCACGCTGCCATCCTCTCTTTCTCTACAAACCAAGAATAATGTCTAGGATTCTTAGGAGCCCTAGACGTCTAGAAATACGGAAGTGCCCCTTCTTTGATTCCGTGAGGGCCAAAGAGAAGTCCGTTCTACCTGCTGGGGGTGAGGGCACGCGTCTCCCGGTGTGGCGCGTTCACCAGCAGGGGCAGCAGGAACTGCCCCGGGGGGGTTGTCAGCTCTGCACACACATTCTCAGGCCTCGGCCGCCCTCATCTGGATCAGAATCTGGGCCCAGGGCCGAGCAACTGTACTTTCGCAAAACCCTCCATCAGGTGCTCTGAGGACTCTCCAGTTTTAGAAGCACAGGGATTTGGTAAGACTCTGGGCCCTGGAGCCAGGTGGCTGGGATTCCAGTCCTCTCCCACCTGTACTAGTCTGTGACCTTGGGCACATGAGGTGACCTCTGGGATTTCTTACCCACTGAGTGGGGACTAGATTGCATCCAGCCCCTGGGGCTGGTGAGAGGCTTAACTGAGGAAGTTCTCCTGGAGCCCTGAGGGAGGCTCCTAGTGCAGGACCTCGTGCTCAGCCTGGCCTCACGCTGCCATGACCTGGGCACTTAGAGAAAAGAGCCGTGAGGGGATGTTGATTTCAAAAGGAGAAGTTAAGGAAAAAACACCCGATGGCCTCTTTCCACCCCCAGGGATTCTGATCTCATTCTCTGCTGTTCAGCCTGGGAATCTGGGTTTGGGGGAGCTCCCCTGCTGATGAGAATGCATAGCAAAGCCTGGAACTACAAGTTTAGTATTTTAGGGCCTGGAATCTGGAACTAGACGAGCTGGGTACTACTGCTGGTCCTTCTACGCACTATGTGACCTGAGACAAGTTCTCCACCTCCCTGTTAGCCAAAGCTGGGAGCACAGTCTTTGGGCAGGGACTGTCAGCCATTCCCATCACCAGCGGTGTGGGGTTTACCATCACAACTTCTGGGAACAGCTGACATCTTTCCACAGAGATTTGTCATATGGCCAGAGACCTCAGCCATCCTCTTTAGAAGCCCAAACCCTCGACTTGAAGCAGAAAAGGTGATTCTGATGCTTTTGTGTTCTGGTCTTTCTAGTATCCAGGTGCAGTCCTCACTGGGATTGAGTTTCAGGATTGTGGCTCTTACCTCCTCCATGGGATCCCCATGTGGCCCCCATACAACCATGTAGCTCAAAGTAAACTGTATTTGGCTCATCACAGAGTAAGCTTCCAGAAATGGCTTTCCCCTCTATGAAGTTCTGAGGATTTCTCTATGTCGAGTCTATAAAGAGTAGAAGTATATTATATTAGGGCCTGAAGAAAAATCATTTTAGAGAGGAGCTTTAATTGAATGTGAATAAACAAATACTTCCTAAAAGAACCTAAGGGTAAAACTCCAGTTCTAGAGGAACAAAGCTTTTAGTTTGTTTTTTTTTTTCTGGGCCAGTGAGTGATATCTTTACAAATACAGTCTTTTACACTAAAAATTAGGTTTTTTACTAAAATATAACACTAATTGTTTTGTATGTATTATTTTATTTTGGAGATGTGATTGACAAATAAAAATCCTATGGTTTAAAGGTTGACACCATTGATGCTTTGATGTATATATGTATTATGAAATGATTACCCAAATCAAGCATTAACGTATCACCACAAATAGTTCCCATTTTTTATGTATGTGTGGTGAGAACACTTGGTATCTACACACTTAGCAAATTTCATTATACCCATCTATATATCCATTATAACCATCCATTATAACCATCTATAGCTATCATGCTGTACATTAGGAATGCAGAATTTACTCATCTTGTAACTGAAAATTAGTACCCTTCAACCAACTTCTCCCATTTCCTCCACACCTGGTTCCTGGTAAACACTATTCTACTCTACTCTCCATTACAATAAGTTCAACTTTTTTAGATTCCACATATAAGTGACATCACGCAGTATTTGTCATTCTGGCTTATTTCACCTAGCGTAATGTCATCCAGGTTCATGACAGGCAAATGGCAGTGTTTTTTTTTTAATTACATATAGTTAATATATACAGTATTAAATTAGTTTCAGGTATAATATAGTGATTCAATTCTCTATACTATTCAGTGCTCATTAAAGGATTTCCTTTTTAAGGCTGAATAATAGACTCAAAATGGATTAAGGAACCTAAAAGTGAGACCTGAAACCATAATAATCCTAGAAGAGAGCACAAGCAGTAATTTCTCTGACATCAGCCACTGCAACATTTGTCTAAGGATGTCTCCTAAGGAAAAGGAAATAAAAGCAAAAATAAACTATAGGGAATACATCAAAATGAAAAGTTTTTGCACAGCAAAGGAAACAACAAAACTAAATACCTACAGAATGGGAGAAGATGTTCGCAAATAACATACTGATAAGGGTTATATATCCAAAATATATAAAGAATTTATGCCACTCAACACGAAAAAAAAAAACCCAAACAATCCAATTAAAAAATTGGCAGAAGACGTGAACAGATATTTCTTCAAAGAAACGAAGAGACCAACAGAAACATGAAAAGATGAGCAGCATCATTCGTCCACAGGAAATGCAAATCGACCCCACAATGAGATACCACCTTACTCCTATCAGAATGGTTAAAATCAACATGACCAGAAATAACAAGTGTTGATGAGGATGTAGAGAAAAAGGAACCCTTGTGCACTGCTGGTGGGAATGCAAACTGATGCAGCCGCGGTGGAAAACAGTATGGAGATTCCTCAAAGAATTAAAAATAGAACTACCCTATGTTCCAACAATTGCACTTCTGGGAATATATCTGAAGGGAGCAAAAACACTGTTGAAGAGATATCTACTGTCCCATGCCCATAGCAGCACTCTTCAGCATAGCCAAGACACAGAATCAACCTAAGAGTCCATCGATGAGTGAATAAAAGGTGTGGTGGACACACACACACACACCACACAGGAATATTATTGAACCATAAAAAGAATGAAATCCTGCTTTTTGTGACAACATGGAGGAACCTTGAGGCCATTATAGTATTATAGTAAGTGAAATAAGACAGAGAAAGACAAATACTGTAAAATCCCATGTATATGTGAAATCTAAAAGAAAAAGTCAAACTCGTAGAAAAAGAGATCAGATTCGTGGTATCACTAGTAGGGGTGAGGGAGGGGTAACTCAGGCAAGGTAGTCACCAAAGGTACCAACTTGCAGTTATAATCATTAGGTCTCTAATATTCAACACGATGACTAGTTAACACAGCCGTATGGTGTGTGGTGTATAAGAAAGTTACTAAGAACGTAAATTTAAGAGTTCTCATTACAAGGAAAAAAACCTTTTTTTTGCATCTACATGAGATGATGGATATTAACCTTACTGTAATTTCACAATATATATAAGTGAAATCATTATGCTGTCCATCTTAAACTTATATACAGTGCTGTATGTCAATTATATCAGTAAAACGGGAAAACCCCAATGGTTAGTTTCATTAATCTTTTCTATAGTTTTTCTGATCTCTGTTTTATTATTTCTTCTCTGATTGTTATTTCCTTCTTTCTGCTCTCTTTGGGTTTAGCTTGGTTATCTCTTTCTAGTTTCTTAAGGTGTAAAGTTAAACTATTGATTTTAGAACTTTCTTTTTTTATAACATAGCTATTTATTACTTTAAACCTCCCTATTAGGATTGCTTTTGCTACATCCTGTAAAGTTTGATATATTTGTTTCCATTTCTATTGGTTTCAAGATATTTTATTTGCCATTTGGATTTCTTCTTTGACCTATGCATTGTTCAGGAGGGTGTTATTTAATTTTCATTTTTTGGTGAATTTTTCAGTTTTTCTTTATTATAGATTTCTAATTTCATATCATCGTGCCCGGGAATATGACTTCAGTCTTTTTAAGTTTGTTAAGACTTGTTTTGTAACCCAGCATATGAAATATCCTGGAGAATGTTGTGTGTGTGGGTGAGAACAGTGTGTATCCTGCTGCTCTTGGGTGGAATGTTCTGTGTATGTTTGGAAGGTCCATCTGGTCTAAAGTTCTAATGTCTCAGTACTAATTTTCTGTCTGGATGATTTATCCATTGTTGAAAGTGAAGCATTAAATTACTATTATTGTATTATGGTCTATTTCTCCATATCTGTTAATACTTGCTTTATAAGTTTGGTGCTTTGATGTTGGGTGCATCTATATTTACAATTCTTATATCTTCTTGAAGAATTCATTCATTTTTCATTAAAATGGCCTTCTTATCTCCTGTTACAGTTTTTGACTTAAACTCTATTTTGTCTGATGTAATAAAGTTACCCCTACTCTCTTCTTGAATGTCCTTGTCTAGCTGTGGTATCAGGGTAATACTGGCCTCCTGAAATGAGTTTGGAAGTGTTCTTTCCTCTTCTGTTTTTTGGAAGTATTTGGGAAGGATTGATATTAATTCTTTAAAAATTAATTTTTAGAAACACCCGGTAGAATTCTTTGTGCTTTTTTATAGTTTTACATATATTTATATATATTGTCACATCATCTTGAATAAACCTGTACCAATTTAATGTCCTACTAAATATATATGAGTGCTTTTTTTCCATATTGAGAGTAGCAGAAGGTGTTAAAACTAAAGATCTCTGGAAGGTGCCTCTTGAATATCCCTGTGTTGATTGAAAAACTGGTTCAATTTTCTTACCTTCAGACTTGGTCCAATTCAACTCTGCCAGACATGGCACAATTAAAAGAGCCAAGAGGAAGACGAGCCTTCTCACAGCCTCCGTCGTCGTCAGGGGAGGAACAACCTGAAGGGCGAGCAGGCTCTTATACTTCCCCGGGCTCCATATCTGGCTTCAGAGCTTTCTGGAGACCTTCAGGGAATACGTCCTTTGACCACATGAGGGCCAGATTTACGTGAGAATGGAGCAGCTGTGTGACTGATTTATTATCAGCAACCCTAACACTGGGTGTTCACTCTCCCCGGCCAGGTCCTGGAACGTTGACAGAAAGTTCCCAAGTAAAGCTCTTCACAGGGGATCTCCAACACGTGGCGCCCAGCGAGCACCGAGTAATTCTTCCTCGCACTGACCTGGCGTCGAGCCTTGGCCCTCTTGTTCCTGCAGATCACGGAGCCGGTAGCACCACTGATATCTTGAGCCTTCACTGCTCTTCTCTAAAGATTAAAGGCTTTGGATTCTAAAGGCGGTGTGGCACCTGGGCAAACTGGGCAGGCGGGGTTGCTCAGATATGCTGCCAGGGTGCTGACGTGGAGGAGGCGGGTGGCCTAGCATGGGGAGGAAAAGAAAGTACAGATCCAGATTCAGCTGCCAGAAATTTCAAACCATTATGTCCAGAGAGCCCGAAGCAGGTGGATTCACATCGCTTAAGCACTATGTTCTGCAGACAATAGAAAGGAGCCCTGGCGTCCGAGGTGACCAAGTGGACGAGTGTGTGGTGCTGCCCTCTCCTTTCTCCTCCCTCCCTCCCTCTCTTTTTTTCTCTCAACAGATATTCATGAGTCAATGTTTTAGGGCTTGAGAATACTTGAACACAAGAGACACACACAGTCTTGCCTTCATGGAACTCATATTTAAAGTGGGAGAGACAGAGAAAAGTAAAAAATACAGATAGGGAGAGGTCTATGCGTATAATAAAGCAGGGTGAGGGGACAGAGTGACTGCATCAGTAGTGGGGGTTGGGGTGCAATATTAGAGCGGAAAGAGAATGCATCTTGAAGATGAAATCTCAGCAAACAGATGGGGGGAGGCTCTCGTGTGTGATGTGGGCTAGAGGGGTGCATTAAGGCAAAAGAGCAAGTGCAAAGGCCCTGAGGAAGCAGCAAGTAGCTTACTTGTGGCCAGTGTGGTGGGGGTCAGTGAAGGGAATGGAGATGGGAGGTAAGGTAAGGAGAGGTGGATAATGAGCAAATGGTGAAGGAGCTTTGGTCAGATAATGAGTTTGGATTTTATTCTAAATTCGACTGGAACTTGGAATGAGGAGGAAGCAGTAGGTACAGACTGGATATTCTAGGTTGAAATCCTTTCTGGCTGACCCCAACCCTTCTGTGATAGACTGACCATCCTGGAGCCCAGAACCCATCACTGGGCTCTAAGGATATTGGGGTTCTTGGGGAGGGCACAAACCTATATTGTGACTCAGGGGAATCCATTCCTAGTCAGGCCCCCAGGTCAGGCATTTGGCCTCATACCATGGTGTACCGCAGTGGCAAGGCCAGCACCTGTGACATTGGGAAGTTGGGCTCACAAGGAGCTTGGACGCTCACCAAGGTACCTGGCACCGCTCCACTCGGTTCCTGTCAGCTCAGACTTCTGGGGCTGGCCACATACTGGGTGGGGCTGGGTGTCCTGGTGTGAGAGTAAGCAGGGGGCAGTAGAGGGTAGGGACCCTTCTGGTTACTAAGGGCCGCTCACCCTCAGCTGCGTCCACAGACCCCCATCTGAGCCCCCCCTTCTTACTAAAGCCCTCTCCCTGTCTCCTATGGATGTGATCTCCCAGCTCCCTGAACCACCGTCACTGAGTATGAGAGCCTTGTGGTCACTCTCCTGGGAGGGGAAGGCGGACTGGAAGAGGGAAAACACACTATTCCTTCCCCAGAAGAGGAGGGAAATAGTTCAGTGATGTTTATGCTTTTCCCAGTATCCTGTAACTTAAACACTATGATAGAAAATTAAGTATTACTTAAATACTGATATAAAGTCAGTACGTGTTACATGATATGGGAGTAAGAGAAGAAAAAACAAAGATACTGGCTTAATATGTGTATTATGTATATGTATTATATGTATACATAAAAACATATGTATATGTACACCAGCATGTTCATAATAAATGAGGAAATCATGTTAATTACAGTCCTTGTTTCTGTAATTGGTCACATGGCAGTAGGTGGGATTTATAACTACCTTCTACAGCTCATTCTGTATTCCCTTTGCTTTCACCACCCTTACCTAGCAGGATGACTCAAACCTTCATTCCCGAAGGGTCTAGGTCATGAGTAGTCCTGCTGGGATTGTGTTGTTGTCCTTTTCCATTGACCTTAATCCTAGAGCGTGGTATTATGAAGGGAAACCCTAAGGAATCTCCTGCTTTTCAGACATAGTCCCCACCTCCATTGTGCAATCTGGTTTCTCCTTGGACGTCTGCATCCGTCACCCTGCCAGGCCTGGAACTCCCCTTCTTGGTCCGTTGACCCCGAGGCCGGATGGCCCAAAGTGGCTGGGTGGCAGTCCGACTCCCGTTCACTGGAATCCTTGTCCTGTCTCCTAGCAGAAGCATTCCTCCTGGGAACTAAGACCTCTAGCTCGGCCAGCAGAGCAGAAAGTTGCAAGAACAGGAGACAAAGCTTTCGCTCGGAGTGATGGTGCTAGAGGTAAGGGGGAGTGGTGACTCCCATTTCCTCCCCTTGATTCCTGGAACCGTGAGTCCCGGACGCAGGTTCAGAACACACACAGCCTTCTGCAGAGCCATGCCCTGCATCTGCAAGGTACTGCCACCCAGCTGGGTTGCCACTGCGTCTTCGAAAGGCCGTTCCACCATTCTGTGAAGCCAGCAGCTTCGAGGGGGAGAGAAAAAGCCCTTCCAGGCTGCGGGATGTGGCCTGGATGAGTGCTGGCACCAGAAGGGAGCCAGGCTGAGCGCATACTTCCTTTAGACTTGACCACCTCATCTCCTGGGCCCCCCAAGGCCCAAGGTGACTTGATTGCTCTGTTTCGTAAGCCCTAGAGGGTATGGTGCTTTGTGGACTTTTTCATTTCAAGATGTTTATGAGCACCTGAGAGCAGGAGCTATGTCTCATCTCTGGAATAAGTGCCTAACAGAAAGCCTGGAACCCATCAGGTGTCATGGACAATGACCTCAAAATGAACTTTGTCAATATGGTAATAGCTTTGCTCACCAAAACCTCAAAATCCAAACACAACAGTAAATTCAAGACACAGGAATAAACCCTCTGTTAAATTCTTTCGATTACTTTTATTTTTTTAAGATTTTGTTTATTTGTGAGGTAATGACCATGAGCAATGGTGAGGGGCAAAGGGAGAGGGAGAAGCAGACTCCCTGCTGAGCAGGGAGCCCAATACAGGGCTCGATCCCAGGACCCTGAGATCATGACCCGAGCTAAAGGCAGACCCTTAACCGACTGAGCCACCCAGGTGCCCCTCTTTCAATTACTATTAAGGGTACTGGAACATCGCTCAATCACCCACATTCAGCTATTGACCTCACTACTCCAGTGTGTTCCAAAGTATCTTTTTTTGAGTTCCGATGGAGATACGGTGGCTCATGCGTCTTTTAGACAGAAGCGGACACTAAGCTCAGAGAGCAGAAGTGACTTCCATGCTCTGCTGTGAGTCAGGACAGATCAGGACCTCACGCCTGGCTCTGTGATCTCGCTCACCTTTCCTCCCACCCAATTCCAGTTCCTTCTACCGCCTGACCTTTGTGAACCTTCAGAAATGTTCTCCTTTGCCATCCCTGTTCCTCTGATGCTGTGAGCTAGGATGCTCTGGCTCTGAGCTGAAATGTCTGCAAAGAAATTCAGTGGCAATTTAGAGAGAGGCAGGTGGTTGTTTGTTTTTTTTAATTTTTTCTCCTAACGACTACCTTCCTGGCAATGCACATTGAATGCCATCTAGGAGTGTAGGCAGCGATGAAGTCTGGAGGTGTAACGGAGGCAGGGAGAGCGGCTTGTGTTGGGAATTAGAGTTGAACTTTGTGATGTGATCCAGGTGACAGGTGTGTTTTCCCCGTGGCAAATTCCTTCTAAGTCACACTCACGGGGACTTGCAGCCACATCACTTACCTTGCCAAGTGCCCATTCTGCGACTAACCCCTGACGCCTGCAAAATTGTGTCTCTGGTGCCAGAAAGGGGCCCACATCCCAGGCTCCTGGTAGGAACCCGTGAGCAACCCATGGGTAACCCTTCCTGGGCCTGGGTTCCATCCCCGTGCCTCTCCCACAGCTCCTGCTCTGCTCCCAGGAATCTCATCTTCCTCCTCAGACTCCTGCACCCCCAAGAACCCTGCTGGGGCCCTGGCCTGGGCCGTGAGGAGAGTCCAATTTTGCCCATGGGAGGGGATCTCCTCACAGAAACCCTACATCCACAGAGCCAACCAGGTGCCCAAGGGCCTGGAAGAAAAATCGTCTGCACTGAGTGGGCCCTCGGTGGTTCTGAGTCTGTAAAACCTGAAGGAAGAGGTCCCTTTCTTCAGAGTCTCAAAGAGGGGGCTCCAAGTAATAAAATCCAAGCAGAATGAATCACCAACAGTAATTAGGAAAAAGTCTGTTCTTTAGAAATGCCGTTTCCCATGGGCGCCTTGGTGGCTAAGTGGGTTAAAGCCTCTGCTTTCGGCTCAGGTCATGATCTCAGCGTCCTGGGATCGAGGCCCGCATCGGGCTCTCTGCTCAGCAGGGAGCCTGCTTCCTCCTCTCTCTGCCTGCCTCTCTGCCTACTTGTAATCTCTCTCTCTGTGTCAAATAAATAAAAATAAAATCTTTAGAAAAAAAAAAGAAAGAAAGAAATGCCGTTTCCCTTTTGGCCCAGGCTGCTGTGAAGCTTAGTCTAAACTTAGTTTTCAAAGGTTTTGAGTTTTCCATCCCAAGCACCTAGCACAGTATCCCTTCCTGTGAAATTGTTTATGTGCCTTATTTCTTTTCTACTCAAACTCTCTTTATACTGCAAGATGATATTACAAGCTAGTTGCCCCAAGATTCAAAGTGGGTCGTACAAAAATTTAAGTAATTTTTAAGTATCTAACCATCAGCACCAACAAAAATACCACATAGAGGATTATTTTCAGTATTGCACTTATTCAAAAGTACATAAATATAATGTTATAGAGTATATAATATGATGTAAATGCTATTTGAACCTGACTTGAATAATAAATTCTACCAGGAAAGGACTGTGCATGAAGATCCCCATACCCATCCAAGTCAGAGACCCTTGCTTACGTCACAGAAGCACAGTGGTAGGAGAGAGCTGGCATCTGAGCTACACTCATCACAGTGCTAGAAGCTGGAATAGGACCAAGTGGTGGAGGCTGTGAAATCAGTGACTGTGGCTTGATTACCGTTGGTGATTAACAGAGCAGCAGGTGCCTTTGGCGGTCTTAAGACATACACAAACATGGAATTAGAATTTTTCTTCTCGGTCCACTGGTCACAATTATCAGGGGTGTCTGCCAAGTTCAGGCCTAGAGCCAATCCAATCAGAAGAGCAGCCCAAAACTGGAGCTCTCTGCCCCTGTCCCAAGCTCCTATCTAACCCCTTCCTCTCCTAGGATTGCTACAAATGTAAAATCAGGTCACAGCAAACAAGGGAGAGCAAACTGCCAGTGTGGGTCCCCCGGCTGGTCGCCGCAGGCCCATCAAGTGCAGCGCGTGACCGGGACGGTGCCACACCTGGCCGTCCCCGGCGTTCTGGAACTCTCCTTCTAGCTCACAGGCTTAACGGGCCCGAGGACGGGAACGGCACTGCTTCTAATGACCCATCTCTCCCCGGTCGGAGGGTTCCTCTGCTCCAAAGTTAATTCTCTTTTGTCTGATCTGCACTCCCTGGGCAGGTGGCCCCTAGGACCTTCACACAGCTCAGCTTCCCCACAGTCCCCCGGGCCCACCTCACTGTCCCCGCGGCCAAGCACAGTGAATGCGAGAACACCGGGAGAGCTCCCCCGGCTCAGCCGAGAGGAGATGCATCAGCCTGTCCTCTGTGGGAATCCGACGCACAGACTCATTCACAGCCTCCCCCACAGTCCGCGGTGCCTGGGACGGAGGGAGGGCCCAGCCAGTGTGCTGAGTAAGCCAGCGGAGGGTCCACTCAGTGAGGGGACGTGAAGCCAAGCAGCACGGAGCCACCCAGCTGAGAACTTCTACTTATGAGCTCACAGCCCTAAGCCAGAAGGGGAAAAGACCAAGATTCTACACTCACCTGGCTTTACCTTCTCAAACCTACCTGTGTTCCTGACCTCGCTCTGGGTGCAGGCACAGGGCGAGGGATGACCTTGCTCAAGCAGAGAGGCCCAGACATCCTATTTGAGGGGGTATTATTCACTCTTACCCACATCACTCACTTCAGTTCCTTGCTATTTTGTAGTAAAGACAGATGACAACGCCCATCAGCACAAATACGACAATCAGTAAGCTGACAGCGATGGCAATCATAATCTTGAGGTCAAGTCTGTCACACCCACCTGGGCAGAGAAGGGCAGGCGGGCAGTGGGGGGGCCTCCCTCCCCACCCAGCCCCCTCACCACCCTGGCACGCTTCCGTCAGTGGGGGAGCGGGAGCCCCAAACCGCAGAGCCTTCCATGTGTAAGCCTGTGTAACTGCTCCCGGGGAGGCCTAGGAGCCGAGGCTGGCCATGGGGTGAAAGGGGTTTCTTTGGGGGTGGAAAGCAACTGAAATGCCAAGTCCAGAGAGAAGGAAATCCANGTGCCACACCTGGCCGTCCCCGGCGTTCTGGAACTCTCCTTCTAGCTCACAGGCTTAACGGGCCCGAGGACGGGAACGGCACTGCTTCTAATGACCCATCTCTCCCCGGTCGGAGGGTTCCTCTGCTCCAAAGTTAATTCTCTTTTGTCTGATCTGCACTCCCTGGGCAGGTGGCCCCTAGGACCTTCACACAGCTCAGCTTCCCCACAGTCCCCCGGGCCCACCTCACTGTCCCCGCGGCCAAGCACAGTGAATGCGAGAACACCGGGAGAGCTCCCCCGGCTCAGCTGAGAGGAGATGCATCAGCCTGTCCTCTGTGGGAATCCGACGCACAGACTCATTCACAGCCTCCCCCACAGTCCGCGGTGCCTGGGACGGAGGGAGGGCCCAGCCAGTGTGCTGAGTAAGCCAGCGGAGGGTCCACTCAGTGAGGGGACGTGAAGCCAAGCAGCACGGAGCCACCCAGCTGAGAACTTCTACTTATGAGCTCACAGCCCTAAGCCAGAAGGGGAAAAGACCAAGATTCTACACTCACCTGGCTTTACCTTCTCAAACCTACCTGTGTTCCTGACCTCGCTCTGGGTGCAGGCACAGGGCGAGGGATGACCTTGCTCAAGCAGAGAGGCCCAGACATCCTATTTGAGGGGGTATTATTCACTCTTACCCACATCACTCACTTCAGTTCCTTGCTATTTTGTAGTAAAGACAGATGACAACGCCCATCAGCACAAATACGACAATCAGTAAGCTGACAGCGATGGCAATCATAATCTTGAGGTCAAGTCTGTCACACCCACCTGGGCAGAGAAGGGCAGGCGGGCAGTGGGGGGGCCTCCCTCCCCACCCAGCCCCCTCACCACCCTGGCACGCTTCCGTCAGTGGGGGAGCGGGAGCCCCAAACCGCAGAGCCTTCCATGTGTAAGCCTGTGTAACTGCTCCCGGGGAGGCCTAGGAGCCGAGGCTGGCCATGGGGTGAAAGGGGTTTCTTTGGGGGTGGAAAGCAACTGAAATGCCAAGTCCAGAGAGAAGGAAATCCAGAGAGAAATTGGGAAGAATCTTTTTCCTTTTCGCAGGCGGCAGCATGTGGCTACAACTAACACAGGCCAGCCCTTGTGCAGGTAGCTTTATTCCCAAACACCAGGGTCTCCTGACATCCAGGCACTGAGTCAGGAGTAACCCCTTGCTGTTCAAGTTTAAAGTATTTTCTGGGAATGATTAAGGAAATGTCTTTTTTCAAAATGTTCTGCTGTGCAATGCTGAGAATCTGCAAACCCACATTGTGATATGGTTTAAGGGAAAATAGTGTTTCATTCTCCCACTGACAACTGTCCTGTCATATTATGGTTTAAGGAGATTCTAGGAGCCCTTGACCTTCATTCTGTCTCTCTAGGAGACCACGGGCCCTTTGGACACTTTTCCTCCTAAATCCTCCCAGGAATATTTGTCCGGAATCTAGCAAGCTGTTTAACACTCTGAAATTAGGGAACAGTGAGCCAGGAAGAAAGCATAAACAAGGTGACTGCTAAGCATACTTACCATCCAGATCTGGATGAAGGCCAACTATTAAAAAAATTTTTTTAATTGAGGGAACAGGGTATTTTATGAAACCTGTAATTTGAGAAAGAAGGATCGAATCATCCTTGCTGGAAAGAATTAAGATTCAAGGTCGAAGAACTTGCTTTCGAAGCACAGCCACTGTCCAGCCCCATGTTCTAGGTCACAGGCATGTGACATCAACTTGGGACAGCAGCTCTTCTGCGGGGTTCTGAATTCTGTCCCATGTGTAGGCGAACTTCAGTCCCCAGGAAACAGATGTGCTATGATGAACCATTTCATTCTAAGTCTTTCTCTTTTCAGGTCTTACTTCCCTCACATTGATTCTCAGGATTTCCTCAAAAGCAGGTTTAAGATTTCAATGAAAAAAAAAAAAGATAAAAAGATAGGGAGGCTAAAAATCCCCTTACACTTAAAAGTTCAGTTAGAGAAAATGGAATGGACTTCATGCTTTAGCTATACAATGAAATGAAGCATTGCCATTTATGAGGATTTGCTGATACTGGAAAATTTTCACACTTGACCGGGAAGATACGAAGGTTACAAAGATGAAAGCTGACCAGGACCCCTATTCTAGTAGGTGTGTACAATATAGGCCCCAAGCCAGCCAATCTAGTAACATTAAATGAGGAGACGCCAGGTGCAGACAACATGGCTTAGACTTGTTTCTCCTTGGTTCTCCCTCCAAAGTACAACTGTAATCCCTCGAAAAAATACAAGAGTAACACAAAGAAATACTCTGGAAGTTGGAAAGAGGAAAGCAAACAAGTTAGAGACCTCAAGCCTGGATGAGCAACATAGCTGCAGAACAGAAAGAGGTGGCCCAGGCTGAATCTAGCAGAAGCTGGCACCAGTGGGTTTACTGCTCCGGGATTTAATGCAAGTCCTGCCAATACCACCACATTAGCACAGCAACAATGGCAACGTGTGTGGTATGGGAGTCCCACTGACAGCAAAAGGGCAGGAAGAGTGATCTGCTTCCTCACTGGGGCCATGACACCTCTCTGCTGGGAGACAGTGGGATAACTATCTGACAGCCCCAAGGGGATCCACCATAAGAAGCCTCTCTGTCCCTATGAACCAGATTCCCTTCTCCCACTGAGACGTACCAGATGGCTCTAGCCTGAAGAATCCCCTGCTCCTCCTGTCCGCACTGTCAGGGTGCCAAGAGCCCCAGGAGCACCACAGAAACTGAGCAGATCAGAGCACTGCAAAGCCTCTGGACATTAAATTGTCATTAGAACTCATCCCACAGTCGTAGACCAAGACCTGCATGCTAAACCTAAGCAGGTGACTATCTGATGTAATTAAAGACTTACACAGGACTTAACCAAAATATCCAAGATTCAGTGGAAAATCACCTGTTGGACCAAGAACCAGAGAAGTAACATCTGAGAGAAAAGTAACATCTGAATGAGAAAAGACCATGAACTGATGCTAAGAGCAAGATGAATCAAATGTTAGAATTAACCAAAAAAGGATTTGAAGCAGCCATCATTAAAAAAAAAAAAAGCTTCAACAATCAATAACAAATCTTCTTGCAACAATCAAAATGCAGGAATCTCAACAAAGAAATGGAAGTTATAACAAAAGAATCAAATGGAAATTACAGCATTGGCGGTGTGGGGGAGGGAGCCTCACTCGATGGGTTCAATGGCAGATGGAGATGCCAAGACCAATCAGTGAACTTGAGGACACAGCAAGAGTATTTACCCAATCTGAACAAAAGTCTAACATAACCTCAAGGACCTGTGGGACTACGACAAAAGATCCAACATTTATGTCATCAGAGTCTCAGAAGGAGAGGAGAAAGAGGATGGGGCTGAGCTTCTGATGAAATAAGACAGATTCAAGAAGTGGAGAAAACTCCAAGCAGGATAAACCCAAGAAAACCCATGGCAAGACACATTATAATTAAACTTCTGAAAACTAAAGACAAAGAAACAAACTCAAAAGCAGCCAGAGAGAAACAAGACACTACCCACCAGGGGGCCACCAGTTCAAACCACAGACCTCTCATCTGTAACCGCAGCAGCCAGACAGAAGTAGCATGTGACATCTCTCAAGCACCGAATGAAAAGAACTCCAAATTCTATATCCAGCAGAACTATCCTTCAGGAATGGAAGGGCAGAGAGACGTTGTCAGATGAAGAAAAAGAATTTGTTCTAAATATATATACCCTTTAAAGAATGGTTAAAAGAAAAATAAAGTGAAAATAGCTGACCCAAGTGATGGGATGGGGAGGAGGAATTTAGGGATCATAGTCCAGGAAAGGCCTTTCTGAGGAGTGGACATTCCAGCAGAGGCCTGGAGAAGGGAGAGATCAAAGTAAGGAGGTGCATTCCAGGCAAAGCAAATATTAACGACAGAATCTTGAGGCTGCAATGGACTTGGTGTGCTCAAGGAGCAAGAAGGCGGCTGTTGGGGCTAGAGTGGGATGTGTGAAGGGGGTGGTAGCAGGACACCAGTTGGAAAAATTAGCCAAGGATCCAATTTTGTGGAGATTGAAAGCCTTAGTAATAAGCGAGATTTTCATCCTGCCAGTTGTAGAACACCTTCACAGTGTAGCAACAGGGGTTTCAGTAAGGAACTCATGTAAACTGGCTGCAAAGTATGTGCTTTTAGACATAAACCAATGGTTCTCAATGTGAGTGGGCACCCAAGTCAGCTGGTGGGCTTCAGGAAACGTGAGGCCTAGCCCCACCCTCAGAGTGTCTGATTCAGTATGTCTGGTTTGGGGTCCGAGAATCTGCATTTCGAGTAAGTTCCAAGGGGATGCTGATGCTGCTGGTTCCTGAACTAGACTCGAGAACCACTGCTCAGCAGAATTCACTGTGAGTCCCTCCTGCGCCTAAGGTAGGAGGATATAGAAGAGGGACTTCAAAACTGCCAGAATAGTAACGATATTAAGAAACACATGTCATTCTTGCCATTTAAGACAGCACAGTAGATAAAGGGGGAGAAAAATGTGACACTTGCCATTTAACATCTACTATATATCAGAGGCGTCATGCTGAGAATATCATAAGCCTCATGCCTTAGCATGAGGTAGGTTGTGATATCTCCCATTTTACAGAAGAGAAAACTGAAGTCAAGAGAAAGGTAGAATTACTCATCCAAAGTTACATAGCAGGTGGGTGAATAAGGTGAAAGGAGAGTTTGGGTTTGTCTACCCTTGTGTGTTTCCCTCTAAGCCAGCCTGGAAATATGTCTTCCAAGGGCATTTGGAGGGACAATGTCAAAACAGTAGAAAAACATGTAGAAGATGCTAAATTTGCTTTACCTTGAGAGGGGAGCCATGGAAGAAAAGTTGCTTCACCTTGGCCTCACCAAAAGCCTTGGCTTTCAAATGTCAAAGGGGATCAATTCTAAGTAGAAGGTCCCACCCCACAATCCACATGGGCCTGGAGAATAGGAGAGATAGATTCCAGGCCTACCTTCCCCCCGTGACTTGTCAGAATCGTTGGCAAAGCCATTCAGCTCCCTGAGCCCATTTTGAGATAGTGGCTACTGTGTGGTTTGACAAAGGGGGTTGTGGTGGTGGCTGCTGGTCTTTGAGAGGTTTCAACCTAAACAGACATGTCACACTTTGTAAATTGAGACACTAATGTAAGCAATTGGCTCATCTCCACCCACATGTGTGCTCTGTTTGCAGGCTTGATCTCAATGGAAAGTGTAAAAATGAAAACATGAACATTTTTTATGGAAACTGTACCAAGGGCTCTCTGCTGAGAGAAAGTCTGCAGTAAAAACAACTATGTTCCGGGGAGCCTGGGTGGCTCAGTGGGTTAAGCCTCTGCCTTCGGCTCGGGTCATGATCTCAGAGTCCTGGGATCAAGCCCCACATCGGGCTCTCTGCTCAGCAGGGAGCCTGCTTCCCCCTCTCCCTCTGCCTGCCTCTCTGCCTGCTTGTGATCTCTCTCTGTCAAATAAATAAATAAAATCTTTAAAAACAAAACAAACAACTATGTTCCACTTGAGTCATTTCATGGTTCAGAAATTCTGACTCTCAAGAAGTCTGACTTGCCTTAATCTTCCATTACTCTTCTGAAATCCCTGGTTCTCATTTAAACATAAACTTCCAGTAAGGATACACAGATACCTGTCCTGGGTGTTTGAAATCGTGGGTCTATTTCTTCAGAGACATCCATTCATTAAAGCAGAGGTTCTCTAAGTCGTGTGCGTGAGAATCACCTGGAGAGCTTGTGAAATCAGATTCCTGCTCCCCACCCTCACCCCAGAGACTCTGCTTCACTGGTTCCGGGATGGAGCCCATGAACTTGCCTTTCTAACTAGTTCCCAGTGAGGCAGATGGAAGGGGCTGATCAGATGGCTACACTCGGGGGTGCACTGTGTTACAGACCAAAGCAGACTCTCCAAGTTCGGCCTGTTTTAGAAAAACCCTGAGACCCTTTGAAATCCCCATTCAGGGAGCGCTCCTCCCTCTCTGGTCTGATTCAGAAGATCTGTGCTGGGGCTCAAGAACCTTCACGTTTGGGGCGCCGGGGGGGCTCCGCGGGCTAAAGCCTCTGCCTTCGGCTCGGGTCATCATCCCAGGGTCCTGGGATCGAGGCTCAGCAGGGAGCCTGCTTCCTCCTCTCTCTCTGCCTGCCTCTCTGCCTCCTTGTGATCTCTCTCTCTCTGTCAAATAAATAAATAAAAATAAAATCTTAAAAAAAAAAGAACCCTCACGTTTGACAAGGTCGCCAAGGGACTCTGACAGAGATCAGGAAGCAGGCGATGAGGCATGCTGACCTCACCCGTCAGGCGGTCAGATGCTCCCGTGGCTCTGCATCCCCAGCACCCAGGTCCCACTGCCACGCAAAGCAGAGCGCCAAGAAATTCTGCAAGTGGGTTCACGAGCCAAGCTCCACTCTGGTCTGCTTTCTGAGGCCCAGAGCCGACGGGGTCGCTCTCCTCTTAAACCACACCGATCTCCAGAGTGGAGCAGTCACTGGGTCTAGAGCCAGACCCAGGCCACCGTTTCAGGCCTTACCTCTGGTCACTACCTGACGTGCATCCTAGGCTTTAGCCGACCTCGACTGTTTCACGTCCCCCGAAAGACAGCCTTCCGGGCGGCCTGTGTGTGTTTCTCTCATCCAGCTGCGTGCTTCCCGACGGGGGGAGGGAGAGGCCGGGCATGGCTTCACGTCGGCTGCGTCTGAGCTGACGTGGGATGGTAGTGTAAGGTAGGGAGAGGTGCAAACCACGGGGGGAGGACTCCTGTCTGCTGGAACCGACGGTCTGAGGAGCTCCAGGAAGGAAGGACAGGCTGGAATAGCAGGTCACGTGGAGGTGGCTGATGAGGCTGGAAGACGGGGCCGGGGCCAAGTGAGGAAGAGCCTCCAATGACAGTCTCTGCGGCCACAGTTTAAGGGGAGTCCTAGGGCAGCAGCGTGCAAACTCACTCTCTGCCCTGCACCCAAAGCACTGACAACACAGTGGTGCCCAGTGGGATGAAAATCTCAGCATGCCTCCAGGGGAAAGAGGGAGATGGAATAACACCCGAAGTGATAAAAATGTGGAAATTAAAATACATAACCTGGATCTTGATTCAATTTCTTAATCATCACACATCCCCCGCAGCTACTTCAAACTGTGGTGTTTACCTGTGAAGGTGCATTTGCTAGCTCCTACTCTGCGGACCTGGCTTATTACACGTGCAGAAAACTTACAAGGAAAAAAAAAGACTTAATGGAGAATTTGAAAGTACGATAGTTTGCTACTTCTGCTGAGCAAATTCAGGCAGTATTTTCTTAGGAAATAATAATAAAGCAATAAACAGATTTATGCACAGCAGTTTATAAATATAAGAAAATCAGTACCTCTAAATTTCTGATACATATAAAATGTAAATATACCAATGTTGCAGAAATATCACATCTAATTTTTATCTGAAATAAACAACATAAAATGTAATTTGGTGACTGGAAATTAAAGGTTGCAAGGCTTAAGTACTCAAGGGTTTCCAAGAACAATCAATTACAAAACAAAAAACAGATCAAATACTGTATTTTTTTTCATACCCCTAAAACACAAGGCCTTTGTATAAATTAAAATGGTACTTAAATCAAACACATATACAATACAGACTCATGAATTAAATTAGAAATCCTTAAAAAATTTAAACACGTAAACAAAAATAAATACAAGTAAAAAATAAAAATAAACAATATTGCAAACAAAAATAACTGCTGGCCCTATCAGGTTAACCTTAGTGCACAGTCGTGGGCTGTCAGTAACAACTACAGGAAAAATGAACACTGAGGTCACGCGATATACCCAAGATGATGCTCCTCAAATGACATTAAATCCTTGCCTTGCACTTTGAGGATTTAGGCTTTGCAATAAATATGTAATAAATATCTGCAGGACATCCTACAGGTTGAGCACTTATCTCTCTCCATTGGAAAGTCTTTCTCCAGAGTCGCACTGTCTCAGGGCCGGCCCAGGGGGTGGGGAGGAGGGAGTCTGCAGCAGGTCCAGCAACAGAGCCACCTTCCTATCCATGTGCTCCTGGAGTTGATCTATTCGCTGATCGATGTAGTCCACAAGTTTCTTTTCCAGCAGTTCCAAATTTTTAGTAAGAATCTTTTCCAAGTAGGAGCACACAGGCTGCTCTTCCGTTCTAAAAATAAATTTTAAAACAACAGAGAAAGTCAATTATCATGAGGTTTCACTTATTTGTGGAACATAAGGAATGGCATGGAGGACATTAGAAGAAAGGAAAAATGAAGGGGGAGAAGTCAGATGGGGAGACGAACCATGAGAGACTACGGACTCTGGGAAACAAACGGAGAGTTTTAGAGGGGAGGGGGTGGAGGGGTGAACCCAGTGATGGGTATTAAGGAGGGCACGGATTGCACAGAACAGTGGGTGTTACATGCAAACAATGAATCATGGAACACTGCATCAAAAACTAGTGATGTACTGCATGGTGACTAACATAATTTAAAAAATAGACAACAACAACAAAAAAACCCAGTGTAACGATTATCCCTGATATCCTAACAGAAACAAGCGAACTATACTAAAACGAGCCACCAATGTACAATGCGGACATCTGTCTCCGCAACGCTGCTGTCTGGGTACAGTGCATCTCCGGTGCCAAAATCCAACTACGATAGGCAACCACAACCCTCAGTGCCCAAAGTGTGCTGTATCTCTGATTCTTTCAACATTTCAGCACACAAGTGAAATGAGGACACGAGACAGAATGTCCACCCTCACAGAACAAGTCTCTACAAAGGGTCTTGGATTTTGAGCCCTAAATCACAACTAATCTGCCCCAACATTTTTTTAACATCCCCACATATGTTTTCCAAGAACTTCCCCAAACAACCCTACAATTTCAAGGTTTGTCTTTTGTCACCTGCACAACCTCACTAAGCACTGGAAGGTTCTTTTCTAACCTAGTATGAAAACATTTAAAAATGAAAGTAACTGGAATGGGCAGATAGAAATAAAAATAGTTAAAAGGGGTACCTGGGTGGCTCAGTCTGTTAAGTGTCTGACTTGAGCTGGAGTCATGAGCTCAGGGTCCCTGCTGCGGGGAAGGGGGGAAGTCTGCTTCTCCCTCTGCCTCTCCCCTATTTATGCGGTCTCAAATGAATAAATAAAATCATTAAAAAAAATAAACAGTAAAAAGCACTCCAGTTTCTCAAGTTCACAACCAATGAACAGCAGGGCAGTGAATTGCAGGGCGTGGTCCACAACACCCCGGGTCGCCCTGACTTGTCCAGCTTCCATGAAGTAGCAAGTGTCATTACGCGACGACCAAGATGATATCTGAACTCTTCACCCTCGGATCCTCAAGAACATACGGTGACATTTCCCAGAGGCTACACCGGGTGTGATGTCACTGCTCGGGTGAGCAACAGAAGCTGTGGTTGAGTAGTCTTCTGTTTCTCAGACTTTCCGAAGGTAGTCAAGTTAGGGTATAAATATTTTCTTCAGAGATGAACTCCGTTTGTTCTCAGTACTGCGCTCTCACTAGCTGCTGACGCCACGTGCTGGAGAGCAGCACAGACGAGAATGCAAGCAGAAGCTAAGGTCGATTCCCACGCGTCACCTAATACCATGCTCATTTTTTTTTCTTTAGAAAATACATTTTTCATAAAAATTGTTGTTACTAATATAATGGGTTATTTTTAAACAAATGAATCCTTTCATATACTCTCATATACTTTCATAAATAAAGGCTCTTTACAGTCAACTATTTTTGAGAGTGTGAAGACCAGAGTTTGAGAACCCCACTCCAGAATATATGAGGGGTTTTTACAACTGTTATTTTTTTTGCAAGTGACTCCAGATTCACAGAAGTTGTAAAGATACTAGAGTTCCCCAGGACCCTTCACGTAATGGCCCCAATGGTTACATCTCACCTAACTCCGGGAGAACACAAGAGCAGAAAACTGACGTTGACACAGTGTGCGTGGATGCCGTTCTTGCACGCGTACACACGTTCACATCGCCACAACTGAGATGCACAACTATTCCTTCACTACAAACATCTCCCTCCTGCCACCCCCCACTGTCCCAGCCACTCTCCTAATGCCCTCCAGCCCTAACATCTGGCAACCACCAGGTTGGTCTCCACCATATGGTCTCCATCTCTCCAACTCTATTTTGTGAACGTTACAAAAACGCAATCATACAGTATGTGACCTCCTGAGATTCTCTTTTGTCACTCGGGATAATGTCCTCAGGAGCCATGCAAGTTGCTGCGTGTGTCAATGGTCCGTTCCTTTTTATTGATTAGCATCAAGTGATATGGATAGACCACAGTTTGTTTAACCGTTCATCTAACTTAAAACATTTTGGTTGCTTCCAGTTTTGGGCTGTTACATAGAAATAAAGTTGCATGAAGAACTGGGCATAGTTTCTTGTGTCGATGTAAGTTTTCATTTCTCTGGGATAAATGCTTAGGAGTAGGATTGCTGGATTACATGGTAAATGTTTAGTTTTCAAGAAACTGCCAAAGTATTTTTTTTTTTTACAGTGGCTGTAGCATTCTATACTCCCCACCACCAACGTAGAAGAGATCCAGTTTCTCCACATCTGCATCAGCATTTGGTATTGTTAACATTTTTGTTTTTATTTTAATCTTGAAATAACTATGCAGTCGTATCTTGTTGTTTTGATATTCATTTCCCTAGTAGCCACAAAGTCAGCAATGATCATCTTTTCTTGCTTATTTGATATGTGTACCCTTTCTAATAAAAAGTCTCTGTGTCTGTTTTCCATGTTCTGACTCAATTTTTTTCTAACATGAATTTTGGGAGCCACAGGAATGCAGGCTACTTATTAAATTTGTGACTTGCAAATATTTTCTCCTACTTTTTATCTGTATTTTCGTCCTCTTAACAGGATCTTTCACAAAGCATAAGTTTTAAATTTTGATGGGATCCAATATATTAATGTTTCCATTATCATGATTCTGGTGTCATCTAAGGGTCTTTTCCTAGTCTCAGGTCCCCAAATGTTCTACCTACCTATCAGAATGTTTTATAGCTTTATACTTGTTTATTTGTTTTTAAAGATTTTATTTTTAAGTAATCTCTACATCCAACATGAGTATCAAACTCACAGCCCCCAGATCAAGAGTTGCACACTCTGCAAAAAATAAAAAAATTTTAAAAATTAAAATAAATTTTAAAAATAAAAATAAAAAAATTTTTAAAAGAGTTGTATACTCAGTCAATTGAGCCAGTCAGGCACCCCTATAGCTTTACGTTTTACTTTTCAGTCTATGATCCACGTTGAGTTATAGCTCCTAAAATTACTGGAAACAGCTACAGGCAGCAGTTAGTGAAATAAATCTGTTTTCCTCCAACTGATTCCTCCATCTATGAAACCTAAACCACATTTGTCTGAAATACTTACACAACACCAACAACGCCTTCCCCAGCCTTAGTGATGCCCTCTTGCCACTTGGTGTTATGTCCCATGCGGAGATGGTTAACCTGACTACACAAATTCTGGAGAAAAGGCAGTAACTCAGAGTTAGGTATATTTGAGCTGTCACTTGCTTTTTTCGGCAGGAAAGAAGAAACTGCATTTCTGAGGTCATTCTCAAGAAGAGAATGGTTCTGCGGCACAATGTTAAACTCTTTGAGGTTTGTAGTGTTTCCTCCACCTGGTGGCTGTGGACTTTTATCAACGTAAGCGTTGAGGTCTTCAGTCAGGGCTCCAGATGTCAATCCGGTTCTAAAGGGGAAAGGCGTGGAGGGGGACTTGTCTGAGGCTCCTGAAGCAGAGGGTGACTGCAGGTCAATCGTTCGCGTGTAGCCAGTACTTCCCAAAACTGCCTGCAGCTGCTCTCCGATGGGAACACAGTTCTAAGCAAGGCAAATAAATACACGTTACTATTGGTAGTAGCGATGGCTGACTTTTGGGGTAATTACTGTAAGTCAGGCAAGGTGCCTTCTTTCATTTGATCCTCTAAACATCCATAAGCAGTAGGCTACAATTACTATCCCAATCTTAAGTTGAAGAGACCACAGCTAAGGCGAAACCAAGGCTAAAGGTAATCGGGCTAAGGTGACACAACTAGTAAGTGGCAGAACTGGACATGAACCCCGACCACCTAACTCCACCGTCAAGGCTTTTAATGATTTCACTGTAGTTTTTCCTAAAGGAAATATTAAATATTAGCATGCTTAATAAAACTGCATTAGCAGTAACATCTCCACTACATAGGCCTCCTTAATTTATGGCAATAAAATATAGTACTCTCAACTGAGGCACAATAATCGATAATATTTTTAGAATTCAGTATCATCCATCGAGTTTCCCATAGTTTATTAGCTAACCTAAGGAAATCTTTTATAACTAGCTTATCACGGAAGATACAGCAGATACCTTTAAATTAGAAGTCTGATGTTTCATCAGTACATTTGCAACAACTGCAATGACTAAAATGAGCCAAATTTTGGCTACGTCTGCTTTAATGATCTGTAGGATAACAGATTATATTTTATGGCCTCAACTGAACTGGCTCTGCTATATTATTTCATGACAAGATTCTGGCTCACTTCTGTGATGAGGTTACATGGTTTCCCCATACGGGGCGGGGGGGTATGTTCTTGCTATCCTCCTTGCTATGCTTGTCATTTTTTCCACAAGAGCGAAGCAAAAATACTACTTCTAGCCTACTAAACTGTTATAGGGCTGTATCCTAAACTGGAAACATAAAACTCTATTCTTAGTCGGGAGATACCATCACATCCTTACTGTTGCTCAACACCTGCTGAAAGAGATCGAGACAAGTATCATACAGGTTAGCTAAAGAAACTCAGTATATATATTGTCTAGACACTCTAAAAAATGATTCCTGGATTGAACCAAACCAAAACTCATTCAGTCAACAAATATTTACCAGAAATCTACTCTGTGTTTCCAGCACAGGAAATAAGTGGGTGAACAGAACAAATGAAAATTACTGATATGTGGAACCAATACAGACATAGGAACAAAGGAAGGAAGGAACGAAGGAAGG
>LNAC01000001.1:8364187-8466707 GCA_002007465.1 Ailurus styani | reverse complement strand
GGCCGCAGGAGCGGCGATCGCCGTCGTGGTCCGCACCCCGGGCCGTGGCAGGAGCGCGCGGGCGCCGGGCCTCGGGGCTCTGGTGGAGTAGCCTCCGAGCTGGGACTTGAAGGACTTTTCACGTTTGGGTCCCGAAAGTGGAGTAGATGGAACTTTCTAGTTGCCCCTCCGGATAGGAAGGTAACTGTTGCTTCCCCACCACCTCCACCCGTCCTCTTCCTGGAAAAGCTTGTGCAGATGAGTTTTCATCTTTTGAAAGAAAAAAGGAGATTGAATCACAGATAAGTTCCAGAGTCCTTAAATGTAAAGGTCTAGGACTTCTAAGAAGATTTTCAGTACTCCAGATTCATTCTAGGTCGTCTACATCAGTAGTTCTAGTCTATATATCCTGTGTTCGGTGGTCATAAATTTTAATTCGTGTTAACATTTTGGAGAGTCCAGGGGAACATCTGCTTTCTTCAAAACCACCGACCTTCAGTTTAAGGAAGGAGGTCAGTGTTACCAAGTGGATTTTGACTTCCTTAAATAGGCTGAATAACCAGGAGTCAAAAAACTAAAGACTGTGGTTTACCCTTCTTTCATTCCCATGCATTCAGCAAGTCAGCAGGTCTCGGTTTTCTTAAAGGAGACCTTTCTCGTCTTTCTTCATCTCTGGGTCTTCAGTTTTCAAGCACTAGCTTTCATCTGAACAATTCCTGGAGTTTCTTTACTGTCATAAGTCTTCGTTCTCATAACCTCCATGCCATCCCCTGCACTGCCCTCTCTCCTTCTAGTGCTTGATGTCGCTGTTACCTTTACTGCTTAGCATGACATACAAAGCCCTTTTTACTGTGACCCTTGCCTGCCTCTTCCCACATACTGCCTTCTCTCCGTGCCCACCAAGCGCATATTTTCCCCTCTACGTGGAATGCCTGTTTTGCCGGTAGGTAGGGAATATCCTGTATATCATTCAAGATCATGCTGATATCCCCTTTCTTATAGAATTAAGCTAATTCCTCTGTACTATACTTGTCTTTTTTGCGTATGTCAAAAACCAGAGCTGGATGGTAAAAACAGATTTTACTGAGAACTATTGCAATAGGAAAAAGGCCCATATAGAAAGAGGCTCCATTCTGGATATGGGGCAGGGCGGGGGGTGGGGGGGCAAGTGGGAATTTATGCCCAAGGAGCAGGGTGGGGAGTCTGGTGGAAAATTACTAAGAAATCATCAGGGGTCAGGGGACTTCTGGCTATGCCAGCCTAACAGTTTTTGAGGATGAGATACCAAGATGATCAGACCTGGGAAATGGTGGAGGATGAAGAACCTGGAATGTACTTCGCATTGAGATGGTAACAGGAACTTAACTTTCCTCCCAGCAAGTACCACTTGGGTTGTATCTCCTCTCCTCCCTTCTGCTTCTGGCTCTTGCAAGGCCCCATAGTTGCCAGGAATTCCTTCTTACCGTGCCTCCAGCTGAGCCTGTAATTAGGGAAGAAGTGGGAAGGAAAGAGTGAGTTCCCTACCCTTTTTCCCCAACCCTCATTTATAGGTGCTTCCCACCCCATCTTATTTATAATCTCTATTCCAGTTAGCAACATTGCTGTACTCTATACAGTTTCAAAACAGCTTGCATTAAGCTTTCTGAGGAAATGTGGAAATGGTGTGGAAGCTCTTGATTTAGAGCTGAGTCTGTGCCCACATCCAAGACCTCAACTGTGTAACATCTTATTCTGAAGTTGTTTTGTCCAGCAAAAGGATTAACTTGTTTGAAACTTGCACATTCCCAAAAAAAAAGACTGGTGTTCCCCCAGCTCCTGGAAATATCCTCTAAGCTGTTGAAATATCCTGATTGATAAAATTGTCTTTTAACTAGGGGCCTTGGGCCCCACCATCTCTAGGTCATGCTAAACAATAGGATTTATGATGAGGGGTCACATTCTATTAGATTGACTTCTGAAAGGTTTGAAGACTGAATAACGTCAGCACATGGGTGCTCTGTGCCTACATGACTGACTCCCAGCGACTCTGAGATCATGACCTGAGCCAAAATCAGGAGCTGGATACTTAACTGAGTGAGCTACCCAGGTGCCCTTGTAGAGTTTTATTAAGGGATGGTCATGTTCATGGCTTTAAAAAAGAACCCCATGCTATTGTTACAAGCTTTTCTTGCTTCCCAACTCTGCCCACCATCACTACCCTAGAGTCTTAGTAAAGGGAATAACTTAAAAAGAAAACTAAGGGAAGAGAGTTCTTTAAAAATACAAATAGAGGTATTAGGGATGAGGTAGGTAAGAATCCTAAACTGTGTCTTGTGGCTGTGTGTGCCTTACTGCAGATTCCTAAACACTTTCATTTTAAGACCCCTTTACTCCCTTAAATTATTGAAAACTGCAAAGAGATTTTGTTTGTATGTAAATCTTCATAATTTAAAAAAATTAACTTGTTCTGCTTGAATCTACAGTAATGAATGAATCCAGTAAAAGGTAGATTGAAAAAGTAACCAGCATGAATTACATGGTATCTATGAAAAAATCCACTCCAGCTTCAGAATACCTGGCTTAAAATGAACTTTCGTAATGGACCTATTACATGGGATTGTTTTATACCACATTCTTGGGACCTCAGCAGTGACGTCTGGGTGAACCATCTCTTCTTTTGGTGAAAGTGTAGCGAAGGAAAGTAGCATCCAAGCTAAATGAACTGTAAGGTTTTTTTGCTATTTTTTGTTGTTTTTGTGACACTTTGCATGTTCTGAAGAAGTAACCCATCAAAAATTCTACATAATATGCTCATAACTCATTTTGAATCTTCCTCTAAAATGTACTCATCTTTATGCAGAATTACAGAATTTTGAGATATGTTTATTAATGTTCCTCCAGGGATAGGTTATAATATTGGATTTCAGGATAAGGGGAAGCTATAAAATCCTTATACCAGTTTTACTTCTGATCGCTGTACTTTTATATGTAACATGAATAGGTAAATTTTCTTTTTTTTTTAAAGATTTTATTTATTTATTTGACACAGAGAGAGAGAGAGATTACAAGTAGGCAGAGAGGCAGGCAGAGGGACAGGGAGAGGAAGAAGCAGGCTCCCTGCTGAGCAGAGAGCCCGATGCGGGCCTCGATCCCAGGACGCTGAGATCACGACCTGAGCGGAAAGCAGAGGCTTTAACCCACTGAGCCACCCAGGCGCCCGGTAAATTTTCTTAATTGGTAGTTCTATTTATCTACAAATGCTGTGGACATTTTACTTTTCTCACTTTCCTCAAATAAACTGTGAGCTTTTTTTTTTTAACAGCAGGAGATGTCTTTATTTACGTGTGGATACCCAGCATTTAACACAGCATCTGGTACACAAGTACCAAACATTGAGTAATTTTCACAGTGTTAAAATATAGCTCATTTATTAGACTGTTGAGTTTGTTCTAAACATCTTTTTAACTATTTAAAACATAGAACAATCATAGGAAGTAAGAAGTAGTGAGAAAGTTCATTGGAATTGTCTTTTTCCAAGAGAGTTGTTCTGAAAGCTTAAGAAACCATGACACTGAAATCTATTCCATCATTGTTACTGGGAATCAGAGGTTGCCCCACGTTCTCCTTTATCTTAGAAGAACTGCTTTTTGTACATGTGGTTTTTCCTCAGCCACTTCGGTGGTTCTTAGGGTTAATGAGATTAATGATTATTCTGGGTCTAAGTACCCATTTTCAGTACAGCAGGTCATTTACTCGCTTTCACAATACCACATTTACTAACCTCACAATACCAGGGGCAGAGTGGTCTTTGAGAAATCAGAAAAACACGACATACTGTAAGATTAGTTCCAGATCTGGTAACATTTCAGTATCTGGGTCACATTTCAGGCTACCTTTGTTAGGTTTTTAAAAATCTCAATAGGAAGATAAGATTGGTGACTTGAAGACGATTGAACTGGAAATGATATTGATAGTATAGAAAAGGAGCCAATAAGCTCACAAGTTTTACACTGCCCTGAAATTTACAGGAGTTTTTAAAATGGGCATGAAAAGATACCTCACTGGAGCGCAAAGAAAGGCAGTTGTCACGGCCCATAAGGTGGTGGCAGCTGAGGGGACAAGACTTACTAAATGTCTACTGGGTTATGGAATAACATGTCTTAGTTAATTGTCTCAGTAATGGGAAGTGAGAGTTTGGAGAGGTTGTGAATGCCATGCTGCAGTGCCAGGTTTGGGTTAAGGTAAAGCAGGTCAAGGTTTGTTGCTTTTTTTTTTTTTAAGATTGATTGATTTGATTGATTTGAGAGGGGAGGGGCAGAGGGAGAGAATCTTCAGGCGCACTTCCTGATGAGAAAGGAGCCCAATGGGGCTCAATCGTACAACCCCGAGATCATGACCTGAGCCAAAATTAAGAGTCTGACACTTAACAGACTGAGCCACCCAGGCACCCCAGGTCAAAGTGTTTTTAAAAACCTGACTAGAAAGGGGTTCCAGAAGGTTAGCTCTAGGAATTAGTAAAGAAAAAAGAAATTGGCAAAAGAGGTGAGGAGTGAGGTTTTACTACCATTGCTGTGATAAAGGAAATCTGGTCTTTGGCAAGCTTGATTGTTAGCAGTTTCTGTTAGCAACTGAAGAACTTGAGTGCTGAGTTGGCAGAAAACAGTGTTTACTTAACCAGAGGAGGAAACCTGCTTCTAAAGATACTGGGGATGTCAGAAGGTGGAATCTCAGATTTTTCTAAGTGCCCTTTTTAACACTTCACTCATTATAGAGATCAGGAAACTTAAACCAAGAGGAGTCACACTTTGCTCTTGGTGTTCATTTGCTCTCAAATGAATATAGTTCCACTGAAGGACATTTAACATTTTTGGAACAGGCAGCTGAGTCAGAGTGAATCAAAAGCTCTTGTGAGAAGAAACAAATGAACAGCCCCAACATGGGACGATTAGCTGAGGCAAAAATTGGAATTGGGTGCTGAGCACCTCCTACAACCTATGTGGTAGTCAGTCCAAGCAAAGGTCCCCAGCAACGCCCAGGGCTCTTGAAGGCCAGAACTGACAGACTAGAACTAGGAAGGTGAGGCCTCTCAAGCAGTCTCACCCCAAGTTCAAAGCAGAGTGACTGCTCCAGCATGGTTACTGACTAACCTCCTTGCTTCTGAGGATCAGAAGGGACAGAATGAGGACAACTGAGGCTGCACTTACAGTGACATGTGACAAACGATCTAAGAGCAATTTAAATGAAGTTTAACAGCCTAAATAGGAATGATCTGTGTCCCTTCCAATTACGTGTTTGTATGTGAGGTAAAATGGGCCACAAATGTCTCTTGAGGGTGAGGTTGCTTTTTGTTCCCATCTGTTTCCCCCTGTAACTACTGGAATGACACCAAAAATTAGATCAGTCTGAATATGGGTACTAGATGTAAAGCAATGAAAGTTTGGGTCCTTTCCCTTCCCAAAGTTCTTAGTATACTCAGCTTTTTCCTTAAGTCAGCTGAGGTGGGAGGGAAAGGAGGTAGATCAGTAAGCAAGGCTTTTAAAGTTCCAAACAGCTACCTGCTCAGGCTCAATAAACTAATTTCTGCCTAAAGTTCTAGATCTTCGTTGCTCACGCCATTTGAGCTTTGGGCACTCTGACTCAGCAACCGGCCCCATACTCTCAGCTGGGGACCTGGGACTTCTGCCCCACTGGTGTAACATTCCTTTCTCGTTCTGGCACTGGACCAAGGACCAAATGTCATGAAATGAAGACTATGCTTGACTCATGGTTCACCTTCAAGAGACAATGTATGTGTACATGCTCTGTAGTCAAATTGTATCACTTTTAACATTGCGTTACTGATTGTATTTTACCCCCTTTATTGATTCTAACCTCACTTGCACACATTTTGAACACACCACTTTGTGACTAAGAAGTTATCCTCTTTAAGATAAGGTGAGAGAAGCTGAGTTCAACTTATCTACATCACAGTCCCATTCAGGGGATTTTATACCTCCCTACAGCCTCGTATTTCTCTTTTAACACTAAAGGACCTACTGTCCTCTGCATGAATATATTGGAAANCGTTACTGATTGTATTTTACCCCCTTTATTGATTCTAACCTCACTTGCACACATTTTGAACATGAATATATTGGAACGGAGGGCTAGGGATGTTCCTAAACTGCCTCCGCCTCCTCACACTGGCTGCAACTCAGGGCGCAGCAACTGATACTTACTTTGCCCTCCACCTGTCACATTTGGGAGGGGGCAGCGCAGCGCGGCCGTCAGACTGGCAACTCCGCCTTATATTCTAACAGCAATGGACCTTTCAAAGGCCGCTGGGGGAAGACGCTCAGCGTCTCTTACGGGATTTTCCAAGCACTTCGCCTTAACGCAGTTCCCAGGTGCAATTCCCAATGGCTTTCAAGTTTCCAACCAGGAGGATAAATCTAACCACTTAAACACTCTCTGACCCTTTGGGAAACGTCTAGGAGTTAGGAAACGCATCGCCGTGATCTCTCCAGCCTAGAGGACTCGCCCCCAAAGAGCTCGGCACCAGCCGTCCCAGTGACCGCGGGGGAGACCGCGGAGACGCCGGGCCGCGCACGGTACACGGATTGGAAGACGCGCCCGTCCTTCCCTCCCAGCCCCGGGGGGGGGGGGNTGCGCGCTGGGCGGGCGGTTCCGGAGACGAAGCTCCCAGCCGCCGCCCGTCTCCCGCGACAGCATGAAGGCCGCCGAAGAAGGCCGAGGTGCGCGCAGCGAGGGGCCGCGGGAGATAGGCCTCTGTCTTCTCTGCGGCCTGCCGGCAGCGGGCAAATCCACCTTCGCGCGAGCCCTCAGCCACCGGCTCCGGCAGGAGCGAGGCTGGGCCGTCGGCGTCGTCCCCTATGATGACGTCATGCCGGCGGCGTTTCTGGAGGAGGCGAGCGCGCGGCCATTGGTCAGTGCGGAGGGGGCGGGGCCGAGGCCCGGGTCGCAGGAGGAACTGCGGGGAGGGGCGTCCCTGAGTGAGGGGCACAGACCCGGATTCCGGAAGAGTGGAGTTGGTTTAGCACAGAGTATGTTGACTCCGCCTTAGAGTAATTCACGGTGGGGATTTCTGTGACTCTGGGGCCTGTATGTACTGGAGAGTCTAGAGCGAGCCTTAAGACCGCGTAGGTTTGGTCAGCGGGCAGCATGGAACTCCCCAGCCCCCGCGGTCGAGAATCCTTTAGGAAGACTGTTCTTAGGAAGGGGCGGAATCTCTTAGAAATTTGAACACAGCCAGTTTGACATCCAGCCATGGGCGAATCTTCGTGGGTCTTTACGTTTGTACAATTTGCGGAAATTTCTTTTAAGAAAAAGGATACTGAATTATAAATAACAAAATTGCTAGGGTCCCTCCCGTGATAATAGAAAGTGGCTGTACAAACGAAGGGCCTGGCCTCTGAAGCTCACTCTTCATTCATCTCAGGGTAAATCTGCCTCTGCCAGCATAGGAAAAGATGGTTGTTTCTTAGTTGACCGCCAGACGAAGTAATGGGCCCGTGTTCAGTGACCAGCTTGTCTGTTCCAAGTACACCCTTCTCTCTCAGCCTTCAAATCACACTCACCACCGTGAGATGCATCCCCTTGGCGAAGCCTATAAAACCAGATCTCTAGGGGGAGAGTAGATTCATGTCTCCCATCTCATTCTCACTCTAGAGCAAATCCTCTGACAGATTCTGAAAAGTTGTATTTGTTATTTAATACCCTAGTGTAGATAACACGTCTAAATAACATACAGATGTGATGTGATTCCACTCTGTAAATATGTATGTACAAATGCAGTGCATTTGGTGGATGGAAACATTTTGGACTGCTCCAGCAAGATTATTTATACTTTCCTATTCTTGTGTAATTGTGAGGTAAATGCAGTATCAAGTCCCGGGCAGCACTAGATGTAGTTGGATGATGGTATTTTCACCACTTGAGTGAAAGCTAAAAGCTGCTGATAAGGATCATTGTGTTTGCTGGTCTTCTTTCTCTTATTGTATTTTTTCCACCCCTCCCTGCAGACGAAAGCCATGGGACTCATCTAGTCACCATGCGTAGGAAATCTCACCTTCTAGAAAGTGATCTTGTTTCCTTTTCAGTAGGTTTAGGCGATGTGTGTGTTGTATGTGCTGCGATCTCAGTGATGCGCCAGGGCATGGGGAGGCGGGAGAGGCTCCTTTTCTCGGGTTCCTGTGTGTTCTCTCCAGCCGGCACCTCCTAACTCTGTCTCTGCTGTCCTTGAGCAGCACAAGATTACCCGTACCCTCAAATTATTTATTCTCTTCTCTTCGGTCTACCTTCTCTGTCACTCCCCATCCCTTTTCAACTCTGTTGTTAGCCTGAAATCTTTTCATCTTGACCCAGGCACCTTTCAGCTGATCTCTTCTATCCACAACTTTCCTCATTTCAAGGGCAAACCAGCATAGCTGTCCCTAAGCCAGACTATTTTATTTCGGCAGGATATTGATTTTGGCTCCTCATTTCTCTTGGAGAGTAACAGTGGATGATTATCTAGCAGAAAAACAGAGGTGTGCAAACAAATGCCTAACCTCTCTGCTAGAGCAGGATGTCACGTAGGCAAGGGAGGGTTTGAGCTGCCTCCTGCGTGCTTGAGTCTGAGGAGACTTCAGAGGACTAACATCAGGGAATAGGAGTTTCTGGGCAGAGGAAATCATATATACTGAGATATACGGGCATGACAGACCAAGGTGTGCTCGGAGAATTCCAAATGGTTTAGCGCTGTGAGCTGGAATGTTTGTGTGCGGCAGGTGGCAATTAATCGTGACCACCCTACTGGCCAGAGCCTAACCTAAATTGTAATTCTTCTGTCTTTTGTAGCCATCGCAATGGAAATTGCTTCGACAGGAACTGTTGAAGTACCTAGAATACTTCTTGATGGCTGTCATTAACAGGTGTCGGCTGTCTGCCCCACCTAACAGGACTGCAGCCATGTGGGAGGATTTTATAACCTGCTTAAAGGATCATGATCTGGTATCTTCTGCTGCGCTGGAGACCCAGTCTTGCTACCTCTTAACGAAGACTGCTGTTTCTAGACCTTTGTTTTTGATTTTAGATGACAACTTTTATTATCAAAGTATGAGATACGAAGTCTACCAACTGGCTCGGAAATGTAATTCAAACATTTTTTTTCTTACACACAAACACTTGTTTGCATATCAAAATCACTACCGTTCTTAGAATTTAATTGTATTGGGAAGTTAGTATTGAATTACTTAATTTTCAAAGCTAGATGTTCAGCATTGCAAATGGTTTTTCCTGCTGCAGCCGAGATAATTTGTCTAATTTGTTTATGTCACATTTGGGAAAAAAACAGTGCACCAGTAATTTTGTGGTTTAACATTTTCAGATTCATTAGGCTTTTGCCAGCTCTTTTTTGATTGTTCTCTCGAGACCTGTTTACAGAGGAATAGCCAGAGACCCCAGGCTCTGCCTGCCGAGACCATCCACATGATGGCAAGAAAGATGGAAAAGCCCAACCCTGGGAAAAATCCTTGGGAACACAACAGCCTCACAATTCAGAGTACGCCGTGTTCTTCCGAGGCCAGGTATCCCACACAAAGCTGATCTTCATCGGGCGCCTCCCTGAGCCTGGCACTGTGCTCCTTGCTTAACTTATGTCCACTTGGTTAATCCTTCCAGAAGCCTTGGAGAGAGATTGTTGTCTTCCCTTTGTGGAGAAGAGGCCACTGAGTGAGAAAGCTAGTTTGCCCAAAGCTTGTAGGCAGCTTGTGGCAGCTGAGCTGTGAACCCAAGTTTATTGTGCAAATGTGTACTCTCGTTAAGACTGTGTTGTCGTGAGAGATCAGAGCAGGGACTGCAGAGTAGGGCACATCTTTGAAACTCTTGCTAAAGTATTAGCACAGTCTGCGTAGGTTGCCCAGTCATTTTCCTCTAGAAAGAAAAAGGGTGGACGTGGTGGAGTCAGAATTTTGCCTTAAACCTCCTTGTCCTCACACTGCTGCGTGTATGGGAGGCTTGTGGGCTGCCGTGCTAGTGCTTCTGTTCATGGGCTATGTCTCGAGAGTTCTGCAGCAGCACATTTCTAATGGAATTCTCACTGATGATGGAAATGTTCTCTATTTGTACTGTTCAGTGTAGTGGCTGCTGGCCACGTGTGACTGTTGAGATCTTGAAACATAGCCAGTGCTTCTGAGGGCCCGAACTTTAAATTTTAATTGCTTTAAACGTAAATAGCCTCTTGTGGCTAGTGGCTCTTGTATCAGACAGCAGAGTTCTAGAGATATATTGCCCACATTTCCTTACCCCTGCCTAACTGTTGTCCATAGGGGATCAGCAGTTTGTTTTTGTTTTTGTTTTTGTTTTTTTTGAGAGAGAGAGAGCATGAGTTGGGGGGAGCATCAGGCAGAAGGAGAGAGAGAAGCAGACTCCCCACTGAGGCCCAAGGAGGGGGTTTGATCCCAGGACCCTGGGATCATGACCTGAGCGGAAAGCAGAGGCTTAACCAACTGAGCCACCCAGGTGCCCGATCAGTCATTTTTTTTTTTAAGATTTTATTTATTTATTTGACACAGAGAGAGAGATCAGATCACAAGTAGGCAGAGAGGCAGGCAGAGATAGGAGGAGCAGGCTCCCTGCTGAGCAGAGAGCCCAGTGCGGGGCTTGATCCCAGGACTCTGAGATTATGACCTGAGACGAAGGCAGAGGCTTTAACCCACTGAGCCACCCAGGCATCCCCCGATCAGTCATTTTTAAAAGGCTAATTTTTAAAATTCATTCCTCAAGATGTTTAGTTCACAAGATACAGTTTCCACGCATTTCATAATATATACTTGAACATACTAAAACAAACAAAAAAACTGGATTTAAGTGACTGTTGTTTATAGGGTTTATGAAATAAGCTACTGCTGAGATTTTTAATTTTAACTTGTAATATCCTGAAACTTTGAGCAGGCACATTACCAGCTGATTACTGCTCATTCTGGAATACTGAAAATTTTTTCCTTTGGAAGTGAAAGGCTAGTTGAGGCATCCAGATATCTATCCCATGAGAGTGGCCTAATGTTATCAATGCTTTGAGACCAGTGAGGGCCAGTTCTTGCTAAAAGCAGGGAAGAGTGTGAGTTTCTCCCATGCTATTGCCAACGCTTAGCACAGTCTGTTTTGTCTTGGGTCTTTGGAACCTGGCCACCTGCTCTCACGTGTCCAAAATAGTTATAGCATCAGTGAAGGGGTTGTTTGAAACCTGATGGCCTTGTATTAGAAGTTGAAAGATGATCTGACAAGTGTACGTTTTCCAGGCTTCTATAAAATACTAGTTAACCACCACTACCACTAGTAGTGTTACTACTCACAGCCACGGCTGTCGAGTACATCCTATGTATTGGGCATGTTCTGAGCACTTCCTATGTATAATCTCATTCACTCCCCACAAGCAACTCTTGAGGAGAAAGAGTATTATCCCCATTTTATAGATTCGATGACTGGCAGGTAAGCCAGGTAACACATCCAGATAGTAAGTGGCAGACCCAAGGTTTAGACCCAGCGCAATCTCACTCACTCCAGAACCTGGCTCTTTTCAGCGTGAGAAAGATCATCTTGAGGTTGAGATTTGACTCACACTAGCCTAAATTGTTTCAGTGCCTCCCTCTACACTCAGAGTAGAAGTCAAACTCCTTCCCATAAATTACATGTTCTCACCCCAGTTAACTTTGCAACCTCATATCCTACTCCTTTCCCCCCTTGCCACTTTTCAACCAAACTGGCCTTTGTTCCATGAACAGGAGGAGCTTGTTCTTGCCTCCAGGCCTTTGTACTTGCTGTTCCCTCTACCCTTCCCACTTATTTACGTGTGATTGACTTTCCTGCCCGTCCTAACTAACATGAGGAGTGTTCGTTGAACTAACCGGTCACTCTCTTAACACCATCACTTTGTTTACTGTCTTCACTGATCCACTTGTCACTGTCTGAAATTATAAATTTTTGCTTAATTATCGAGACAGATAATGTAATCATTACCAGGCTTAGAGAGGGTAGGGACTTCCCCGTACCCTCTGCTTAGCTCAGTCTCACATACAGGGTTGTATATTTTTCTTGTAAGAAAATACACAGTAAAATCTAGTTAAATGAATGAATGAATTCTGCCTCAGGCCTCCGTGGCCCCTTGAGCAGTGGGGAACTTTGCTAACCTACATCCAGTAAGCAAGCAGAAGCCAGAAAGTACAGACTGAGTATCCTTTAGGGGATGAAATAGAGCTGCAGTAGCCTCAAGTTTAGCACTTAATGAGGGAAAAGAGAGAATGTCTTTGTCAAAGCTTTTTGAAATGAGTCTTAAGAATTTAATATTTTTTTAAATAAGGGATTCTTTTGCCTTATAATTTGTTCTGAGCTTCTACTTTTGGATTTTGCAAGTAGAAGGTAGCTTCCAAATCATTTCATTTTTTTTTTCCCCCTTTGGCTTAGGGTCTTTGGGTTATAGCACATTTATTCCTCTAGAATTCAATTTAGTGTTCATAAACACAAGTTGTTTTGTTTTTTTTTTTAAAAAGATGTTTGATATAAGGATTTATTTTATCTCCTCTTTCCTGTAGCCTGAAGTTGACTGATCTATTGCTTACTGCTTTGGAAAATCCAGTAAAATACATTGAGGACAATACGGAACAAAAGGTAAATCTTCCAGTAAAGATCTAGCATAAACGGGAAGGCACCACTTTCTGAAGGAAGGTTTTTTTGAGCTGAGTGTAAGCTATGAGTGAGACGTGGAAAATGCTCAGTCACTGCCTTGGCGTCTCCGCCGAACTCCCACTTCTGCTCCCGGGTGCGGTGGTGCGTCAGCTGGTCAGAGCCAGTTGTCCGACTCTCAGGAATGTTGGAGCCTGTCACCATTAGGCTGGTGTTGGTAACTTGAAATGGGCAAGGACAGGAATGGGTGCACGGGAGACGTGGACAAACACTGGAAGCGGCTCGTTGCTGGAGAGCCCGTTACTAGACGTTTACCAGCACCCACTATCTAGATGGGCCCATCTTCTAGGGAAGGACAAGTGGGACAGAAAAGCCACCTTCACTTACCTTCCCGTCCTATCAAATACATGTCACACTTTAGCCATTTTTTCTATAAAACTTCCAGTAACAGTGTCTGTATTACACAGGAAACAGACAGAATTACTTGTTCAACTAACGTTCTGCATCAAGCTGACCAGACGCTCCGCAGGATTGTCTCTCAGACAATGAAGGAAGCAAAAGGTATGTTAGGTTTGGTTTGGTTGATTCGACTCTGCTGCTATTCCTGTCCCCTGGACACTTTGGGTAGTTTATTAGCTTTCAGTCCTAACGTTTACATCATGTTTTCAGTTTCCTGTGCAACTTGGTTATATAAAAACTAACAAATTCTACCCCTAGAACAGGGTCTCCACCCATCCAATACATTTTTATTGAGTGGCTACTTGGTACTAGGCTTTATTCTACATACCGGGGCATCAGCAGGGAGCAGAACGTTATACTGAGCAGACAGAGAAACAGACAAATACATGAGTATCCGCTGGTGCCCTGGAGAAAAAGTAGGGAAAGGCAATGCAGAGTGATGGGAGAGTTTCTTTTTTTTTTTTTTTTTTTAAAGATTTTATTTATTTATTTCACAGAGGGAGAGAGATCACAAGGAGGCAGAGAGGCAGGCAGAGAGAGGGGGGAAGCAGGCTCCCTGCTGAGCAGAGAGCCCGATGCGGGCCTCGATCCCAGGACCCTGAGATCATGACCTGGGCCGAAAGCAGAGGCTTTAACCCACTGAGCCACCCAGGCGCCCGGGAGAGTTTCTTTTGAAAGGGTAGTCTGGAAGGCTTCTCAGCGATGACATTTAAGCCGAGGTACGAATGAACAGAAAGAGCAAACATGCAGTCATCTGGTGGTAGATCGTTCCAGGCAGTGGCCACAAATGCAGAAGCCCAGAGGTGAAGTTGTCTGGTATGTTCTAGAGCAGAAAAGAGGCCACTGAGCTGGGTGAGGTAAGGAATGGGGAGAGGTGGTCAGGGGCCACATGTCAGATCGGCAAGCTCAGTGTGTCGTCAGTCTGAACTTGAACGGAGTATGTGCTAGTTCTAACCAAAATAACTCCTTCTGGTTTTAAATATTGAACTCCTTTAAATTTTGATTAAAAGACTGATAACAGCTTAACATTTCTTGAGCTTTTATATGCTAAGTGTTGCCAATCTTTACAGCCCCTTGAGGTGAGTGTAATCTTACAGATAGGGACCTGAAGGTTCTGGGAGGATCAAGTAACTTGCCCAAGGCTGAACAGCTATGAGATACTTGGACAGCCGGGGTTCAGAGTCAAGTCTGACTCCAGTGTGTGCTTTCTGTTAGGCTCCCTGCATCACCAGCATTGATTATTAATACCTTCACAGAAGCTTAGAATGTTGGAAAAGCAAACAGTACACTAACCATATGGTGTTTTTCATGCTTTTTTTTTTTTTACCACAATCCATAAGCAAATTTTCTCTTGTACCCTAGTGTACAGCCCAGTACAAGAACACATGCGTGCATAGCAACAAGTTTCACAAAACCCTCAATGTGGAGTGAGCTTTACTATGTTCTATTTGACTTCATTTTAGAAAAACGCTTCTTGCAACCTGCATCTCACTTGTAGACTACAGTCCAAAGTTTGAAAACCAGAGGCTTGGAAGAGAAACAGCAGCATAATTAGAATAGAGACAAAGATAGTTGCAGGAGTTCTTGCTCAGCCATTTGCCTTTCTTGCCTTCTGTATAAAATGAAGAGAAGGGGAGAAGGGGGAATAGGATTATGCCCAAATCACTCTTGACTCATTTTCTACCCATTAAAATACACTTTTATTTATTTATCTATTTATTTATTTATGTGAGGGAGGTGCTACTGGTTTCTGGGTCCAGACCTAAATGAAATGAGAAATTCAGTTCTCCTCCCATCAGAAAATGAAAACACAACCCACACATCAGGAGAAAATGCTTGCAGATCATTTATCTCATAGGAGACTTGTATCCAAAACAGGTAAAGGGTTGGTAGCACTCACTCAGCAATACAAATAATCCGATTTTAAAAATGGGCAAAGTGTCGGAACAGACATATCCCCAGGGAAGGTACACCGATGGCCAAACCATTAAGAAAACACACTTACCAGTAGTCCTCAGGGAAATGCAAACCAAACCCACTATGAGACTGCCACGCACACCCACTCAGCCAGCTGGCATCAAGAAGGCCAAGCGGCGGTGAGGATGCGGGGAAAGGCAAACCCGCAGCCACGGCTGGTGGGAATGTGGAGTGGTGCTGATACTTTGGCAAACAGCCGAACAGTTCCTCCGACGATTAAATGGAGTTACCTTGGGACCCTGCCGGCCCACTCCTAGGTATCTGCTCAAGAGAATCGCGAACATATGTTCATGCCAAAACGTGTACACAAATATGTGTGTCAGCATTATTCCTAGTAGCCAGGATGAACCTTGAGAACAGTATGCGAAGTGAAAGAAGTCATCACAAAAAGCCACACTGCTTGAGTCCCGTCATGTGAACTGCCCAGAAGGAGGAAATCTAGAGCCCCATTAGTACGTTAGTGGTTGCTTAGGGATTCGGGGTGGGGTGGAGGCCGGGTTAGAAGGGTGGGAGCTAAGGGAGGCAGGTTTCTAGGCGAACGGTTCTCAGGTGGACTGTGGGAAGAGCTGCACATACCTGCAGGTATACTGAATCGTAGTTGCTTTTTTTTTAAAAGGTTTTATTTATTTATTTGACAGAGAGAGATCACAAGTAGGCAGAGAGGCAGGCAGAGGGAGAGGGGGAAGCAGGCTCCCTGCTGAGCAGAAAGCCCGATGTGGGCCTCAATCCCAGGACCCTGGGATCATGACCCAAGCCGAAGGCAGAGGCTTAACCCACTGGGCCACCAGGTGCCCCTGGATGGTAGTTGAAATGAGTAAAGTGTATGGTATGCCAGTTTTTAATAACAAAACAGTCTTGTTTCAGTCACGTTACCCACAGGGCTGGTGGCTGCTGGGTGGAGTAGGACAGAACAGCTTCATCATTGTCGGTTAGAGAACCCACAGCTGCCCTAGAGAGTATTTATCAGTTTCAAACCGAATTATCATTTCCTAGTTCTGCTTTTTTGCCTTACTACCTGTTAGTTCACAAAGATTCTAAATCAGCTATCTTGTCAACAACAACAAAAGTCCTATTCCGGCTTATCTTTTCTGCTCGTGCATTTTGTGGCCAGGTATTGAAAAGATTTGTTGGCTATCACATGAATGTGACCTTTGTTTCTATAGGACACCTACTTGACCGTGATTATTAACAGAATAATCTAATTGGTTTGTCTGAAGTATTCAGATTCATTTTCTGATGTTATTAGGCAGCCAGACTTGATTAGTTTAAACAAATAATTTTGAGAGTATCTTTTCATTTTAGATAAACAAGTGCTTCCTTTCAACTTGAAGCTTCTAGCAGAGGAACTTAACAAGCTCAAAGCAGAGTTTTTGGAGGACCTAAGACATGGAAACAAAAAATACCTGTGCTCTCAACAAACCACCCACGTATCAGATGTTATTTCTTTTTTTCATTATGAGAAAGACAATATTGTCCAGAAATATTTTTCAAAGCCGCATTAAAACTTCTAAACTTCCAATCAAATGTCTGATTTTGGTTAAGATTTTGCGAACTAAAACAATTTTGTGTTACTGGATGTTTTCTCGCCCAGTGATGGGACCTGCCAAAGACGTACTTTAATAAAAAAAGAATAATAATAACTTCAGTCAGTCACTTGTCAGACGTGACATGAATAATTAGGCATTAGAGGCAAGCAGTCTTCCTTGTTTATGTGCCGGAACATTTGGGGTGGGGCTGGTGGGGACAGGGGTCTTGTTGAATGGATTCTCGGGAAAGCAGAGAGACTAGGAAGGAGACAAGATGTGGATACATGGAGCCATTTTTGTCTTTAACTCATGTGACCGATCTTCTCATGGGTAAGGCATTCTACAGATTCAAACCAATGTAGCCATAGACCTTTTTCTTTTCAATTTATTAACAGTTTACATACTGGAAAATTACTAAAAAATTGGATCCTGGTTTTCAAAGAAGAAAAATTGAGATCAGTAGAAAGTGTTATTTTTTTTTTATTCATGTATTACAAAAGCAAAGCTTCATTCACAATAGGAACTACAGACTAGTTATTTCAGCATTGAACTGCTCTCTGGAATCCCTAAACAATATAGTGTTTTGCAACCATACTCAAGTTTTATGTTTTGCATACAAAATATGCTCTTTACATCAAAGTACATATTAACATAAACAAGTTCTAGAAATCATATACCCTCTAAGACTATTTAATGAAAAAGTCCTTAGCAGGGAATTTTTTTTTAAATAATACATCCACTTGATAAATATTTTTGTAGAACTTAAAATGAGGTTTATCTCAACATTTTTTAAGTAATATTCCCTTCGTCAAAACAATTCTGCAGATGAATGGCAAACACTTATTTCTAAAATGAAATAGCACTGGAAAATATTCAAAGTAAAAGTCTAGCCTTTACTTGAATTTCAAGAAGTTGTAGCTACATACTGTATTAGTAAAATCTGAAATGAAATTATTCCGTTAATCTCTTCACAGTTTCTTAAAAAAATATTAGTGGAGATAAATTATCTACCAACTTTAAAAATCTAAACTTATGTTCACTGAACAAAAATACATTTAGTTTCAGAACATTGCCTGTTAACAGCAAAGTACTATAAATAGTTCACGTTCAACTTTCCCTAGCAGCTCATTTCTATAAAATATCTGATTAAAAATAAAACGGGAGAGACGTATTCAACACTTAATGGAAGATAGTATCATCTTTCCATGTATAAAATTTAACTCACAGAAAATTTAAATAAAATCCTAAATCTTTTTAAAAATACAATACTAAAAAAGTTTATAAGGTAGATTTGAGTCAAAAACTTTAGTGCATTTAGAATTAATTGTAGCTCTCAAGCATTGACACCTTTGGAATACCAACTGTGCTCTTTTAAGTCATAAGAAAATTAGAATTATACATTCTAGTTTATAATTTTGAAAGAAAAGATATTTTCTGTTTAAATTAAAATGTACCTTCAAAACATCTATCTTTAGTTGCCAGAAAAAGTGTTTGTCACTATTTGGCCCAGAATATAAAGTTAATGAACTGGTTTTAACAAGAGGGTTCTTTCTCTCTTAATGAAAGCTTTCATTTTTTATCTTGGGGTATTGCTTTTATGTGAAGAATAAAAATGAGAAGGAAGAAAATAATTACAAAAGCTTCCAAATGACAGCAACCTGTTTCTTTCTGGCAATAAATAAATACTAGAGCCAAGTTCCACATTTGGAAATGGTTGCATTCAAGCTGGTCTGAGCAATGAGTGATTAAGCAACAAGAGAAACACAAAATAAATTCAAAAGCCTTGGATCTGACAAGGAAGAGAGTTATTTATAGTTTGGACAGACTCCTTGCTGCTCTTTGAACAATGCTGTTGAGGTTAGTTTCGACTGGATATTAAACCCGAGAACTCATTTTAATGGCTTTCTAACATTTGGAAGGGAGGGCAGAAGGTCCATTAACTTGGCCTGTGGGGGTTTTGGTGGATGCCTACCGTCAACATTTCCCTTTTTATTACTACAGACGAGTGGAGTTCCTTTTTGCTTAATAAATGCTTCATAGTTGGGGTATTGTCTTTAAGAAGCCAGTTAGCAACATTTTCAAGATTTAAACCAAATTAAAAATGAAACTTTTGCAAAGTACACAGAAACCAACAGTTAGTAACAATATATTTTATTGTTTAACCAAGCTCTCTTCAGAGTAAGCTAGTTTTTACACAATATAAAAACAATAGCCTCCTATTCAAAATTATTGTAGATTTAGCAAGTCTTATTTTTGTAAACAAATTAAATATCACATTTAATTGCATTTTATATCTATTTTCCCACTTTTGTACCCTTTACTACTAAGGCGACAATTCAGTCCCCATACAGTCACTGTCCATGAAAAACAGGCAGAACTGCAAATAAGCATTACAAGCTGAATTCATAGAAAATATTTTAAATGGCCAATTCTGAAGGGAAAACCAGAATTTGTTTTGGACACATGTTCTCATTTTTTTAAGTATTACTTCACCGTCCTATTTTCCCATGTGTTTCTATACCCACCTCTTCTTGGAAATTACAGGCAGTAAATGGATAGAAGGCAGGAAATGGAAACTTCAGAGATTTTTTTTTCCTTTTGAAGGACTGTATTTCCAAGGAATAAGATGGATGACTCCCACTGTACCTCTTTGGTCATCAAAGGAATAGGAGGAATAACAGATTCTCAGTATAATTATCAACCTCACCTGACACTAATGATGTCAGCATGAAGAATTTAAAGGTTCAAATTAAAAAAAAAAAAGGCATCTTTAAAGATAATCCTCTGATGTTTCTAGCATTCTCATGTGATTTTTACAGTAAACCAGAATAAAAAGAATCCAATGGAAAACAGACACGTACTTAAACTAGAAATTGAATAAATAGGTATTTTAAGTATTAAACCCATTTTTCAATTTAGATTTCATTTCTTTTCAGAACTTTTAGCTCATATTTTTATAACTTGAATTGAAAAAGAAGGACCTGCTTTACATTTCCCCTTAAGGAAAAAAAAAAAGAAGAAGAAGGATCTGCTACACTAAATAGCTCTGTGATTATCAGGTGAAATTAAAGTACTGTGAACGTTCAGCAATGTGAATGAAACAGCACGTTGACAAAGAACAAGGTTAAAGGCAATTCCTCTACCAAACACTGAAATAAACTGTTTATAATAGACTTCGTAAGACACAGTAGTCTGGCTTCTGAACCACCATGTTGAAATATGGAAGAAATAATATCTAGCTGCAATGTGTATGTTGAAATACCAAGAGTATCAGTAAGCTCTGACGTGTTTACGGACCATAAGTATGGGATATTTAAATGAATACCTGTTAGGGTTATGACTGCACTCCGATTCTCAACTGTCTAAGTGAAAGGAAAAAACAGACACCCACGTGTCTCATTGCTCTAATACATAAATGAGCCTGACCAGATTTTTATAGAAAAAAAAAATTTTTGTTTCCACTGTCAAACTTATATTCTATAAATATATAGACTTTAAATTAGCAGACACATTAGGAATGCCCCCCCGCCCCGAAAAAAAAACAATAAACAAAACTATAGAACACAAAATGGTAAAACCAAGTAAAGCATAACGTGATTAGTTTCCATCAGTGTTGGTTATGCTGTCCCCTTGCAAAATGACAGGCAAAATCATACTTGTTTTTACATTTGCAACCACATATGTTACACTGAAAAGGGTTTTCATACCCATGACATCCCATGTGAATCGTGTAAAGGATATTGTCGGCAAAGTACATATCACAGTGCTGGCAGTGGTGCAGAAGCTGCGGGTCCTGGACCGGCAGGGTCGGCGCTGGAGTGCTCGGCTGGCTGTTTCCTATGCTGGGAGTACTCGTGTGGGCACTTGGTTCACTGCTCGGACCCGCCACCGGACTATAGTTCCTCTGACTATGTGACGGCCGAGGTTCAGGGCTTGTGGGAGAGGAGCTCTGAGGAATACTTGCGGACACGGCAGCAACCACTGCTTGGGCAGAGGGCTGCTGCATCATGAAAGGCTTCTCGTCGGGGCAGGGAACGACATCAGGAGACGCAGGGTTTTGGTTTTCCGGTGGCAAACTAGACAACTGTCCTGCCAGAGTTGAGAGCTGATTTAAAGGGTTGTCAACCATGAGTTCTTGGGGGTCCCTTGGTAGGCCACCAGTTGATGCGGTTTTTGCCATACTTTCATAGGAGTCAGTCTGGATATTTGGGATTTCATGGGTAAAATCATTAAGGTAGTCTGGCTTCTGAACCACCATGGAAGGTGGACTTAAGTTGATTAATGCTCTTCTGCTATAGCCCAGATTGCTTGTTTTCTTCTGTAAAACTCCCCACATTTTCTTGCTGCTTAAGGAAGACCTAGTACCTTTAATTGGTACCATTTTATGCTTGCGCCTTCGATGATGGGACAGGTTACTTCGATCACTGCAGCGGAAGGAACATAATTCACATTTGTATGGTTTTTCTCCTGTATGGGAACGCATGTGGGCTTCCAGATGACGCTCATAAGCAGATGCGAATGGACATAAGTGACATCTATGAGGTTTCTCACCTGTTTAAAAAGAAAAATGGGGGAGAAACTGCAAGAGTCACTCATTTATGGAGTTTCATGTGTTGTCCATTCATTAGACTTAGTAACTGCTCAGGTTTCTTTGCAAAAAAAAACCTATCAACTTAAAGCTTAACTCATCAGCAACAATTTGAGATCTACAGATACGTTCTATTAGTCAATAGAGTGTAAAAATTGTTATGGCTTCAACTGGCACCTGGGGAAAGAATAGCAAAACTGACAATAATGTTCCCTACACAACAATGACTTTATCAAAAGTATGCGTCAGTCGTATGTTTCTGGACACATCTATACGTGAACACTTCTCCACACGTGTTCACACACAAAACCCCTTCCTCAGGGAAAAATACAAAAACACTTTTCTAAAAAGTCCTTCTGTTAAATAGAAAGCTCAAAATGGAAATAAGCTTCCCAGTCCAAGTATGAATTATTCAAAGTGTCCCTTCAAAATGGCCAGCGCTTCACCTCTATCTTCTCTCCTCTTCAGTTGTCAAAAGGGACAACTGCTGTCAGTGCTGATAGCTGAAAATGGTGCAAATATATAAAATAAATATTTGGAGATTTGGAGTCATTAATGTAACATAAGTACTGAGTCCTTACTATGTGTCCGGTGCTCTGTTAGGCTCTGTGGGCACAAAGATGGCCCTGACACGAGCCTTGTCCTCAGACACAGCACGAGGCCCCACATGGCACAAGGGTGGGACACGTGATCAGGTCTTGGGCCAGAGCAGGGCATAGTTAGGAGGGCTTCTCAGAAGGTGGGAGGGCTAAGGTAAGCCCCGAGGATTAGCAGTGTAGTCTGCAACTGTATGAAAGCCTTGTCCCTGGTCAGCAACTGAAACATACTCAGTAAGGATAAAGACAAAAACATTTTATCACTTCACACTATCTTCAGCAATAACCTGCCCAGCCTAAGAAGCAGAGAGATGTTGAGAGAGAATGTGAATCATGAAGAAAGATGGCTAAGGAAGGGGAAGCTCTAGAAGGGGCCTTATTTTCCATTTCTATGTTGCTATGCCACTGTTTGGAAAAAATGGAGTAACTTCCCCATTTATTCATATCTTGTATCAACTTCCATTTTAAACTATCAGAACTACTTATACATCAGATCAACCTGCCTTCCTTGGCCCGTCTCCTGCCCCCAAAGAAATGCTTTCTCCAGCCATTCTGCTATTACCTGTGTGGATTCTAATATGTTCGATAAGCCGGGCTGTTCCTTTGCTGGCATAGTTGCAGTACCGACACTTGAGCTTCCCATCAAAGGTCCTTTCAAACCCGTCTACTAACATTCCTGAGTTTTCATCCAGGGAAACTTCAACAGATGGGTGATCAAGTCCATTTTGATCACCATCTGTCCCAGCTATAAACAAAGTGTAGCAAAAGAAATTATGCATCTCAGAATCAACTCAATTTAGCATTTTAGTCTTGAGTGGTAGAAAATCTTTCATAAATTGATAGTTTATTTAGCACAAAAGCTAAACTCAAAATACAGACTTTCTGAACAGAGGTTAATTTTATACAAAAGCGGTATTCTGTTGAGAACCTTTTACAGGGGGACCTCAAATTAATAAATTTTATCAGTCTTCAACAGTCTTTATCAGTCTCACATAAATTTTATCAGGCTTCAACATGCTTTTTAAGAAGAGAATAGGGTATTATCCTTATTTGACAGGTCTGGAGAACAGAGGGGAGTAAACAGTAATGGCAAAGCTATACACGTTTAAGATTCTAGCCAGTTCTACAAGTATTATAATTGGCAGTCATGATAACCTCCCCAAATCCTAATTCAGTTTACTGTCATCTAAAGCAATTAATGTTGAGTTTTGCCGTGTTTCATTTGGTTTATACATGTTCTAGATTCTGGGATGCATTTAGGATCTTAAAATTTTAACTAGGCACATAAAGGAAGATACTCTATCTGCTAGCCTTGAATGTTAGAACCTTAAGAATTTGAAAGCTGTAAGATATTTGTCTAGCCCTTTGCTTTTAATTTAACCCAACTACTTATCGTATCTCTAAAGAAACTGAAGGGGCAAGGGCTCACATGCGGAAAACCAGCAAGCACTGGGGACTACAACCCTGGTCTGCTGAATCCTGGTCCAGGAATCTGTACACTAGAGTGTCAGGAGGGACATTTTTATTTCTGCAGCTTCTTGGGGGAAACACTTCTACTCCATCCACAGGAAACAGCAGCACTGGTATGAACACGTCAAGCCCCTCCTCCACTGCTTCCTCCCCCTGCCCCCCCCCCCGCACCAGAAGAAGAGAAGTAATTTTGCTGGTTGGTGCAAATCCAATATCCAACAGTGCCATTGCACTGGATGGACAAGGCTCAGTGTCCCCCTCTTCGATTTTTCTCCCAAGCCAGTGCCTCTCAAAATTCAATGTGTATATTAATCATGTGGGGAGCTTACTAAAACACAGATTCTGATTCAGTAGATCTGCAGTGGGGACTGACAATTTATACTTCTAACAAGCTCCCAGGTGATGCCTAGTCTCTGCTGCTAATCCCTGGACAACAAGGCCACAGACTATCTACATCAGGGGTCAGCAAACTTTTCCCATGAGGATAAGATACTAAATACCTTCGGCTTTGTGGGGACATCTGTTCTCTACCAGATCTACTCAGCTCTGCTGTTCTAGCAGAAAAACAGCTCTAGAAAATATGTAAACAAGCAAGTGTGGCTCTGTTTCAATAAAACTTTATGGATGCTGAAGTCTGAATTTCGTACAATTTGCGTATATTATTCTTTTGACTTTTACCCCAACCATTTTAAAATGTAGAAATCACTCTTAGTTTGCAGGTCATACAAAAACAATTCGCAGTCCAGATGGGGCCCATGGGCTGTAGTTTGTTGACCCCTGAGCTACATTCAGGAACAGATTCCAGTCTGTGTGGTAAGCAAACCAGACAAAAGTCTATCTGTAGCAGGCTCAAGTGGGTCGCTGCTTTCCCTATGCTGGTTCTCTGCCTAGAGAAGTAAACATGGTCAGCCCTTTCTTCATTTCAAGAGAGAAGGGAAAAAAAAAACCCCTATTGTGTCTCTGGTCTAATCTAGATTTCCCACTGGCCAAATCCTCTGTGTGGTGAAGCTGATGCTCCACCTCCTTTGGGTTCCTTGTGTCTACTGTTAGCTAATAGAACTTAGAAGATGGGAAGGATATTTAGAATTCCTAACCTTCCAACAAGACCATACTGCCTCTCTAAACTATGTCAGGCCCTGGGGAAATTTCATTCTCCCTCAACAAAAATCTGACACGTTTAAAAAGGAAAACAAATTGCCCTGTGTCTAAGTAAAAATGCAATGACTCACATTAGTGAATAGTGGTCTTCACCGTATGGATAACTAAACACAAGTATTAATATATTTATGAAAAATGAATTATTTAATAGTATTAAGATGAGTCTACCTCCCTGAAGAGCCTCTGCTTCTTTGTCCCCACTAACTGATCCAGAAATCATGTTCACATGATGAGTCTGCTGAGTCAGATATTCCTGGAAATCTTTCACGAAGTCCAAAGGCTCTGGTTTCTTTTCACCCATCTTTGCTTTATCCCTTTTTTCTCTTTTTTCTTTTGAAGTTTACAGTTTGTTATGCCTAGAGGAAAAAAAACTGAAATAATTTCACACTATTTAGGGAGATCCAGTATATATCAAAGCAACAGTGACAAAGATTACTATGTGCAAGGCTCTACATAAAGAGACAGAAAATACAGTACCTGCCATTAAATATCTTATTTTCTTGGTGAACTAAAGAACACGTGAAAATTTACTATATTTAATTTTTTTTAAAGATTTGATTTTATTTGACAGAGAGAGACAGAGTGAGAGAGGGAACACAAGCAGGGGGAGCAGGAGAGAGAGAAGCAGGCTTCCCGCCAAGCAGGGAGCCCAATGAGGGGCTCGATCCCAGGACCCTGGGATCATGACCTGAGCCAAAGGCAGACGCTTAATGACTTAGCCACCCAGGCGCCCCTATATTTAATATTTAAATAAACTGGGACCAAAGTCAGTCTTAAGTGAATGGAAAAAAATTACAAAGACTGAAAAAAAGAGAAAATAAGTCCACATGAAAGAAACAGGCCCAGCAGCAGTGATTATCAATGAAGGAGACAGTTCAAAAAAAAAAAGTGGCTCAATCGAGGCCAGAGGAAATCTTCTAGATGGACATGTTACATATCTGCATTGTCCAATAGAATTCTATTCACCACACACAGCTATGAGCACTTCACATGTGGCTAATACAAATGACTGGAGTTTTTTATTTTCTTTAATTAATTTAAATGGAAATAGCTACCTATGGCTAGTGATTATCATTTCAGACAGCAAAGACTCTCGAATCATAGGGTTCACATGAATATTCTAGAAATAGGTGCTCTAGAACAGGGGGTGGCAACCCTTTTCTGTAAAAAAGGCCAGACAGTAGTATTTTAGGTTTTGTAGGTCATCAAGTCTCTGTCACAACTACTCAATTCTGCCATTATAGCTAAAAGCAGCCACGAATAATGTGTGAACAAATTGAGTACAGTTATGCTCCAAAATAAAGCTTTACAGAAGCAGGTCTTGAGCCAGGATAAGGCTATAGGCCATAGTTTCCTGACCTCTGCCTTGGAAATCCAAATCACCATCTGTACCGCCACGTATCACCTTATTCACTCTGAGAATGAGGGGAAAGATTAAGAAAGAAAACAAAAAATAAATCGCTAAACACTGCATCAAAAACTTATGCTATGCTATATGCTGGCTAACTGAAAATAAAAAAACAACTAAATAATTTTAAAAAGAAAATTAAAAAAAAACGAATTCTAAACTTTATATGCACCCCTATGATTACAGCAAAACAAAACACAAAAATTACTGATCCTAACGTAGAGGGAAATCTCCGATGAGATTTTGTAGCCACAAACTAAACTGGTCTTCACATAGGTTTATGGTCCAAATTCAGAAATCAAATAACCAAAAAGTTTTCTAGTAAGAACAAAATAAGAAAATCTAAGACCTAGGAAACAAAGGTCTTTTCTCCCAGTAAAAATTTTTTATGCAAATGTATAAGGTCTCCTTAAATATGTCTTCTGCTCACTTTATTCCCTAAACTCCAACTATTTAATAAGTAATTTCTATCTTAAAAAGTCCTTATCTTTAAAAGCCAGTAGAATGGAATTTAAGCTAAAGATTAATCACTTCTCAATATATATGCTTAACTTTTTCTCAAAGCACAGCATACCCACAGAAGAGCACATAAAGCTCAACGAGTCATCACAAAGTGAACATTATCCATGAAGTCTGACCCACATCGGGAAAGAGAAGGCCACCAGCATCCCAGGATGGACTTTTCCAGTACTGGTCCCCCAGAGCCCCGGCAAGGACTCTGCTACCCTGACTTCTGAAACTGCTATGTCACAGGGCTTGCACATATTCAGCTTTAGACAATGCAAAATGGTTTTTCAAAGTGCTTATGCCAATTACACTCCCACCAGCAACGAAAAGGAATTCTGTTCTTCCATATCCTGGCCAACATGCAGGTATTTTTGCCTTTTTCATTTCAGCCATTCCAATGGGTGCATGGTGGCATCACACTGGTTTTCATTTCTATTCCTTGATAACTAATGAAACTGTATACTTTTTACGTAAATCAGCCACAGAGATACCCTCTATCTTATATCCAGTGAAATATTTGTTCAAGTCTTTTGCTCATTTTTTATTAGGTTTTCTAGTTAACATGTAAGAGTTCTTTATTATATCATTTCTGGATTTATTTATTTAATTCTGGATTATTCTATTATATCATATTCTGGATATGAGTTCTTTATTAGATACATATTTTTTCAGTGGCTTCTCTCACTCTCACTCAACTCTTGGTTGCCTTTTCACTTTCTTAAAGATAGCCTGATAAACAGAAGTTCTTAACATAGTCCAATTTACCCACTCCTTTACATTTAGGGTTGTGTCCTTGCCAACATCTTCCTTGAAGATGTTCTGCAGTTTCTCCTAAGAACTTTACTATTTTTTTTAACCTTTCATATTTTTATCTGGAATTGAGCTTTGTGTATGTATACTGGGAGGTAAGAGTTGAAATACACTTGTTTCCAGAGAGAGCCAACTGTCTAGCAACATGCATTTCAGAGACCAGCCTTTCTCCACTAGATTCTATTACCACCTTTCTAAATCAGGTGATTATTTTGTGTGTGTGTGTGTGTGTGTGTGTGTGTGTGTGTCACCCTATTTCTGGACGCTCTGTTCTGTCCCACTGGTCTAGTTTTATCTATCCTCACACCAATACCACCCAGTCCTAATAATAAAAATCTAAATAGCTCAGTCATTTAAGTCAGTTAAGTTTTTCTTCTTGGAGAATGTCTGGACAACTCAGTACTTTTCAGCCTGTTTTCCAAAGAAAGAACTGTGCAGTTGAGAAACAAGAGGGCTTTGGTGACGGTACATTTCCCAACTGACAGTAGCTTGACGTTTTAAGACCAAAACTTCTGTTTTCAACTAACTTAACACTCTACTAGATACAGACTAACCCCTGACTATGTTCCTCCTATAGAGCAGGGTACTGGGCAAAAGTGTGCTGATATTTTAGGAACTAATGAAGGACACAGGGCTGTTTTTGGTTTCCCTTGTTTACTGTCCCGGACTGATTTATTTAATTTCTGTATTTCTTGTCTTCCTCTCTCCTCACAGTTAACTTGTTCTTTATTCTGAACATATTTATCCAAATAAGAATGTGCAGGTGACCAAATTTTCATTGTTCTTAATGCAACATTTGTGAAAGTTCTTTTCCACCCTTCTTAGAAGATGTCTAGGGGGTTTTAAAAGGTATTATTATTATCATCACTATCATTTTTCAGTTTTCTAGAAAGGTGGGGCCACTGAAAGTCTATACTTTGGATGAACAGAGTATTACATTATTAGGCCAAACTTACTAGCTTGGAGACTGTGAACAGAAACTTCTCTCAGCTATAGTTTCTTATTTTATAAAATGGAATAATAATACCAACTGGCAGTGCTCTTTTAAGTTTTACAAGTATCTATATGTAAGGTATCTCCCAACACCTGTAGCATATGGCATGTTCTCAGCTATTTTTGCAGCAAAAAATGGTTATACCTTGGGTCAAAATATTCGTCTGTCCCAGATTCAGTATTTTTCCCTTTTTCTATCAATCAGCTCATCAACTGAGCATCATAAGCTCTCATTTTAAATACGTTCTTTAGTTACAATGAAACGAACATGGTCTACCTTCGTCCCAGTAATCCATATAGCCCAAACTGCAATTTCCCAAGCTCATACATTATTTTACTCTTTTAGGCTACTTCCTTAAATCACTTGCTTTGCTCTGGTTCAACTTTCTTAATTTTAAGGATTATTGTGTTTCTGAACAAATCTGTTTCAGTTGCTTTTTCTCATCTTACCAGGCTTATCTGAACAGGTTCTCTCTACCTCCTAATCGGTGTATTACTATTTGTTATGTGACTACTGTTGATTCTGTTCATCTGTCCTTTAAAAATTGCCCTCTGGGGGCGCCTGTGGCTCAGCTGTTAAGCCTCTGCCTTCCACTCAGGTCAGGATCCCAGGGTCCTGGGATCCAGCCCGCATTGGGCTCCCTGCTCAGTGGGAAGCCTGCTTCTTCCTCTCCCACTCCCCCTGCTTCTGTTCCCCCTCTCACTGTTTCTCTGTCAAATAAATAAATAAAATCTTTTTTAAAAAAAAATTTTGCCCTCTGGTTAGGGTGGGAAAAAAGTGAGCCAGTCAGATTATTAAGAATAAGATCAACAATAATCTGTAGTAACATCATATCTCAATAAAAGGAAAAGGAAAGGACAACAAAATACACACAAGTGGGAAACAATGTAAAAATATAATTAAAAGGTAAGAAAACAGCAGATAGAGTTCTAAAATGAGTTTCAGAAAAACAGAAATGTAAACAAAGAGAAATGGTTTTTTTTTTTTTAAAAAAAATAGCAATCAAGAAATTTCCAAAATTAAAGATCCCTTTCAGATGGAAAAGGATCCCAGAGTGCAAAACAGTATATGGTAATAAAACAACACTTAGACACATTTTGAAATTTTAAAACCTCAAAGAAGACAAAGAGAATGTAAAACTTCCTAGAGAAAAAAGACAATCCACCCACATAAGAAAAAGCAACCCGACTGACATCTGAGTACCAAAGACAACACTAGGGGCAAGGAAATAACAGTAATCATTTATTCAAATTTGGAATGTTTAAACTTCCTCAAGCTGATGAAGGATATCTTCCAAAAACCTACACCAATTAATGGAGAAAATTTATTGCATTCCCTTTAGAATCAAGGATAAGACCAGGACGATTGCTATTACTACTGCTACTCAATATAGTACTAGACAAAGAGGCCCCACAAGAAAAGGAAAAAAGAAATAAAAAGTATGAGGACTGGTAAGGCCCTATAGATTGTCATGTCTTAATTATGAAAGTTATAATTAAGAAAGAAATGCTGATATTTGAGATGTTTCCACTGGAAAATATCTGAATATACTTTGATAGGCTTCAATAAGCAAGATAAATCCTATCAACTCCTGAGTAGAAAACCTAACACTGCTATGGGAGAACATGTGACAATGCAGAAAAAATGCCTGAGATCACCAGTAAGCAAGCAGAAGAAAATGGTATTTTTATACATGCATCTCAAATTTTAAGAACACAAATGAGCCTAATTACAGAGGATGGCTGGCATATTTTGACAGTCTGGGCTATTATCACATTGTCACATTATAAATTTCACTGCGTTCTCTGCCATAAATTGTGTGCTGATTTTCAATCATAATGCATGATAGACTTAAAACAACAACAACAAAGAATACCAATGAAAAAGGGAAGATTACATTGTAAATACGAAAAAAAATCTGTTCTTAAATTAAGAGTTTTAAATATATTGATATGGTTTTCAACCTTAGACATTCTGCAAGGACTTACAAATTGTCACTCCATCCCTAAACATTTTTTGTGCTCCACTTGACCTTCCACATCTCTTGCACCCTCTCTCTCTCACACACGCACACACACCCCCATGACAGGCCTTTGCATGAATGTGAATGGAGCCTTTGGTTCAAAATCCAGCTTTCTTCATCTCAAGTCACTATTACTAAGCAACAGTAAATAGAAAAAGAACAATAACTGTGAAACTACATAAGACTTCCTAATATCAAAAGAAAATAAAGGTTTTATATTCAAAACATCTTCCTGTCTTTAATAAAGTAATCACCAGTCTCTGACTGAAAGTTTACTCTAAGAACTCCACAAAGTAACTGAAATCCAAAGATGCCCTTAAGACACTGATAAATTTGAAAACCTTTGCAAACATATCATAAAAATCTATGTTAGGACATCAGCAAACTATGTTTTTACTGAAGGTATCTTTTCTATGAGCCATGGATTCAACATCTTGGAGCCTGTCAGCCAAAAAATAACTTATACGAATTTCAATATGTAAGATCATGTCATCAGAAAAAGAAACATATTTGAGTTCTCCAATTTTATTGCAGATTTGGGTGGTGTATTCCTAGCCTGATCCACTCTTTCTATTAAATGATATCTAATTATATCAACCAGAGAAGAATTATTCCCACACTGTATGACTACCATTCCTTATGATAAGGCAAAATTTTTGAGTCCTCCTTCTGATTACTCTGATTAAAGTTAAGCTGGGTCTAGTATGGGATTCCATGAGGTATAGGTGCATGTGTGTATAAACTGGGTAAAATGTACCTGAACTACTTTCATGCCAACAGTTTCTCCCAAATTATCCATTCAAGGCTCAAAAATAAGATTCTTACAAAACAAGCTGGCACTGCCCACAATAGTGAAGGAAAAAAATATTTAAGAAATAAGTTTCGATATCTCAGAAGAACATGAAAACCTCTTTACCTTTAAACTACTAACTTAAAACTATTCTCTCACTTTCCTTGGTATCTGATAAAGGATTTATTTGTATGAAGTCTTCTGATATTAGTTCTTCAGTCTCACATTATAAATGGGAAGTTACTCACACACACACACACACACACACACACACACACACACACACACACACACACACACACACACACACACACACACTCTTTCTCTTAACCAGGAACTAACAGGCATCACGATGTGAATTAGAAGACAGCCAAAACTATGAAAGGGCAGTGACATAAGAACCAGAAGAATCTCTGTAACCTACCTTCTTCCCCAAATCTATCTTTTTTAAAAGCTATGGGAGAATTTTGAGAAGAACATGATTAGGAAATAGAACTATTTTATTCACCCACCATTTTGGGGTTACTAACTGTAAGGTAGAATATTTAGCAGCTAACTTACTTACACAACAGCTTAATTTGGTGGTTAGGTTAGGCCTCTACAAATAAAGTGATTGCAGTTCAATAGATGTGCTTATTTTTATAGCCCAATAATCACGGCCACTGAAAGATTTACGCTGCCATAGAATACACATCAATGGAGAAGCCTGACAAATGTGGACTGATTAGTATAGAGAGTTAACAGGGGCCTTCAAAGACAATTAGAACACATTTCCTCTGATTATAGAACTGCCCCCCACCAAAATCCTTGAATGCAAAAAGGGACATTAAAAACCTTGAGAAATCAAAAAACATAACATCGAAGTAAAACATAAAGCGAGACGATATCCAAAACAGGAGCTACACACTCTAACCTTTTCACCCCAAATCAGTTCCTCTTTTTTCTTGCCACTCCAACATCGATGAAATGTAGCGTAATTGAAATTTACTCTGGAGACACACCAAGGGACTCCAAAAGGCCATGAAGGGAATTTCAACTAAAATTGAAAAGCCATACAGAGGTCTGCAACGAAAAGCACACCACAGATCAAAACCTTTATGAGAAAACGTTAATTAGCATCTACAAGTTTAATAAGACAATAACTTCTGCCAATTTTACCATTACCAGAAAAGAAAACTAATCTAACATATAATCAAAGAACAAACTAACAGGTTCAGGTCAACAAAAGCTCCAAAGAATCACCAAAGAATAACATGCACTAATTTGGCTCCCCACCATCCCCGTGGATTTCTTAAGATTCATATTTGGCAAGCTCTTAATGTCTTTTCCTAAATTTAAGTTATTAATTTCATTTGTGTACAGTATTATACACTTAAAGGGTCAGGCTTAGTACTGCTGAACAATTACAGTTGCATAAAAATGCACTAGCCTTGTAGGAAAACATTCATGGGAAAAGGTTAAAAGAAAACCTCCAGGCACCCCCAGCAAGGGAACATTGGATTCTCATCTTTATTATGCTCTCTATCGCAACTTCAAACACAGGGTTTTCTGGGAAACAGTCTGAACCCCTAGGGGCAAAAAACAAAAAAACAAAAAAACAAAAAGAAAACCCAAACATCTCAATTCCCCGGAATGATTTCCCAACAATACATTAAACTGTAGCTGTGTGGAAGGCACCTCATCAATTAAAATTAAATGGAATTTTAATACCATTAGTCCAGACGTTTAAAATTTTATTTTTAATGAGTTTTGTTTCTTCTAAACTGAATTTCCCTAGATCTCACAATTTAAAGTGACTGTATTTCTTCTTTCGCTTGTCATTCCTCATTAGGGTTCGGAACAGCACAGTAAGGGGACACTAAATGGGCCACGTGGTTGGTTAGTGGTAGCTGGAACCGATTTAACTTCGATTCAAATTCACAGTTAGAGAAGCACTTAATAAGTGCACGGCTTGGCTACCCGCACTACAGTTTACTGAAAGACTTAAACCTGTATGAACCTGAATAGGTCTTTGCTGCAAAGCCCTCCCCACAGCTCACATCTCCGCAGAATTAGAGGGCACAGACAGTAGAAACTAACCCTGGGCGGACCATTTGATAACAGAGGTTTTAAAAGTCCTACGAAGGAGCAGCCCAGGACTCGCGCCTGGGCAGCATCCTCACCAGGATTCGGAGCATCCGGGAGCCCCGCGCCTCCGCTGACCCCTCAGGATCTGGGACCCGGTGAAGACGCAAACCTCGGGGAGACCCCTCACACGACCACCTGTCAGAGCGAGAGGCAGCTCGCTACCCAGGAGTCTCCAGCCCCTGCCCACCGGCGCCGCTCCCTCGGGGCTCCCGGAACCGAAGGACCGCACATCCCGCACTCGGGCCAGGAACGTCCCGGGTCGTGACCCTGCCGACCGACCGACCGACCACGCCCAACCCTCGGCTGAGACTGAGTCCCGGGTGCGGTCAGCCGGCCGGCCGCCAACCCGGCTCTAGCCTCCAGCCGCTCCTTCTTAACCGTCCCGCTCGGCTGTGTCGCCGCAGTCCGAGCCGGAAGCCTGCTACTTACCACCTGGCCACCGCACCGACGAACTCCCACCGCCTTGTTTAACGCCGCTGCCGTCGCCGCCGCCGCTGCCGCCGCTGTCTTCGTCACCGTCGCAGCCGCTGCCGCCGCCATGTTTGTTGTGTCTCCGAGTCTCTTCCCGCCCCACTACCTTTTCCAAGTCTCGCGTGAGCAGGGCGCAGGGCAAAGGCGAAGAGGGCCTGTGTGTCTCTCTTGGGCTTCCGTAGGCACGAGGGAGCGGGGCCAAGGAGGGGGGGCGGGGCGGGGCGGGGGCGGGGCCCCGGCTCCGCCCTCGAGCACTGGCGCTGGGCTGGGAGCACAGAGTAGCGACTTTGCGGGATCGGCACAGTTACTTGGCCTGCAGCACTCATGGAGGGAGCCGCGGCTTGGCTGCTGCGTGGCAGCGCGCTGGTGAGTGAGCTGGCGGCGGGCGTCCTGGGGGTTCGGGACGACCTTGGCACCGGTGGCGGGGGCTTCTCATAACGGGACCCGGGAGCCCGCTGCACGTCCCGGGTCGGAGCCTCCCGCTCTCCGCCGAGTCGGTCTCAGACCCTTCGCCGGGGGGCGGACCGCGACCCCCATCTCCCTCCAGGCTTCTGCTTCTGTTAGGAGAGGTGAGAGTGGCAGCTGGTGAGAAAGGGGCTGGGAGCTGTTCTAGAAGCATCTTTGCCGGAGCAAGCACCATGAGTGGAATCGGAGAGCCACGGTTGCCACATACCCTTTGCACGCCATTGGGCCCTGGGAGCCTCGGAGTTTAGGATCTTTAGGGGCATTTTGCTGGGATGTCACCTCTCTGATGCCACTTTTTACAATCCCCAATTATTATTAGCGGAGGATTATTTATTATTAGTTAACGATCCCCAATTATTACATTTTATCCCCACCCCCAATTTTAACTGAAAAAAACAGTTAAAATACAGGCACAGTCTCTATCTGAGCAGAGCGTTTCCCTGTCTTCTCTTCTGTGGCCCTTCTCCAACGTTAGGAAGGGACCTCAGAGTTGGTCAGACTTACCGACCAGTAAGAGAATTCCCTCTGCCCTTTATCTCATGACTGGAGCCCCAGCATTTCCCATGGGTGAGCTCAGCACGGCTCGGGGGTGCCCATTCCCACCCGGCTTCCTTGAACTTGAGCTGAAACCTTCCTCCCAGGAATATCATTCCACCTGTTGTACCTAATTCTGCTCTGGGGACTGTCCCAAACTGTAGATTCTTTGATACTTTGTCAGGGTTTTTTCACAACAGTAAACATTTCCACTATCCTGCTTTTCGTCCGAGGGCATGCTTTCCAGAAAACCGGCACACGTTTGGATACACTCCACTTAGTTGTCAACTTGACTTATGCTTAGTTGTAAACTTTTTTGTTCTTTGCATTTGCTTTAAAGCCTCTTCAGAGTGCTGCTTCAGTGAGTGCTATGCCCAGAGGCAGGACTCTTGTTTGTTTAATTAGAGGTAGTTAATGTTATTTGATTGTTTTACAGGCTTGGGGTATTCAGAAAATTACTAAAGTCATATTAGTATATTGCTGCAAAGAAATAAGCTTTTATGGCACTATCAGTACTATTTTATAATTGTTGTTTAATAGTTTAGCAAAGAAAACTCCCAGGGCTTCGCAATTTGACTCTTGTTTTAGAGTCAGCCCTTATTGACCACATACTGTGTGGCACACTTGTTCTTGGCTCTACATGTGTCATCTCATTTAATTCTTTTTTTTCTTAAGATTTTCTTTATTTATTTGAGAGAGTGAGGGAGAGAGAGCATAAGCAGGGGTGGTGCTAAGGGTGAGGGAGCAGCAGGGAGCCTCATGCCAGGCTTATCCCGGAATCATGACCTGAAGCCAAAGGCAGGCTTTTACCCGACTAAGCCGACTAAGCCGACAGGCACCCCTGATCTTATTTAATTCTTAAAACCATCCCACACAGTACTCATTTAATCTGTTGGCTACAAAAGCGGATGCTGGAAAAGATCAGGTGACTTGCTCAGCATCCCTCAGCTAGAAAGTGTTAAGAGCTGGTGTTCGAATTCCAGTCTGACTCTAACTTTGAGGCCCTACTGCCTCCCCTTTCTTAGAGATAGTGGAGACCTATTTTGTTTGGATTTGTCGATTTATTGGGGCTTATCGTCTTTCATATTTTTTAAAGCTCTTTTACATTAATCAGCGAATGTAATTGATGGGATGTTGGCTCTAGCACCGTGGTTAAGAATGTGGGTTTTGCAGCCTGATTGCTTGGGTTTGAGCACAGGCTCTGTCACTTCCTAGCAGTATAATCTTGGACAGGTTACCTCTGTGGATCTTAGTTTCTTGATCTATAAAATGTTGGAGAATAACAGCATCTAGCCGTAGGGCGATGTGAGGCCTTTAAAACAGTGCCCGGTGTAGAGTCAGATGTCATTGAATGTTAGCTCTTTATTATTGCCATGGGTGAGGTATCACGTGCTATGGCAGATACACTAAAGACCCTGAACACTTACCTTTTAGAAGGTTCTCTTTTAGCGGAGAGGTTAGAACGTATCCAACAAATCTGCTGTTATGTAGACATACAAATCCCAGGGCTCCACAATCTGCCTGTGGGTTCAGAGGAGGGAATGACGATCAGGGCCATTAGGGGAGAGAGAGGCTCTTTGGAAGCTGGGTTTAGATTTTAGAAGAGAATTGGGGGAAACACTGCAACAAAAGGGGGCTGAGGCATTTTAAGGAATGCTGGAGCTTATCCTTTGGATTGTCCAGAGCCTTTGAAGGTTTTGAGCCTTGGAGGTAGAAAATCAGCTGTGATCTGGGTTTATTGCTGTCACAGCAGGTGGCATGGAGGGTAGAGAATTGCAAAGTAGGGCCAGTTTTGGTCCCTCTCAAAGATCAATGGAGGGGCACCTGGGTAGCTCAGTAGGTTAAGCATCTGCCTTCTGCTCAGGTCGCCATCCTGGGATCAAGTCCTGCATCAGGCTCCCTGCTCAGCGGGGGGGGGGGGNCGACTGGTGATCTCTCTCACTCTCTCTCAAATAAGTAAAATTAAAAGGGGGGGGGGAGGGCCCGGGTGGCTCAGTGGGTTAAAGCCTCTGCCTTCGGCTCAGGTCATGATCCCAGGGTCCTGGGATCAAGCCCCATGTAGGGCTGCCTGCTCGGCAGGAAGCCTGCTTCCTCCTCTCTCTCTGCCTGCCTACTTGTAATCTCTCTCTTTGGCAAAATAAATAAATAAAATCTTAAAAAAAAAAAAAGATACATGGAAAGGCAGAATTTAGTGAGAAATAGGCCAGGGGGAGCATTTTACATCCTCCACCCGATATCCTCTTCCTGTTAGGCAGGTATTAGTGGCTTCACGTCACGGATGAGGAACTGGGAAGCTGTGAGTATTCAGTGTGCCCTTGTCACCCAGCAGTAAGGTCACAGCATGGATACTCAGCCATGCTTGCCTTCTCAGAAGGACTTTGTTGTCCCTGTAAATACATACAATGAACCTGTCCATTATGTTTGGGCATCCCAGTTTGGAGGGAATTGACTTGGTCACCCTGTGGTTTCAAAACATTTTAGGCTGCTTGATATTTTACAAGAGGTCATCTTTGAAAAATGTTCTCGATGTGGTATTTCCTTGTTCGGTTAACCCTATAAAGGTCTTCCAGTTGTTGGAACTGCTAAACTAGATACATATCTTGTTCATCTTTTTGTTATTCAGGAAAACCGACAGCACTTTTTTTGGACATGTATGGCAGGCATCTGGGCAGTGAGAGCTTAGTACATGCATAAACAGAAATCGTTCACGTGCCCTGGAGTCAGAGTACTTGAGTTTGAATCCTCTCCACCACCTACCTCGTAGTGGGGTAACCTCAAGACAAGTTACTGCCCCATTCTACTTCTGTTTCCTTTCCTGCAAAGTGGGGAGAACAGTAGTATTAAGGGAGATGTTAGATGGTAAGTGCTTAGAACAGCTCTTGGCGCATAGCAAAGACTCAGTAAATGCTCACTGTTAATACAGGCAGAATCCATTACCAGTAACTCCAGGAGGAGGGTATGGTGTGTCTTTGCTCTTCACAAAGTACTCTGATCAGTGTTAGGGGTCTATAAGCTTACAACAAGGTCTTTGACCTCAGGGAAATTACATTTTTAATTGGAGAGACAAGGTGTATGTGTTAAGAAGTGCCATTAGGACAGTAGAAGATACTATTTATTCCCAGTATTACATAAATAGCATGGACAGATGTGCTTATAGAAGGAGGGGCTGGAACTGAGCGTCAAAAGAAGGGATGGCTTAGGTTTAGGGAAAGCAGTGAGGGGGTGGAGATTATAGGCCAAGGAGCTGTGTGCACCAAGGTATAGTGTAGGAATATACAGTATACAAATATACTTGTTTAAGAAATAATCATTCTAGGATTGCCGATGTGGTAAGTTCGCAGTTTGATGGAATGAGTTTAAATGACGAGTCTCTATCATGTGAAATGGTTAGGTCCATACTTGTTCCCGCAACAGTGAGTGTTGCTCCAACAGGGTTGTCCACAGTCCCAGGTAACAGCCCTTTTGTTTACTAAAACACAGGCCTTCATGTTATTACTCACCCGTACAGAAACGGCAGTGGTTTTTTTTTTTTTGCAAATGCAAATAGGACCTTGTTTCCCATCCTTCTTTCTTCCCAGTGCCAAGAAGACTAAGTAACCATAATGATCTTCTCTGGCAGCCGTAAGAAACTCTCTCCTTTCTTTCAGGATCCTTTGTCTTGGGCTTACATTGCCTTGACTCCCCCTTGCCCAAGTGCCAGGCGAGGGTTTCTCTGGGCACTGTCGCGCTCTGAGGCCGGATCGTTCTCTGCTGTGGGAGGCTGTCCTCTGCATCATAGGTTGTCAAGCACCCCAACCCCTGCCGCAGCTCAGCCTGTCTCCAGGCATTGCCAACGCTGGCAGCGTGCCGCTCCTCAGAACCACTGGTAGAGAGAGACCCGTGCTCTGCGTGTACTGGTCGAGGGTGGGAAACTGTGGCCCTCCTGCTTATAACCTGGTGGAAAACTCTCTCTTATCCTGCTAGTTGCCACAGCCACATTGTTGACCGTAGAACTTGATTGTCAGGATTTCAGCAGGAGCCATTGAGCTTCTGAGCTGCTATTTGCCAACGGGGTCTTACCAGATAAAACGGTTAGTACCTTGCAGAGGGAACCCAAAAGGTTAGGTACCACTTAGACCACTTCAAAAGTTCGCCTGTGGTGGAAGCAGCCCTCAGCTCCGGTGATGCCACTGATGGGCAGAACGGCGGACGCGTTCATAAAGGAAGCCTTGAGGGGATTTGGTCATTATCTTGAAATGGAGGAATTAGATGGACACCGCATTTTCTGAATGGAGTGGCTGAGTGATGCGCAAAAATTGGGGCGTCTGGAGGAAAACGGTTTAGGAGGAACAGAAAAGAAAATGATTCATTCTGCTTTAGACTCCAGAACTGACTTCTGAAAGTTTCAGTTAAACTTATGACTGGAAGCACTTTGGCAGCTGAGCAGGAAAGAGGTCTGGAAACTAGTAGAAAAACCAGAGCCAGAGATACAGGTCTGAGCCTTTGGAGTCTATCACAGACCATTTGGGGGGACTGTTGAAGACAAGCAAGACAAAGAGAATTATTGTGGGGTGTCCCTTAGAGGAGGGTTTGTAACAAGTAGGCTTGATTCAGAATTAGAGCAAAGGAAGGAAAGTACCAGATACTGAAGTCGAGTCTTAGGAGCCAAAGTACCAGCAGAACTTGTGTCACTAGAGTAGAGAAAAGAACCCACAGGAGCAGAGGCAGTATGTTTTCAGAATTGCAGAGGAACCCAGAGCTAGCTTTTGGAGAGGCTGGAGTGCAAACGGATGCAGGGCGTGAACTGGGGCTATTTAAGGATAGAGACTGCTTTTTAGGTTCTTAACCTCCCTTCTTTACTTTCAGTGTCCACCAGCCCCTGCAGGCATTTAAATGTGCCAGCTCCTCTTCTGGAAACTCAGGTCTCTCGACTTCTGTGCTAACTACTCTTTCTGCTACTAACCTGGTTTACCTGAAAAGGAAGGCAATTCCCATACCTGGTAAGGTGCTAGACCCAAGTTAATTGCACAATTAAAAATTGTTTTAAAGGGTGCCTGGGTGGCTTAGTTCGTTGAGCGTCTGACTCTTAATTTCAGCTCAGGTCCGGAGCTCACGGTTGTAGGTTCAGGCCCCCCGTGGAGCCTACTTTAAAGAAAAATTGTTTTAAGTTCATTAATAACCTCATCTTGTAAGATTTCTTTGGAGATAGAGGTCGTTTTGGAAAGAGAGCTTGCTGACCTGGCCAAGGCCACATAAAGGTGAACAGGTCTCCTCTATGCTGATTCCCTGGCACTAGGCCTCGCCTTGCTTTATTTTGCTCTCTCCTGAGACCGTCTCTGTCTACTCTTCTCCTGGAAAGTGGTGGCATTGTTTGGAACCAGTAGATACTGGAAGGAGGAGCCCCAGACTGGTGGAAGGGAAGGGCTGCCTTTTTAATAGTCCCAGAGAACACCTAGGACAGAACTACTGGTTATGGAGAAAGCAAGCAGAGGTCAGAGGGGTTCTGGGGAGAAGTTTTGGCTCAAGGATAGGAAAGCAGAGAAGGGATCAACTTAAAATTTGAAGTGGGATATACGGTACTTAAATGAGATCTTAAAATGGATATCCTGAATTTAGTCAGAATTCAGTGAAAGATCTGTCTAAAAGATGGGACTCCTCCTTTAGAAAGTGGGGAAGAAACATCGCGTCATCTAGTCTACCGAAGAATCTAGAAGCCACAATCGATACAGCAGCATTAACAAGTGAATCCTCTGACCTCTGAGGCTGCCTCCTCCTCCTGTTTTGCTGTAAGGGAACCTAGCTATCTTTGCGGTATCCTGCCTCCTCCTACGACAGAGCCTAAGGCAGTAGAAGAAAAATGTGGCCCCTGATTACATAATAGGGCCCTTTCTGCGTCAGTTACAAGTTCTGTGTTAAATATCGTCTCATAAACCTGTGGAACTTTATATACTATATTGATCCTTATATCCCAAGGAGCATAAAAACAGTACAAAAATCACTGTTTTCATTTTGATTAGGTTAATTAAGCTAAAGCGATAACAAGCAATGAGCATAATTAAGCACACTGGCATTTAACCTTGCCTTGTATTTATTCACTTTTAAAAATATTTCATTTATTTATTGTTCAGAGAAAGAGAGCGCACAAGCAGAGAGAGGGAGCAGCAGGCAGAGGGAGAAGCAGCCTCCTTGCTGAGCAGGGACCCTGATGTGGGACTCAGACCCAGGACCCTGGGGTCATGACCTGAGCCAAAGGCAGATGCTTGACTGAGCCACCCAGGCGCCCCGCCTTGTGCTTGCTATGTAAAATCTTGTCAGAGAGGACTTCCCCTCTTCGCTACTACTTCCTGCTGGAATATGTCTTAAATTTACATGTTTTAGAAACAAGTGCAAATTGCAAGAGATACGATGTTTAACTTTCTATTCATTCTTCTAAATTGTTGACACAATTCTCATAAGCCATATGAATTTCTGTAATGGTAAAGCTATTACATTTGGTTTCTCTAATTTTAAAGCAGTATGTGTAATTTAATGGGGGGGGCGATAGAATTTTTTTTTAAACTTTATTTTCAGTAGGTAATCATAGATTCTCATGCATTTGTCAGAAGTAACAAAGAGAATCCAGCATACTCTTCATCTAGTCTGCTAGTAGTATCATCTTAAAAAAAACTCCAGGACAGTTTCACAGCCAGGATACTAACATCAAGATCACCCATCAGACTTACTCAGAAATCTGCAGTTTCACCTGTAAATGTATATATTTAGTCCTTTGCGGTTTCATCACATGTGTGTTTATGTATCCACCTCCACAATCAAACCAGAGGACGTTTCCAGCCTCACAAAGATCCCTTGCGTTCTCCTTGTTTAACTGCATGACCTCCCTAAGGCCTGATCACCTAGTGCTTCTCTTCTCCAACTGCATAATTTTATCATCTCAAGAATGTTGGATAAAAGAAATCGTAGCTCTGTAACCTTTGGGACTGGCTTTTTACATTTAGCATGATTCTTCTGTGATGCGAACAAGTTGTTTCCCAAATCAATAGTTTGTTCCTTTTACTGCTGAGCAATATTCCCTTCTAGTGGAGGAAAATCTCCTCTGCCCTGTGGGGTTCAGGAGCTGGAGTCTGGAAATGAAACTGACAGTAAACATTAACTGCAGAAAAAGGTTTATTTCATCTGCATGGGGGAGCCAACAAAAGAAGCAGCTGGCTCTTTCAAAGGTTAAGGTTAAAGGCTGCCATTCCTCAGTAGGGACAAGGGAAGGGGCAAAAACAGATTCTAAGGGCAAAACAAGAGGGTTCTTTTAGGAAGGGCATTGGTTTTTAGGAGAACAGGCAGGAGATAAGAAAGTTGGTGATAATATTTGTCTATACAGGTACTGATATTCTTTCCACGATACTCCCCCAAGAAGGGATTTCCTGCAGCCTCCCTTCCCAAAACTTACTGCTTTTAGACAGATAAAGGAAGCTCGGAGAAGACCTTTTTTCTGCATTTGTTGAATCTCAAATGTCTTCGATTAAAACCAACCTTTCTGCCAACACTGGGGTTCCAAGTGGATCCCCTCACCATGAGTGATACACCATCAGCGTGTCACCCTTCACCTCGTGAGAGACAGTTGTTTTTCCAGTGTTTGGCTCTTAGGAATAAAGCTGCTCTGCACGTTTGTGCTTAGGCTTGTCTTTGAACTTGAAGTGCTCATTTCTCTGAATAAATAGTCAAGAGTGCCGCTGCTGGGTCACGTGGGAAGTGCACGGTTGTACAGAAATTGCTGACCAGGTTTCCAGGTAGTCCTATCTCCTGTGCTCGGCGGCGGTGGCGTGTGAAAGCTACTTTCGCCTCATTCTTGCCATCTGTTGGCAATGTCACTATGATTTTTTTTTTATTTTAACCAATCTGATCATCTCTCACTGTGTTGATTTGCTTTTAAAATATTTTTTAGTTTCCAGCAGGATTGGAAGGAGAGGGATTCTGGTTTGCTGACAGTTAAAAAGATCCTTCTTTTATGGATTACACAAATTTAATTATATCATAAAATAATATTATTTTACCTTTTCTGGGTCAGTAAAGTTGAATCAGTGCTGTGAAAGAGAAAACCAGAGGCCCAAAATGGTGTGGTTTAGGTTAAGGGCCCCAAGGCAGGGGACCAAGACTTAACACCTAACTTAACTGCAGTTTCACCCTGCCAAGTATGTAACCTTTAACAGGTCACCTTGGAATTTCCTGGTCCAACTAGGAAATGTACTGAGAGACCCCGTCAGCCTTTAGGAGGGAGGGCAGCCTTGCCTCAACAGTGCATTCCTTGATAACAAATTACTTTCTTTTTTTTAATGTCTTCTCTGCCTTTGAAAACCTTTTCTTTTTTAGCTCAGCGGTGCTCCCCTCTGCTTGCTAGATGGAATGCTGCCCAATTCACGAATCACTGAATAAAGCCAGTTAGATCTTCAGAGTTACTTGGCTAAAAACACTTGTTTTTTAACAGTGCAAAAGGACATGAAAAATACCACCAAGGTCCGTCTACCAAGGTCAAGCTCTCTATCTAGCTGTGGAATCATTATATGATTTTTGTGGTCTTGTTTTTTTGTTTTTTTGTTTTTTTTAAGATTTTATTTATTCATTTGACAGAGAGAGAGAGATTACAAGTAGGCAGAGAGGCAGGCAGATAGAGAGGAGAGAGGAGGAAGCAGGCTCCCTGCTGAGCAGAGAGCCCAATGTGGGCCTCGATCCCAGGACGCTGGGATCATGACCTGAGCCGAAGGCAGCGGCTTTAACCCACTGAGTCACCCAGGTGCCCATTTTTGTGGTCTTGTAAGTCAGAAAGGACTTCGGGGGGGCCTGGCTGGCTCAGTCACTAGAACATGCCACTCTTGATCTCGGGATCATGAGTTCAAGCCCCACACTGGGCATAGAGCTTACTTTAAAATAAATAAATAAAAAGGACTTAGGAAAAAAAAATGAAATTTGTTCATGCAACTGTTGTCATTAGCCAGTATTAAAATGCATATCAAATTAGAAAATTAAATATATAAAATTCTAAAAATAAGCATGGGCAATCCCTTTATTATGTTAGAGTAAGGAAAGTTATTAAAAGCTGGATGTCATCACCCAAAAAAAGTAATAATTTTGACAACAGAAAAATCACAGGCTTCTGCATGACAACGCAGAACAAGTATAAGCAAAGTCAGAAGACAAATGGCAAACCAGTTTTAAAAAATTGCAACACCTGTCACTAAAGGGAGGAGGATTTCTTTAACTTACATAGTGTTCCTGGAAATCAGGGAAGAAAAAACAACCGAATAGGAAAATGGGCAAAGGACATGAGTAAACAAACAGAAAAAGAGGGCGCCTGGGTGGCTCAGTGGGTTAAAGCCTCTGCTTTCGGCTCAGGTCATGATCTCAGGGTCCTGGGATCGAGGCCCGCATCGGGCTCTCTGCTCAGCAGGGAGCCTGCTTCCCCCTCTCTCTCTGCCTGTCTCTCTGCCTCCTTGTGATCTCTCTCCCTCTGTGAAATAAATAAATAAAATCTTAAAAAACAAAAACAAAAAACAGAAAAAGAACTACAAATGGTTCTTAAACATATGAAAAGATACTCAGATTCATAGGAGAAATGCAAGTGTGAGAATACTTTACGATACAGTTCTCGCCTGTTAGATGGACACAGAAGTCCAGAAGTTGACCGTCGTGCTGTTTGGCCAGGCGCTAGGGAAGTAGGCACCCTTACACACTTAGCGGTGGGAGTGAGTGTGGTTTCAGTGCTGCCAAGGACAATTTGGGAAAACTTACCCGAATTTTGAATTCAGTTTTTGCTCTCTAAAATAGAATTCCTACTTCCAGTTTGTGCTACAGATAGAGTGCATGAGTGTGCATGAGGGACCGATCTAAGGTCCCTCACTGTAGCATTTTTTTTTGTGATTCTCAGAAGCTTATTTTGAAATTCATAATTAGATTCCAGGAAGTCACATCCATTGGAAAGAGAGATCCACCAGCCATGGATCAGGTCATATCAGTGCCCTGCCCGCCCCCCCCCATGGTTACATCTTAATAGCACAGTTATCAGAACCAGGAAATTAGTATCGCGGGCTGAAGGAATTAGCCCTCCTAAGTGGTACAGAAATTATTCTGAACTGGAAAGCATCTGAGCAATCTGCAGCCACAAGAAATTCTATATAAACTTAAGCCTCTGGAAAACAGATTGTGGATAAAGAAACTGTCTATACTCCTGTTACTCTGTTTATTGTCAGTTTCCAGCTGCACCCTGTCCCCCCATCCAGCCCACCCTTCCTGGAGGTAGAGGAAAAGTTTTCTTTCCAAGAAATGCACTACGTATAGATCTGTGGTATATAACTATATATGTATAGATCTGTGTGCTTTATTGCCTGTAGATTTGTGTAACTTTGTCCAGAGTCGAGACATGGATTGACAAAATGACACTGAGGTCCCCCTTGTTGCACCATTATTTTAATAATAAAAGAAATTTCAATTGCACCTTTCCCATCCCTGCCCTTTGATTAGTTTTTTTGGCCCCCTAAAGCAGCCCTGGTTTTAAAAAAACAAAAATGCTCTTGTACACAATGGACTATTTTACAACTATAAAAAAAAAGGGAATGAAGTCATTCTCTAGGTCCTAAGGTGGAAACATCTCCAGAATAGGAGATGTACCACATGACAGGGTCCATAATATGCTATACCTTTTAGAAAGGACAGGGAGGAAAATAAGGAAGTCTATTCCTATTTGCTTAGATTTGTGTGTAAAGAATACTGGAAAAGATGCATAAGCTGATCAAGGTGGCCACCTGTGGGGGAGGTTGAGAAGTGGGCTGGATGGGGATGGGGCAACAGCTTTGGGGTTGGCACAGTTTTTTTTGACCTTGTAACTTGTTTAACGAAAAAATGTTTAAAGCCAGACGCTTTGGGGGCTGGGTGGGAGGGGAGGAGAGCAGGGAGGCACATTGATGAGTCATGACTATAGACAAGGAAATGGTTTAGCTCTCGAAAGTTTGCTATAAGAGGGGTTGAGTTTTTACTCTCCAAGTCAAGCCAGATTCAAGCCCAGGCTGTGCATTAGAATCATCTGGGGAAGCTTTTTAGAAATACAGAAACCCAGGCTTCATCTTGCGTCTGTTGAATCAGAGTCTTAATTGGTAGGACTGTACTCTCTCTTTCCTATCACTTAAATAGTTGATTATACCTGTTTTTACACTCAACCCACAGAGTAGGAGAGTTTCTTCCCACTTAAAGAAAAATTATTCGTGGCCCCTGGGTGGCTCAGTTGGTTAAGCGACTGCCTTTGGCTCAGGTCATGATCCTGGAGTCCCGGGATCGAGTCCCGCATCGGGCTCCCGGCCCCACGGGGAGTCTGCTTCTCCCTCTGACCTTCTCCCCTCTCATGCTCTCTCTCACTCTCTCTCTTTTTCAAATAAATAAATTTTAAAGAAAAAAATTATTCGTGACTCTTGTTGAAGATGGTAAAGAATACTTTATTCAAGAAGGGACTACTGCATTGAGATTTTGCAGTAGGGAGGTGAGATCAAGCTCAATTCCAAATACAACGAGGACAAATGGAGATTTCTAGCCAACTAGTTGGGGGGGACTCAGTGGACAGAAAATCACTTAGAAGAAACGTCACGGCTAAGCTGGATTCTTGTATGCGGACTGGAGGCAGGCCACCCCAAGACGGGCCACTTTGGCATGAACATTATTGTGAGTTAAAAGCAACCAAAACCCAGCAAGTTCAGGAAAAGCTCTGTACCTCCCCCTCACCTGCCTGCCTGTATCAGGAAGAGAGTTATAACAGAGATTTCTCTTTACCCAAGAAACTGACCTGCATAATAGACTAACCTTTGGGGTGCCTGGCTGGCTCAGTCGGTAGAGCATGTGACTCTTGGTCTTGGGGTCATGAGTTTGAGCCCCACATTGGGCATAGAGCTCACAAAAAAGGGGGTACCTTTCTTCCTGATACCTTTCACCTCCTTCCTGTTATGGTCTCCCCTATGTCCCCTCAGCCATATACCCCTCCCCTTAGCTCACAGAAGCACCGTGTTGCCTGTCCTCGCAGTTTCCACGTCTTCGTGGATTCCCAATGCCTGCGCCATTAAATTTGATTTTCTCTCTTAATCTCTGTCTTCTCAACTTGATTCTTAGTCCAGTCAGAAGGACCCTAAAGAGTAGAAAAAATTCTCCCTCATCAACACTTGCTAGATTCATTCACACTCACCAGGATTCTTGGGGAGGCAGACCAAAGTGATCAGATACCAAGGGTAGGTGTTTTCATTCACCCGACCCAGCAGGATTCTTGCCAAAGCTGAACTAGGCAGACCAAGGGCACTGCCCAAGGTCACGTCAGGGCCTAGTTAGACTCAGAGGAGCTGATTCACGTTTGGTTTAGGGAGAGAGGCTTTGTCAAACATCCCCAACACTTGAGGGTCAGGTGGTGGGAGCAAAGCTAAAGCAGGAGACAGAAAGACTGGCAGGAGGGACCAGGAAGAAAACAAGAAGAGAACATTTGGAAGGAGGCGGGTGTGTCCACCTGAACTGCATCTGTGGAGAGCAAGCGAGTCGGAGCCTGAAAAGCATGGAGAGTTGGAGGAGACCCTGCGGGGAGGGGTGCTGGTGACTGGTGGGGGGGGCACTCAGGAGGCAAAGAGGGCACGGGAGGCAGGGCTTCGGCAGTGTGGCTGTGCAGGGGAGGAGAGAGGGGGCGGTGCCTGAGATGGGTGTCGGTTACAGGATGATTAACGATTAACGTGCTAGTAAGAATGTGAGCAGGGAAGATGGGAAGAATGTGAGCAGACCAAAGGGATGGCTGAGGGCCCTGCGAAGGTGGGGGGGTGGGACCCATGGGGGGAGTAGAGGGACGGGCCTTTTTTTTTTTTTTTTAAGATTTTATTTGAGAGAGAAAGGGAGAGGAAGCAGGCTCCCCACTGAGCAGGGAGTTCCCGAGTGGGGCTCAATCGCAGGATCCCAAGATCATGACACAAGCTGAAGGCAGACTCTTCACTGAGCCCCCCAGGCACCCAGACACAGGCCTTTCTTAAGAGGAGGGACGTCATTTACATTGTACCCGGAGGGGAGAAGGATGAGGGGCGCGGACGCAGGTCACCGAGTGGGTTTGGTGGCAGCAAGTTGAGGTCATTCCCATTTGTTAGCATTTATTTTTTCCAGAGAGGGTGAGTCCCTGGCTGACAGGGGTGAAGCTTAGGGGGACTTGAGATCCCATAATCATTTCAGAGAATGGGAAAGGGTGTAAGTGGAGGTCGGTGGCTAAGAATTTATAGTCGGACGAGGCCACACGCGTGTCTACGTCTCCTGACTGTGCCCTGGATGTGGTCATGGCTAGAGTCGTGATCGGCAGTGCAGTGAGACAGATCTGGGGAGAAGCTGACGGCAGAGGGGCAGCGCCAGGAATCCGGGAGCGAAGAGGTGCAGGGTGGCGAGCGGTGGTGGGCACACAGCTCTCTGCCTTTGTCAAAACCCTTTAAACCATATGCCACTAAGAATCTATTTTATATAGAAAAGTAAAATCGAACCAGATGTAAGGGGAAGATGGAAAGCCACTGTGGCCGATGAATCTAACTATATTACAAGTTGTGATACTGAGATTTGTGATAAATATATATTGGGTCTTCCTTCAGGATTCTTGGCTCACAGCTCCCAAAACCTTGGGAGTTTTCTAGGTAATAAGAGCAAAGAGCATCTTTTATTAAAATATTTGGTCTTTTTTTAAAATTTTTTAAAGATTTCATTTATTTATGTGGGTGGCAGGCAAAGCAGGGAGGGATGGCAGAGGATGAGGGAGAAGCAGGCTCCCCGCTGAGCAGGGGGCCCTACCTGGGGCTCTATCCCAGGACCCCAGAATCATGACCCGAGCTGAAGGCAGGCGCTTCACGGACTGAGCCACTCAGGTGCCGGAAAACATTCGGTCTCTTGTTTGCAGTTCTTGAAATCCTCTGAGAGCCTTGAAGGTGAAATGGGTGCCTTGTTGTTCACATCAGACGCCCTTCCAGTCACTTGAGTTTATGTTAATGAGGTGACTTCTGAACTGCAACCAAGGGTGGGGGCTGGGTGCAGCCAACCTCATGATCAGAGGGTCGGACCTTTGAGTTTGACCCTCCAGCCTCCTGGGAGGGAAGAGGGGCTGAAAGTTGAATTCGTTGCCGCTGGCCGATGATGTAATCAGTCTGGCCTCCATAATGAGGCTTCCACAAAACCCCACTAGGATGAGGGTCCCAGAGCTTGCGGGTTGGTGAGCACAGGGAGATGCTGGCAGAGGCGTGCCCCAGAGTGTGGAAGCTCTGCCCCTTTCCCCCCAGCCTCGCCCTGTGCCTCCCGTGGCTGTTCCTGAGGTCTGTCCTTCGATAATAAACCAGTAATCCAGGAGGCAATCCTCTCAAGTTCTGTGAGCTTCTGAACAAGTCTGACTTGACTGAACAAGTCTAGCCCCAAGCAGCAGGTCCTGGGAAGCTGCAGTCTGGAGCCCAGGGTCTGAAGGGCGGGGGACAGTCGGGGCTTGCCACTGCTGTGTGGAGTGGGCCGAGGGCCGTCCTGTGGGGCTGAGCCCCTCACCTCAACCTGTGGGACCCGACACCACCTCTGGGTAGATGGAGTCGGAACTGAGTTGAATGGTAGGACACCCGGCGGGCGTGGGAGCATTGATTGTGGGTGTGCGGAGAACTCCCACACAGTACAGCTGGTCCCAGAATTATTTTTTTTTTAAGATTTTATTTGTTTATTTCACAGAGGGAGAGAGATCACAGGGAGGCAGAGAGAGAGGAGGAAGCAGGCTCCCTGCCGAGCAGAGAGCCCGATGCGGGCCTCGACCCCAGGACCCTGAGATCATGACCAGAGCCGAAAGCAGAGGCTTTAACCCACTGAGCCACCCAGGCGCCCAGGTCCCAGAATTATTACAGGAGAGTCACATCAGCACGCAAAGGGGGTGGGGAAGGAAGAAGGTGCAGAAACAGTGTTTTGTTTAGGTACCCTGAGGCCAAAGATGGAAAGCAGTGCATACAAGCCCCCAGCGGTAACAGATAAATCTGTTTCTCACCGCATGGATTAGCAGTTCTGAAACTTGTAAATGTGCTCGAGGTTTGCGCAAGCGAATCATCCTAGATCACGAGAGCCAAGTTTCCCACCATCAGAAAGTTTCCAACGAGGGGGCGCCTGGGTGGCTCAGTCGGTTAAGCGTCTGCCTGCGGCTCAGGTCACGGTCTCCAGATCGTGGGATCGAGCCCAGGTAGAGCTCCCTGCTCAGTGGGGAGTCTGCTTCTCCCTCTCCCTGTGCTGCTCCCCCTGCTTGTGCTCTCTCGCCTGTGCGCGCGCTCTCTCTCAAATAAAGAAATAAAATCTTCAAAAAGAAAAAAAAGGTGTTTAAAAAAAAAGATGTTACCAGTAAGAAAAGAAGACTAGATAACGTGAACTCTGCGTGCTGGGATGGAATCAAAGGGGGAAAAAAACACACCTTCGTGCACACATGCAGAAAAGAGACCCCGGGGGGGCACATTTGGTAGGAGCCCCTGAGTATAGGCGTTTAAGGTGGAGCCCTCCGTGTTCTGTCAAAACATTTCCTTTGGAAAAGTCTAAGAGGGACTTTGCAGTTAGCAAACTTCTCTCCTGTGTCCTCCTTTTTACCTTTCGGGCATTGTAAAAAGTATGTAGACTTAAAGCACTCAGAGAATGTTTGGAACGGTATTTCATTATGCTGAGACATAATGGAGAAGGCTTATGATTCCCAACTGTTAACCTTAATGACTTTAGCAAAAAATCTACCAGAACATTCGGCAGTCAGGGGTTCTTTACCTTTTTGTGTGCCATGGATGAAAGGTATCCAGCAATATAGTGAAGTTTAATCGACCCTTTCTCAAAACGTTTTAAAAGGCATAAACTATGCAAGATTACAAAGGAACCTAGTTATAATAAAAGCAATAAAAAATTTTTTTAATTGTGATAATAGTAATATGTGTTTCTTAAATAACATCTGGTAACAGGTCAGCAGTTTTGAAGTCGGGAGGAGCCTCAAGATCTTTGCACTGTTATTTGATATAAAAAATACCTGTAATTCCTTTTAGTGACAGTCACAGATGATGCGTAACTCCGTGCCTCCATTTCGTAATTGAAGGAAATGCTTGACTTCAGTTAGAGGTTAGTGAAATAAAGATATAATTTCCCCCACCCAAGTTCATGGGCTTGATTGTTCTGCCCACAGAGCCTGCACACCCCAGGTTTGATCATCAGTACTCCTCAGGGCAGCAGAACTCTGGTCCATTGAGTAGGAAACAGATCAGACTCAAGCTACGAGAAGTATTTGGCAAGGCATAAATAACTATTATTCCACTCAAGTAGCGATTGCTGCTCTATACAAAAAAATGTGATGATGTGGTGCAAAGGGATATAACTGTGGAAAATCATTTTGATGGAGTGGATACCAGTGCTGCAGAGGCTGAGGTCAACACTGAAGGGCAGGGACGGTTGAAAATCATCATCAAAACCCCGGACTGTGGGTTTAAAAGCAAGGCAGGGAGATATTTCCTTTATTAAAGACTGTCCTATTAAAAGGAACTTTTTTTTTTCCTGCCCAAAAGGATAGATCATAACATTCAGTGCTTTGGTTAAAAAGGATTCCATCTGCTTAGGGTGTAGCAGCCACTGTGTTTTATGATGACATCTTCAGTAAGCTCACCTTACCTCCGTGTGCCGCTACCCACTTTGTAAAGCACATTTGCCTCTGTGGTCTTATGCATCTAAAATAATTTTTTTTAAAGATTTTATTTATTTGACATAGATCACAAGTAGGCAGAGAGGCAGGCAGACAGAGAGAGGAGGAAGCAGGCTCCTTGCTGAGCAGGGAGCCCGATGCGGGGCTCAGTCCCAGGACCCCGAGATCATGACCTGAGCTGAAGGCAGTTTCCGCTCAAGTCATGATCTCAGGGTCGTGAGATCGAGCCCCCCCTCGGGCTCTGCCCTCAGCGTGGAGTCCACTTGGGATTCTCTCTGCCTCTCTCTCTCTCTCTCTCTCAATGAATAAACAAAATCTTTAAAAGAAATAAAATAACTGTTATGTGCTGAACAGTCACATACTTTGTCAGTAGCAATTTTTAGACTAAGTGGGTTGCAGTTGTGTCAAGCAGGAACGAATGGGTTTTATTGTAATACCTGCTGGTTTCTCAGGCTTCTCAGCGGTGGGCTTTCTGTTAAACTCCGTGCGAAGGTGATGCGTTGACTCGGAGAGACAAAGAACTCTGCAGGGAGGTCTGGTGAAGGAAATAATCTCCCCTAGAAAGAAGAATGGAGGGCAACGGGTTAGTGTTTTAAAATACAACAGGCTAGTTTCCTGGTCGTTTTGTGGAGGAGATCAGTTGGCTCATTCGCTCGTGAATTCCAAAGTGAATTCCAAAGTCTAAGTCTGTTGAGCGTCCCATGCGGGACTCCCCCACCAGCCACGGGACACACCCCGCGCCTCTCTCTCTCCTTCTGCGTAATCCCACCCCTTCTCCCAGGCCCATCTGTCCTTGGTGCCTGCTGTACTGATCACATTCTGTCCTTCTGCTGCTTAGCACCACTGCTCCCCTCCTGAAGCCCCTGTGCACCTCCATTTCTTACCTCCTTCCTCCTTCCCCGTGATTCTTCCATCCGTTTCATCGGGGAGAAGACATCACCACCTCATGTGTGTGCTCCCGTCCCTTTCGTCCAGTCTGAAGTGTTCCTTTCCCAGCGAGGTCTTTTAACAGGAAAAAATGTTCCATGCAACTCTGCCCTAAACTATCTGCCTCCTACTTCTGCAAACAAAACAAAATTGACTACAAAATGGAGAAACACACATTTTTCTTCGAACTGGCCAATGTTTGTCTTCCTTCCTGAGTCTAGAGCAGAGTATACACATGATTCACAAAGATTGGCCCAAATGTGGGAAAGATCAAGAGTGGTTCCAAACATAGTGACTCTTGTTTTGTTTTCTTTTCTTTTTGTCAATAAACTTTTCCGTATATAAGTGAAACTATTGAGAGAAAATATATTGCACTATATTTGCTTTTTTTTTTAACACCACGTATGCTTTTTAATCCTGCAAAACTTGGCTTTGCTTTTTGCCTGTTCCATGAGCCTTATAGCGTTCCCCTTGGTACCCTGCGCTCTCAGGCAATTGTCAGATGCCCAGAACGTTTGTTTTTAAATCTTGTCGAATAAAAGGAAAACGTTAATTCTTTCTTCTAACAGCTTTATTGAAGTATAATTCATATACCATAAAATTCACTCTTTTAAAGTGTATAATGCAATGATTTTCAGTTAATTTACAGAGTTGCAGAACCATCCCCGCCCCCCAGCCTCAGGCAAACACTTTAGTTTCTATCTCTGTGGATTTGCCTTTTCTGGAAATTCCATATAGATAGAATCCTATAATACGTGATCTTTTGTAGCTGGCTTCTTTCACTTAGCATGTTTTTACTGAACCTAAAAAGGCTAATAACTTGTTTGTTTCCCCTGTAATAAAATTCTACAAAATAAAATTGGAAAGATACAGCAAGCATTTCAACTTGGATAGTTCTTTTTTCAACAAGATTGGAGCAAATCCATCGTTTGAGCAGCTGTTGGCATGTTTGAAGCATCAGGGACATTGCATCAGGGGACAAGGTCCTGGTCAGAAAAGCCAGCCTTCCGGTTTAACCCTGCTGCCGCTGCTGGGATCACCTGTTAGAACCGCCACTGCTGTGTCCTTCGGGGTCCGAGTAGAAATAGTCATTAGCGCTCCAACTGGATGACCGATGCTGTCCCAAACCCTTCATGACATGGGTTATCTCATTAATCCTCACAAAGCTCAAGATGCTTATCTACATGTTTCAGGGAAAGAAACAGAGCTAATGGTTTTACCTGAGGTTGAAATCATTGGCCCCAGATCACTTGGCTGGTAAATACCAGATGCTGGATTTGAAACTAGTTCTTTCAGCCCCCAGAGCCTGTTTTCTTTTCTTTTCTTTCTTTTTTTTTTTTTTTAAAGATTTTATTTATTTATTTATTTGACAGAGAGAGAGAGAGATTACAAGTAGGCAGAGAGGCAGACAGAGAGAGGAGGAAGCAGACTCCCTGCTGAGAAGAGAGAGCCCGATGCGGGCCTAGATCCCAGGACCCTGAGATCATGACCTGAGCCGAAGGCAGAGGCTTTAATCCACTGAGCCACCCAGGCGCCCCCAGAGCCTGTTTTCTTAACCCTGATGCTGCACCGTCTCTTACTGATGAGAAGCTGAAACACAGAACTAGCCAAGAGAACCAAGAGAGCGCTGGTGCCTGCAGCCGCCCGGGCACGTCAGGACATTTCCCACTCATTGTCCCCACATCCTCACCTGTTCCCACCCCACTCGACAATGCTCTTTGGTCGAGCATTGGTCGCCCGGTAATGTTATTTATATTCAGATTTCCCCTTCGAAGAAGTCCATGAAATGCGACATTTTGAGAATGAGTTCCAGGGCGCCTGGGTGGTGCGGTCAATTGAACCTCTGACTCTTGATTTCAGCTCAGGTCATGGACTCAGGGTTGTGGGATCGAGCCCCACATGGGGCTCCACGCTGGGCACAGAGTCTGCTTAAGATTCTTTCTCCCACTCTGCCCTCCCCAAAATAAATAAATCTTTATTTATTTTTTTTTAAATATTTATTTATTTGACACAGACAGAGCGATCACAAGTAGGCAGAGAGGAAGACAGAGAGAGAGGAGGAAGCAGGCTCCCTGCTGAGCAGAGAGCCCGACGTGGGCTTCGATCCCAGGACCCTGAGACCATGACCCGAGCTGAAGGCAGAGGCTTTAACCCACTGAGCCACCCAGGCGCCCCAATAAATAAATCTTTAAAGAAAGAAAGAGTTCCACCTAGAAAGTTCTGTTTTCTTTTTTTTAATTAATTTTTTTATTCTGTTATTTTAGTCACCATACAGTATGTCCTTAGTTTTTGGTGTAGTGTTCCATGATTCACTGTCTGCATAACACCCAGTGCTCCATGCAGTCCCTGCCCTCCTTGATACCCGTCACTGGGCTCACCCATCCCCCGACCCACAAGTTCTGTCTGCTCAAAGGTAAAAGGTAATCCTCTGGGAAATTTGGTTAGAAGAGCTTATTGCTTGGATAAAGGACATAATGTTAAACCGGTTTGTGTTTTTGTTCACAAGATAGTGAATTCGAAAATGTGCCAGCTTCCGCTCCTCTTTTTTGGTGACACAAGAGATAAGAAGGGGTTATAAAGTTATTTCCGAAGAAACCGATGTTCACATACTTCTCTTTACTTTTGGTGTGTGTGTTCCCTATTCCATGGGACTGTTCTCACAGCTAAGAAGAAACTTCCCAACTTGCCTGTCTTCTTGGAAAACTCCTCGCCATGTCCTAAAATCTTCCCAGTCAGAAGCTCTCCTTGGTATAACAAACCCCAGGATGTCCTGTGCTCCCCTGCAGATGTTTACGGATGAGGAGGTGATGATAAAGGAGACTGGTGAGTACACGGCCCCGTGTCCCCTCCGGATCCCTCTGGTCACCAGTTGGGTCCAGAGTGAAATCCCATCATGTGTTTGGGGGATGTGTTCACCTCAGTTTGTGAACGGAATTTTTTTACATTAATTTAAAGCATTTTTTTAAAGTAAAACCTGTCCTATTAAGAGAAGACTTATCCGTATTTTTTTTTCCCCCTACAGTTAAAAAATTTGCTCAGGAACGGGTTGCTCCTCTGGTTTCAACAATGGACGAAAATTCAAAAATGGATGTATCAATAATACAAGGACTATTTCAACAAGGGGTACATACTTTATAATTCTTCCCATTCCAAACTTTTATATAAGTACTGTCCAGCATTAAATTGTATGCATGTGACTAAATTCAGGAACTGTAATGATGGCTTAATGAACTCTTCATTTCCTAGTCAAAATTATGTGTTCTCTTTTAAAGATTTTTATTTTTTATTTTTGAGAGAGAGAGATCAGGAGCAGTGGGGAAGGGCAGAGGGAGAAGGAGAAGCAGGCTCCCCGCGGAGCAGGAAGCCTGATGCGGGGCTCCATCCCAGGACCCCGAGATCATGCCCTGAGCCGAAGCCGGACGCCCAACCGACTGAGCCACCCAGGAGCCCCTCTGTGTTCTCTTTCAGCTTGAGATCCTAGTTAAAAGTTTCTTTTAAATTGATTTAGGCCTTTAAGTTAGAAATACTGCGCTTTTTAAGAAAGGGGCTCGAGCAAGACAGAGTGGTTTCTTCACATCTGTGGTCCTCAACCAGAGGCTGTTTTTGTCCCCCAAGAGACATTTGGCAGTCTCTGGAGACATTTTTGGTGGTCACGACTGGGGGCGACAATGGCATCTGGTGGGGTAGAGGTCAGGGATGCTGTGAAGTGTACAGGATCGCCTCCCCAACTCAGGTGAGCTGAGCTACCCAGCTCAACAGCGACCAGGATTAAGAACGAGGACTTTAGGAGTGAAGCTTAACAGGAGACCCTGTATTCTACCCGCGTCCCTCTACACGCCGCAAACCTAGAAGCAGAAGAGACCTCTGAATTCCACACCCACCGGGGACCCTGGCTTCCAGTACCCCAAGTCCCAGAGCCCTTGGATGGAAGCCCGGTAGACAACACGGGGGACAGTAGAGCTTTTCCAGCCGTAGGTTATCTGCCTGGAGGCCGCAAGGAGAACATGCTCGAAATCACCACACTCGCTCATCTTCTTTCCCTCTCCATAGCCGTGAAGTGACATTTGTTTTTCATTTCGAATACCAGGGATATCCCAGAACCGGTAGCTCCTCTTCAGAGCCAAGGGCTAAAATTTTGTCTGTCATCCTGCTGGGAAAAAATCGCCTTTCCCACCGAACCCAAATAGTTTTTACTTCGTCCCATTTTAAGGAGACCAGCTTTTCGATACCCTACCTTGTAGTGATTTTTCCACCTTTTTTAAAACAATGAAACACTTGGGAACGTGGAAGCTCTACGTGGAGCCCCCTCTGGGTCAGGTGGCATCTGGGAGTCCCATTTTTCGGGCGGGCTTCATCTTCATCGTTGGCAGGGCCCCCAGGCTACTCTGAGAAGTCTTAGGGTTCCACCCTCTGAGCCTCACTCTGCTGATGGGGGGCTTCTAGCGGGTGGGGTGGTCTGATGCCCACGAGCTGCCCTTGCTTAGGTGTCGCGCCAGCCGGAGCGTCCACTTGGTGGCATCTCCCACACCAGCTCTTCTCGGCCTCCTCTTGTCCCTGTTCTGCGGTCCCCTGCTGTAGCGACTGCCGACAAACATGGTCTTTCCGATGGAGGGAAGATCGGTGACTTTTTGGGAGAAGCAGTTGTCTCGACAGCTCTTCAGGATGCTGATGACGGTAGCTTTGGATCATCGCCGTGCCCTATTCCTTCGGTGTTTCCTTGTAGAACATCATTTCTGGATATCACCTTCTCGGCCTTTCCCCTGACTTCCCTTCAGCTGACCCATGACCGCCGGGACCCAGACTGCAGCACACTGTGATTCCAGAAGCGTCTGGGCAGAATAGAAAGCATTATCCTTTTATCTGTTAACGGCTTTAGGGCATGAATTACACGTACGCACATGCTCTTTCTGAAATGAGGACACTTAAAAATGGACCACTGTGGAAGTTTCACGTTCCAGACTTAGGAGTAGCTGCTGAACACTGAGACAGTCATTGGAAAGCCTGGCCAGCATCTGGTCGTGTTCACCAGGCCCTCTCCGCCTTGTCTGTTGGGGTTCTAGGAGACACCACCAGATGTCTGCTAACCACCTAGAATGCCCCAGAAGGAGTGGTCCTTCAGTTATCATCTTGGCTGAACGATTCAAGGCAGGGAGCTTACCTAGAAGAGATTGTGCCCCACTGCCTTCCTCCAATTCCTTGCTATAGGAGACACTTTCTCGTTCTGTTCCATCATCCTTTGAAACATTTTACTGATTTTTGTGTTTTAGATTCCATAAAGAAACAAATGGTAGTGCTCGCTTCGGCAGCACATATACTAAAATTGGAAAGATACAGAGAAGATTAGCATGGCCCCTGCGCAAGGATGACACACAAATTCGTGAAGCGTTCCATATTTTTTGGACATTGGGGAGGGTTTGTGCTATATGGTGAATGCTGTGAAAGGTGTAAGCCTGATGATTCACAGACCTGTACACCTGGGGCAAATAAAAAAAAAACAAACAAAAAAACAAAAATGGCAGTTCTAGCTTGTAACCGCTTCCTTTTCAAATAGGTGTGGTTTCTGCCATAGTTTTTGTTACTTACAAGGTAGTACAATAGCCATACCAAATTAAAATAAAATATACATACACAGTTTTAAAATTAGGAACTTAGGGGCGCCTGGGTGGCTCAGTGGGTTAAAGCCGCTGCCTTCGGCTCAGGTCATGATCCCAGGGTCCTGGGATCGAGGCCCACATCGGGCTCTCTGCTCGGCAGGGAGCCTGCTTCCTCCTCTCTCTCTGCCTGCCTCTCTGCCTACTTGTAATCTCTCTCTCTCTGTGTCAAATGAATAAATAAAAAATCTTTTAAAAAAAAGTCTTAAAAAAAATAAAAAAATAAAATAAAATTAGGAACTTAGGTAGTTGAAATTTAATTTTGAACTTGTTCTTGCAAGAAATTTTCCCATATGGAAATTAGCTTTCTTGGAGCATCTGGGTGGCTCAGTGGGTGAAGTGTCTGCCTTTGACTCAGGTCATGATCCCAGGGTCCTGGGATCAAGTCCCACATGGGACTCACTGCTCAGCAGGGAGTCTGCTTCTCCCTCTCCCTCTCCTGCTCCTCCTGTTTGTGCTCTCTCTGTCAAATAAATAAATAAAATCTTTTTAAAAAAAAGAAAGAAAGAAATTAGCTTTTCTAATCTGTTTCCTTGTTTTTCCTTTTAGTTGATGGGTATTGAAATTGAAACAAAATATGGAGGAACAGGAGCTTCCTTTTTTTCCTCTATCCTAGTGATAGAGGAATTAGCCAAAGTTGATGCATCTGTGGCTTTGATATGTGACGTCCAGAACACAGTAGTTAACAATCTGATTAGAAAATATGGGACAGAAGAACAAAAGGCTACCTATTTGACCAAGCTTGCGACAGAAAAAGTGAGTCAATAGGAGTTGTTGAAATGAATCTGATCTCTTCTAAACTTAGGACACGTCTAGCCGCAATGTTCACTCTACTCTCCAAGACCACAGCATGGCACCATTCAATAATCAAGCAATGCTCAGTAAATTAATGCTACTAGGAAAATATACTCCGCCTCTCATCTCCACTTGTAAATTCAGAGAATAATCTTCCGACAGAAAAATCCTTTCTTTTTTTTTTTTTGGCCCCAGTTTTATTTTCTTCATACTTTTGTTGGTGGTTTCATTTACAGTGGGATGTCTAGAAAACTGCAATTATGAGAACAAACTTAATTAAATTTAACATTGAATTTGTACACTTATGTCTTTAAATCTTAGACAAGTAGTAGGGTATATTTTAGAAAATAATACTGTGAAAATACAATTATGATTTTAATAAGTGCAACACATGTTTATTTTACTAGAAGTATTTATTATGCAGAGTACAAACACAGTTATTAACTTGGAATTTTTTCTGCTTGCATATGTAGGTAGGAAGTGTCTGCCTTTCAGAGGCTGGAGCAGGTAGTGATTTATTTGCTTTGAAGACCAGAGCTGATAAAAAGGGAAACTACTACCTCATCAATGGGTCAAAGATGTGGATCACCAATGCCGAATACGCAGGGATCTTCCTGGTGATGGCAAACGTAAACCCTGACCTTGTAAGTTTGAAAGCAGAATTTCTCCCCCCCCACCCCACCCCCGCTCTCCAGCCTCTTCTCTTCATATCTCTTTCCTGCCTGTATTTCCTTTTCACAGCTTTGTCTTAAAGTCCTCATTCTCCCCAATACTGAAATGTTCGAAAACTACATCTTTTCAACCTCTTATTTACTAATCTCCCCAAATATATACGGTTGATGTGATTCGTAACTACACAGGGGTCCATTTATTTTCACCAAATATGTTATATCAGAGACTAATCTTTCATTTTGTAGGATTTCACATTTTCTATTTAAGAATGGATTTAAGTACCTACTTAGTACATTCATTTTTTTTAACTATTTTTTTTAAAGATTTTATTTATTTATTTGACACAGAGAGAGATCACAAGTAGGCAGAGAGGCAGGCAGAGAGAGAGGAGGAAGCAGTCTCCCTGCCGAGCAGAGAGCCCGATGCAGGGCTCGATCCCAGGACCCTGAGATCACGACCTGAGCCAAAGGCAGAGGCTTTAACCCACTGAGCCACCCAGGCGCCCTTAGTACATTCATTTTTAAGACTATTTGGTTTAATGGGAAAATAGGTATATGGCAAAAAGATGAATACATTTGATCGTTTATCTTTTCTCTGACATAACATTTAATTGAATTAAATTTTGAAACTTTAACATACTTAACAAAATTAAATTTAAAACATGGAATGTTCATGATCACGTGATACTTCAGAGTATCTTAATGATTTTAAAGCCATAACGGTTTCTGGAAAAGTAAAAGAAATTTACTTCTTAATTGTGAACCTAGTGTTTTCCAAGTTTCCTAATGCACCTGTTGTAGCTCAGAGCCCATTAATATTAATGCCAAAGTTCAGTTTTAGTTTTCTGTTAACTTTCAACTCTTGGAAACAAGGGATCTTACGAGTTCAAGTGAGGCAATAGCATTTTTTTAATTAGCATTTTAAATCTTCTTTTAGGGGTATAAAGGAATTACCTGCTTCTTAGTAGATGGTGACACTGAAGGCCTTCACGTAGGGAAAGCAGAAAACAAAATGGGGATTAGAGCTTCTTCCACCTGCCCATTAACGTTTGAAAACGTCAAGGTGGGTATCTTAGAATTTCCACCAAAAGACTGGCGTCAAATAAGCTATGCGTGGAACTGTAGGTGCGTGAGAAAAGAGTCACCGTATTGAGCATACATAGAAGAGTATTTTATAAGACTTGGACTATGTTCTTAGGTGAGATCTTGATTAAATGTACTTTTCACAAGAGTTTAGGCAAAGAGCAGAAACGTTTCTGCCTAGCAGCTGACCTCAGGGCCAATGCTGATGGTTAATTCCATTTATACTTTTTAATTTATATGCTTGTGAACCATTTATACTTTATAAACTTGATACCGACTTCAAAGACACACGCGTGGTGTATACCAAAGGCCACAAGGTGGGGATGTTGCCCAGTGAGCCCGAGAAAGGACCAGGCAGCACCCCACAGTTTAGAGTGGAATCTGTTAAAAGTGAAAAAGAGAAGTAAGATGAAATCAGAGAGGGAGACCAACCATCAGAGACTCTTCAGTGTAGGGAACAAGCTAAGGGTTGCTGGAGGGGAGAGGTGTGGGCGGTTGGGGTAACTGGGGGATGGGCACAAAGGAGGGCACGTGATGGGGTGAGCACTGGGTGTTATATGCAGCGGATGAGTCACTGACCTCTACCTCTGAAACTAATAAGACACTATATGTTAATTACATTGAATTAAAAAAAAAAGTGTGAAAGAGAAGATTGCCAGAATGGTTATGCATTAGAACTTGACATGAACAGGTTGTGTTGTGACAGGCTTTTTATCATCCGTATTACAACCTGATCCTTTGGTTCATGAGTGAGTGTGTGTGTGTCCACGGGCTGACTTTGCAGATAGATGTTCCAGCCTCACGAATTGCCCCAGACTGGCTTCCTTCCTGCTTGCCCTTTCTTTCTCTGTTCTGCCCACTCCCTCTCCTGAGATTATAAAGCTAAATGGCTTGTTTTGTTGTTCCCAGTCTAGATTTTTTTTAATCACGAATAAGCATTTTAGTCTGTTTCTTCTCTCCTTCCGCCCCTCCCTTGTATGCTCGTGTGTATGTGTGTGTGCACAGCTCAGGTGATTTTTACAGGGTTGATAGTCTCAACAGAAGGAAAGTTGAACACCCTTGATTTAGCCAAGTACTTACATGTTTTGTGTAATTCCCACAATGTTCTCTCTCACTATAGCAATACAGGTAAGAATTGGGGAATACTGTTATCCCTTTGTTATTGATGGATTGTATGAGATTCCCTTTTCTTAGATCCATTCATTCATTCAGCTCATGGCTGTGCTGGGTGCTAGCAGAAGCAATAGCAAGGAGCACTGACAGGAGTTCTGTCCTCTCCCAGAGCTCTGTGGGAAGCCGAGAGACGAGGGGTAGCCTTGGAGTTCACTGATCCTGGGCTGGAGTCCTGTCACAAAATCGGGAATGTCGTGTATATAAAGCTGTATAATCAAAATGAATCATGTAAAATTAAATGTAGAAGTAACTGCACATTCTTTCTTTCAGGTTCCAGAAGCCAATGTCCTGGGACAAATTGGACATGGCTATAAGTATGTCATACAGAGTCTTAATGAAGGCAGAATAGGAATTGCCGCACAGGTTAGTCACATTTTAGCCAGATTGCTTGACTCTTCCACAGTGTGGGTCAGTTAAAACGTAGAAAGAAAAAATGCAAAGGAAAGGAGGGAGGGAGGATGGAAGAGAGGGAGGGAGGGAGGAAGGAAGGAAAAACTGACGAGTATTGGAACCTTATGAACACAAGATGGCACCCTTCCCTTCCGTGAGGTGAAGGAATGGCTTCTGACTGGTTTCTTTCAGATCCCACTTTGGTCAATTATGTAATGCCCTGAGAACCAAACAATGGCTTAGTGGTGACGCTTTTTCTGCTTTGAGAATGTTAAGTATTATCCAATATGTGAATCGATAACTTCTCAAATATATTGTAAATTAAATGTGCCTTTAAAAAAAATCGCCTTTTCAGTTTTTGAAGTTCATTGTAGAAGAAATTTTTTTAATTAAGAATACCTGATATTCTGTGTAGTAAGGGTCTGTAATCTGTAAAAAATGAAAGATTTGTTGCTTAGTGTTTTGCCTGTGAAAATCAGGCAATTTTGTGTGTATGGTGCTTGAAATAAAATAGCCACAATTAAATGGATACATACGATGAGAACTATTCCATTTTTTTTAACCAGATTTGCCCTTTATAATGCACATTACATTTTTCTATGAAGCGGAATCAGTTGTTTTCTTGATTAACAAAATGAATAGCATCTTTGATTTTATTATAAATGTGATTTTGGGGGCGCCTGGCTGGCTCAGTCGGCAGAGCACGTGATTCTTGATCTTGGAGTTATGAGTTCAAGCCCCACATTGAGTGTAATCTGATTACTTAAAAATAAAATTTTTTAAATGTCATTTTGTAGGATATATTTGTTTATTTTTAATCAGTGAATATCCCAAATTCAAAAACTTACAGCATTTAGATTTTAAAGATGGTACACATATTAGCTATTGGAATAGTTAGATGCTGTAGATTCCTCTAGATTTTTTTTTCTGTCGCCAGTTAATTTGCTAACAAAACATTCTTAGATCAAAACTTAACCCATGTTTCTCACAAAGCTAGATAATGAGAGAAATAGCTTATCTGTTCTTTTTAATGTTTTCCTGTGATTCGGCTTCATCAGATACGGCATTAAAAACTGTAGGACTGGATCTCCTTGTTCTCAGACGTATAAATAATACAGATGTTCTGGTAGTAAAATACACAGCCTGGGCTTTCATCTAATTACTCCAAGTTATCTTTTAACCTAATTAAAAGTTAAGGTCAGGTAGTTATCATTTCTTGGTTAACACCATGGATGCCTTTTAGAGAAAGAGTTGCATATAACAGCCAAATGAACAGGGTATCTGTCCTCAAAACTGCAGCCAAAGACTATTTAGTTTTTCATTATCGATAGTGAAAAGATTTTACAGAGGTAGAAAAGCCTATTGTGCCTGACAACTGGTCATTTTAATGTTCACGTCAGCATAGGATATTATCGGCACATTGTAAACTTTAGTCATAAGAATTTGGTGACCTCATCTTATCTCAGCCAGAAGTGGTGCCTCACCAAAGTTTGGGTTTCGTGGGGGGAGAGAGGTTCTTTAATAATTTTTAGCTCGATATTCTGTTCTCCAGGAAATTCAAAATAAAAGGCTAAAGGAAAATGTGAATGAACACTAATGAAATATTGATAGGTTTGTGGACATTTCCCCCAAAGCTGTCACTATTGATTTTTTTTTTTCTTTTTCTAAAACTCATATAGTTTGACATAATGAGGGGTAGTGACTTCATGGCCACCTAGCGTTAGGATGGAGAAACCCTTTCTGAGCTTCAATCAGTAGGTTGGTTCGCAACGAGGCGGTTGAGCCGAGCTTGCCACCAGGGCCTGACTGGTTCCAGCACATAAATCCGTGTCTTTACCAGGAACTCTCAGTGTAGCCCTGCAGGAAACCGTTTAGGTTTGAAAAATACTGATGCCTGGACCACTCACGCCACCCACTCCCAAGGTTTGGATTCAGTCCTTAGACCTCACATCGTTTTTTGTTTTTTTTTTAAATCAAGTTCCCACAAATGAACCTAATGTGCAGTCAGGGTTGGGAAACCCTGTGCTTTTATGTTCTAGTGCCCTTTCCCCTGAAGCTTTTATTAATCCTGATAATATGCAACACAGACAGGAAGATAGAAGGTTAGGAAGTGACCTTCCGCGTTGGCCTTCTGGAAGGACTAGAGGGGACTCTTCCGTAGTCTTCGAGGCCCGTTGAGAGCAGAGTTTCCGTGGTTTGCTTTATGCCTGGAGAATCAGAGCTTAAATGAAAGGCTTCCTTAGCAGTAACCTGGTCGTAAGAGCACAGCCACGCCGGAGGATTCACCTCTGCTAGAACTAAATAGACTCTTGTTCATATGAAATCACTCGAATGATTTCTCGAATCTTCTCCCAGTCACTGGAAGTTAAGTTCTAGAAACACAGTGGGTGAAGGTGCCACCTTCATGCTTTCAGTTCTTCCCCTGCCCCCAATGATTCAATTTGCCTGTTAAAGGAATGTATACCCTGAATACTTAAAAGCATCAACTTAATAACACAATAAGAAATTCTGCTCTTTTTTTTTGAACAGATGCTGGGACTGGCTCAAGGGTGCTTTGACTACACTATTTCCTATATGAAGGAAAGGATGCAGTTTGGCAAAAGGATATTTGATTTTCAGGTACATAATTATTATCCTCTTTGTACTGAACCGTCCTCTCGAGGTTTCTGCTAATGAAGAGCTGTGTCATAAAGCCGTGGATGGAGTCCCCTCGGGGCGATCTTAATGGGAGGGGTGGAGAGGAGGAAGGACTAGGTCTCAGGGCGCATACCTTGAATGCCTTGACCTTGTCCAAGGGCAGAACGGTAGTCCTTGAGGCCCACCTGTGGCTTGACTCTGGATTTCTTGGTTGAGCAGTTAGAGTTGTCTCCGCACTGCTTCCCAAGTTCTGGGGCATGGGGCCTGCAGTCAGGCATCCAGCGCTCAAACCCCAGCTCTGTCTTACCAGCTGTAGGCTGTGAGCAAGTGACCTCACCCTCTAGGCCCCAACTGCTGCATCTCTAAACTAAAGATAATACTAGGATGACTTTGCTTCGGGTAGATGTGTAGAGTATTTAGCACATTGCCTGAGTGGGACAAGTACTCAGTAAATGGTAACACTTGTTAGGAACCCTCTGTGCGAGAGCCAGGTAATAATCCTCCAAAGACTACACTTTGACACTTCTTTCCTGTAGAAGGTGCGGTTTGCTGCAGTGAGTGCAAATGAGATGATCTCAGCTAAGTGCATTGAAAGATGCTGCCTGATCTAATGGTGTGGCTTCTCCAAGCTCCCCAGATAAGGGGGCCACTGAGGGCAGTGGCATCTTCCAGTCCACGCGGAGGCCTCGCCACGTTAGGGAAGGCCCAGAGCGGTATCTTACTCAAGCACTTTACAAAATCCAGAGTAACTATTTTACATGTTTGTAAAATCTCCCTGTAAGCAGCTCTAGGCTCCAAGTCCAGTTTCTTATTCCATTTCTGGCTCTGTTGTGCTACAACATTCAGGTACATAATTATTAGCCTGATATTAGTACATAATTATGTACCTGAATGTACATTTCTGGCTCTGTGGTCTTCGGGAGCTACAATGAGGACTTGGCCTTACACAAGCACAGACAAATTGCACATGCATAGAGATTCAGGCACAGTGAGCATGTGCAGTCAGTTCAAGGCCTGGAAAGACTGAGCACGTCAGGCCCAGATAGGGCCTGCCATAGCCCGTGCTGTCGTTGCGTCTTAGCCACAGGAAATGGAAGCACCTGGAGACTGAGTTCCCAAGGACATATAGCTTGTCACGTGTCAAACCGTAGGTATTTCGTCTTGGCTTCTGGTCCTCTTTTCATGTCATTATGCTAGGAGTACTTTCTCAGAGCCTGCTGCCCCAGAGATTCCAAGGAAAGGGATAAAGTCCGAAGAAATGTGGATTTAGGGAGGCTTTAGATCTCCTTTGTACACAGGAAACAGTGTTTCTGTGTGGAGTTGGCCAGGGAGGAATACGGGGTCAGGAGAGCTGATAGATATAACCGCGATCCTTCTAAAGATGTGGGTACGGGTAATTAAAAGAAAACTGTTACGCTTAATTTTGATCATAAAATGGGTTTAAATTAATTATTAACTATAACAGTCAAATTGTTAAACCTAATGTTGTGATTATTTTTTAAATCTTGACAGTTATACAGAATTACATGAACTTGGAAAGTTTTCTAAAAACAGTTTCATTGTAGGTTGCAGATTTTTAAGTATTTCTACAAAATGAAAGCAAATTCCATTTCAGGGGGGTATATTTTCAGCCTGTCTGTGTTCCACATCCAGGCAAGACTTTGAGGATAAGCTGTGTTTTCAGAAATCACAATTCTCTAACTTGGGCCTGAATTTCCAGGGGCTCCAACACCAAGTGGCCCACGTTGCCACCCAGTTGGAAGCTGCGAGATTGCTGACCTACAACACTGCTAGGCTTTTAGAAGCTGGAAAGCCGTTCATAAAAGAAGCATCAATGGCCAAATACTACGCATCAGAGGTAAAACGACAAACAACCAAAATACGTAGTTCAGCCTTCTTCCCCTCCCAGCCCCCATCATGTACGTATTAACCTTTTCACTTAGTATTGATTGAGCATTTGTTTTTCAAGTAAAATAGCATGGACTTTGCAATTCCTACAACAGAAAAGCAAAATTGCACACCTTCCATAGAAAAATGCTTCCATAGAAAAATGCTTTCTATGAGGTCTCCGTATTTTCACCAGCTCTTCAATGGAAAGCGAGTCACCCCATTCAGGTAGACACCATCATGAATCCCTGGGTGAGCCGCGTCTGAGCGATGGCATCCCACCCCTGGGTTCTGGTTGGGGTGAAGTGAATACCAGGGGAGATCATGTGAAATAAAAACACCAAGAAGAGATCGTTCACGTTTTGAGTGAATGCTTTCTGTTGATACCTAACGCATTCTCCGTTTTACCCAGGAGATGTTGGCTGGAGAACTTTGCCAAATCACTGGGTGCTACTTCCAAACCTCTGTAGTTTGTCTTCGTCATTCCATAGCTTGGAATAGCCCCTTAACCTCTCAGCCCCCAAATTTCATCACCTGCCTCAACCCCCCTTCTGAGTTCCAGGCGAATAGATCCAGTTTCCACTGGACCTGCCCACCCCATTGTACCAGTCAGAGGCCTGAGCCATCTTGGCACCCTCTTCCCCCTCATCCCTACCCTGAACCCCATCATCAGCTGTGGAGGATTCTGCCCCCTGAGTCTGTCTTGCCCTTAGGTATTTCTCTCCCTTTCCACTGCCCCCATTGTCCAAGCCATACCATTTCTTGACCAGATGACCCCAGTCACCTTCCGACTGTCCCGTTGGGCCCTGTTGCTTCTTCCTCCAGTCCAGTCCTCCCTTTTCATATTGTCCAGGAGACCATGTCACTCCACCTTAACCTTCATGGCTTCTCACAGCAAATGGGACAATATTTATATTCATTTCCTGCTGCTTTTAACAAATTACCAAAAATTTAGTGGCCTAAAGCAATACAGTTTTATTATCTTGTGGCTCTGGAGGTCAGAAGTCTGAGTCATCACTGGGATAAAATCAAAGTGTCAGCAAAGCTGCCTTTCGGAGGGTCTAGGGAGTCTCCATTTCCTCACTCATCCCACTTCCAGAGGCTGCTCCCATTGCCCCACTCACAGCCCCATCCCCCACCTTCAAGGCCCTCAGGGTGGCATGTTCAAATCTGGCTCTGGCTCTCCTGCCTCTCTCTTTCCCTGAAGAGGACCCTTGTGATGCCATTGAGCACACCCAGGCTATCCGGGACCATCTCCCATCTCAGAGCCCTCAACGTAACCACATCTGTGGGTCCCCATGTAAGGTAACAGACATTACAGTTTCTGGGGATTAGCATGCGGACATCTTTGGGGGCCATTACAGTCTTCAGCCTGCCTGCCGTCATGAGGCCCACCTGCCTGCCTCTCCATTCCCTCCTTCAGTTTGCCCTGACCCCAGCATACTGCCCCCTCAGGTCCCTGAGGTTGATAAACCCATTTTCCTCTTGAAGCCCTCCCACGTGTTCCTCAACTTGAAATGTCCCCTAACTTGTCCTTTGGGGCTCAGCAAAGCTATCATTTCCTCACACATTCCCTCCACCCCTAAATCACGTCAGCTTTCCTCGCCAACTCTTCTATTGCCCCATAGTTGACCTGTTTCTGTAATTGTTTGTTCATTGTGTGAACCAAAAAGGGCAGTGACCAGCCACCCCCGCCCACCATGACAGAAAGAAGGCCCTTGATAAATATTTGCTGAATAAATGATGCCTGTTAGAAGCATGTGACTGTGTCTGATCAATACCCTAATTTTCTTTTTNCCTCCACCCCTAAATCACGTCAGCTTTCCTCGCCAACTCTTCTATTGCCCCATAGTTGACCTGTTTCTGTAATTGTTTGTTCATTGTGTGAACCAAAAAGGGCAGTGACCAGCCACCCCCGCCCACCATGACAGAAAGAAGGCCCTTGATAAATATTTGCTGAATAAATGATGCCTGTTAGAAGCATGTGACTGTGTCTGATCAATACCCTAATTTTCTTAAGAAAATGGGAATTTTGTGAATTAGTAGGACAGTTTACATTAGTAGTGTAGGGAAGGAGACTGAAGAGACAATGCTGTCTTATAAGGTCACTTCAGTCCTTCCCCTTGCCAATAGCAGTGAATCCATGTTACTAGAATATTCTGCAGGAGTGTTTATGGTGCATCAGTTATGTGGTTCCAGCACGTCATTTGCTGCTTGGTTTTGGCAGGTTGCAGGCCTCACAACTAGTAAGTGTGTGGAGTGGATGGGAGGAGTCGGCTACACCAAAGATTACCCTGTGGAAAAATACTTCCGAGATGCGAAAATTGGTAAATAGATTTTTTACTTTTTGTTTTGTTTTCTTTTATTTGCTTCTGTGGCTGTTGGGGCTGCTGTTTGTGTTTGATTTTCTACTACTGAACTTAGGCAAAGGCAGTTTTAGTCTCTATAGTGTTGTGTTTATTGGCTCTCTTCTTTTCTGCGGCTGGGTTTTTCCCCCCACCCCTTCCTTCAAGAAAAAGATGGATGTATATTTTTTAAAACCTCAAATTGCCTTTTTAAATGCCTCCACAGGCCTTTTAGTAAAAGTGCAACAAAATCAGCTGTTATAATTTCCTTTTCCTAAACACGTTAATACATTTGATGTATTGAATGCCGTTCTTTGAGGCGAAGTTCTGATTCCAGAAGCTTCGTGCTTAATCAAGCCTGAGTGTTCTGATGCTCCACTACCAGGTGGGGAGACCAAACCGAGAGGTTTTCAAAGCTGCCTGTTTCTGAGGGACAGTCCAGACGTGCGCATTGATAGTTGAGCAACAACTTCAGTGTTTCCTACTGATTCTGGAATCAGAATCCAATTTCCAAATGGAATATTATCATCTCATAGGCAGAATGACTTTGTCATATAGTACCATATTCAGGGACACAGAGTAATGTGACTGGGGACAGTTTGGTTTTTGTTTTTTTTTTTAAGATTTATTCATTTTTGCGAGAGAGGGAGAGAGAGAGAGAGAGAGAGAACGAGCGGGGGGAGGGGCAGAGGGACAAGCAGACTTCCCGCTGAGCAGGGAGCCTGACTTGGAATTCGATCCCAGGACCCTGGGATCAGGACCTGAGCCAAAGGCAGATGTTAACTGACTGGCCACCCAGATGCCCCAACTGGGGACAGTTTTACAGCAGCCACAGAAGTGACATATAAGAGCTATTTCTCTTGCAGACGTGTAGCTGTGGGCCTGCTCCTAATGTTCCTTTCACCCCCTTTTGTTTAAGGTACAATATATGAAGGAACTTCAAATATCCAGCTGAACACCATCGCAAAGCACATTGGTGCAGAATACTGACTTCCGAGGGAATGGGCCCTCTCCCCCTGGTTGCTGGTAGAAAATTCTAAACTATCGTGCCTTGTTGAGAAGTAAACCTCCACAGCATCGAAGCATTCTGTTTAAGCCCTTAGTCGTGATTCTTGGGGTAGACCTTTGCTGTGTTATCTGTTGTTCCGGTCTGCATCAAAGAGGCACAGGAAATCATTTTTCAAATTTGGGAAGAAATGCATCCGTGTTTTCTCCAGAACTATTTTTAGAGTTGTGTACATATTAATCATTCCAGCTTCGGGGCAGACATTTTACTCTGTCAGCATTTGGAAAAATACATTTGAAGTGTTACTTACAGACATGGCTATTTTATATTCCTGCTAAATTTTTATTTTTTAGAATCAGTCAAGAAGATTTTGTCACAGTTGGCAATTCTGTAGATCAATCCTAAGTTTCTAAACGAGGTAGAAACTGAAAATGTATTTAGAAAAAATCTAAAAAAAGTTTAAGCTAAAACAAGAAAAATCTAAAAGTTCTAGTTCTAAATATCTGGAAGTGGGTGGAAAGTAAGTATATAGTTCTGTAGATCATATGGCTGAAAAGACATTATTTTAACAAAGTAAAGCAATATAACTTGTTGCTTTAATTGACTTGCGTAAAAGATGTATTTCGTGATGATTTCAGCAGATCATTTTAAAAACAAGTCTCTTGGGGTACCTGGCTAGCTCAGTCAGTAGAGTGGCACGTGAGTCTTGATCTCAGGGTCGTGAGCTCAAGCCCCATGTTGGGCATGGGGCACACTTAAAAAAAAAAAAAATCCCAAACAAGTATCTCTATTAGTTTTCAAGCATAAAGTTAAAATAGTTTAGTATTATAATCAGAACATATTCAGTGTTATAATATTCATTTTATTGTGCATTATTTTTCAACAATATCATTTCTTTCTATATTTGAATTGAATAGTATTTCTTCAAACTTAGTTATTGGGCCTGATCGTGAATAGTAATACAGAAATTATGTTCTGGTTCAGTGATGCTCAAGAGGAAGAAATCTTGCTCCTGTAAAGAAGTGTATCAAAATCTTACAAGGAATGAGAGAAGGGACCTGGAGAGTTTGAATAAACATATCTGGTGATGTAGAAAATAATATAAAAATAATTTTATATCTGGGAAGGTAAAAATAAATCTATTTCACAATACAAATTATAGGAAGGCAAAGCTCATCAAAATATATAGTTGGTAATGCCATTTCTTCAGTGTTGGGGATTCTCAATCAGGAGACGAGGACCCCGTCCCCCTCCTACCCAGGGTACATATCCTAAGCCCCCTCAGGGGGGTGGATGGTAGTGTGGTTAGAGTTTTGTGTTTTCTGAAAAGGTGCCACGGGTTAGAGATGTTGAAAAATGTTTCAGGGCTCATAATCACTACTGTTGAACAGGAAGCATTTTAGTACATAAAGGATCCTGTTTATTAAGAAAACTGGACATTTTTAAAGTAATTTTGCTTGGCACAATCATGTTTCTTGAATTGGCTTAATTTCTGTATGCAAATCACAGTTAAATATTCGGAATTGGTAAATACAATAGAGATAGGATTACTTTAAAATATCAGGAAGAAATAAAGACAAATTTAGACCTAGGATCAAAAGAGATAAAGTCTACTTGACTTTCAAATAGGGAGAGGATAGAAACTCATGCATTCAGTCTTTCCAAACAAAAACACAGTACGATCTGATAAGGAGAGTAGGGGAATAGATGAAATGCCCTAAAACGGGGATGGACATCTTTAATTTCTATGATTATATTAAAAAGAGTGAACTTTACAGATAATGCTATAGAAGCCAACATTAGTAAGAAAAAATCCCAGCTGGTTCCTGTGGAATTATAAACATGTGAAACTACAGTACACCTTGTGTCCAAATTAGCAGCATTGGAGAAACTCCTGTGTAGATCCAGACCTTGAACTTTTATTTTGTACTCATAAAATACTAATGGTGTGTATATGTTGTGCATGTTCACAAAATCCAGTTGAAAATTAATTAGGTATTAATATATCTACCTTCTTTTATTAATTAATCATTGTGTATCTTTTACCAAAGAGGATATTGTAGGGTTTCCCTGTAGTTCTTCCCTTACACAGGGCTTGAACTCAGATCAAGACCTGAACTGAGATCAAGAGTTGGACCGTTGGGGCGCCTGGGTGTCTCAGTAGGTTGGGTGTCTGACTTTTGATTTCGGCTTGGGTCATGGTCTCAGGGTCACGAAATCAGGCCTACAGTAGCCTCAGCTCTCAGTGGGAAGTGTGCTTGAGATTCCTGCCCTCTGCCCTCTGCTCTCTCTCTCTCCTCTCTCTGAAATAAATAAATCTTTAAAAAAAAAAAGTCAGATGCTTAACCAGCTGAGCCACCCAGGCACCCCAACCCTTGTATCTTTTCCTAATAACCATGACTTTGGGGTTCTGTAAACTGTCTATCCTGAGTTAGTGTCTAGTGAAGGATGAGGATGTTCACCTCCGGAAGGCTGTCGTTTTTCTTTGTTAATGTGAGGGCTGGGCCTTCATGGTTCTTGGTGAACCCAAACACCAAGGAAGCACTTGGGCTGTATTTGTGTGGATGGAGCTGGACTCAACCCAGTGGCCAAGCCAGTATTGTCAGAGATTTACTTATTTTACAACATCATAATGAGTCAGTGTTAAAGACTTTAGAATCATGCAAAGTTAAACCTAGAAAGACCTTAGAGAACAATCCAGCCAACTCTCTCATTTTGAAAGGGAAGGATTCATAGCCCAGAATATTCGCCCTCGGTCCTCCACCAGGAACAAAACAAGACAAGAGTCCAAACTGGCTCCCAGTTCAGTGCCCTGCCTCCAACTTAACATCATCTCTGTTCCATAAATTTTGGATTTCAGCCTCGTTATACTTCAGTATTCTTGTTGATTTATTTTAGGGTTAACTGACAGAGTTAACATTTTGAAAGTATTGCCATTGATCGCTGTCATCATTCATATACATTAATCACCTGCCAAAGACACCAGCTCTCAAAGGTTAAAGTTGGCGTGTCCGAGGTGAAGATTACTGGGTGTGATTTGGTTTTATGATCATGACGTATGTTCGTAAGTGCCCTAGTTACATCCTTGCTGATTTTCTTTTGCTGATCTGCCGTAAAGTGAAAGTTTGTCGTTTTAATGGTATGTATCAAGCAGGCGATTCAGTATTACAAAATCAGAATTCTATGGAGAATAAAAAAATACAACACTCGGTTAACTGGAGATTTTTGCTACTCTGATGAAGCAAAACTGTTACACATACCGATGAAGTAACAAAATAAGGTCATCTTCCTACAAAATACAGAACACCTTTGTTTTCCAAGCTGAGAGCTTGCCTCTCACATAAGCCAATTTCGTTTGTTTTCTGAGAAAGGATCTTCTGATGTAGACCAAGTTTAATTTCTGAAGCTAAAGAAAATGTCACTGGAGGACCCTTTTATTTATTTATTTATTTTTGCTGAAGCAGCTCTTCAGTAGAGAGGTCCCCTCTTTTGAACACATCTTCACAGTGTAGATTTCAGCTAGCTGGTATTTATGCCTGTGCTTTCTAGTACTGCTTTTGGAAATTGTATATTGTTGTGCCTTTTACTCAGTGATACGCTGTAGCCTTACGCCATCGGAGGCTTCAGCCTGTCTGTTCCCTGTTATTTCTTATGTTAGTTTAGAAATCTCGATGTCAGTCAGGGGCACGTCTCAAGCATTCACGGCCTCCAAGGGTCTAAAGTGCTGCACAGAGCTGAAAAAGACTGGATACTTACCAAAATGTGTGTTCATCCCAGGTGTCCTTTTTCTGTTCTCATTAGTGCGTCCTCACACACGGACTGAATAGGTAAGCGCCAAGGCCAACCCAATGCAAATTTATTTCTTAGGTCATCTAGAATGATGACTCTGAGCACTAACACCCCTTGAGTTCTCATGAGCTGTTACTCTACACTCTTGGCAGGTATTAGTTCCCAACAACCCTATGCAGTAGGCGTTCCCGTTAGCCCATTTGACAGGCCAGGAGACTGAGGTTCGGGGAGCTTATATAAGATGCTTGCTGGCACATGAGAGAGATGATGCAAACTTGGGCAGCCTGGCCGATGAGGACCGTCTCAGATTCGTCCGTCTGGTCTGACAGGTTCGTTAATATTCAACAGGCTTCCAGTAAGATGCCCCTAGGATCTTTTCAAACGGAGAAGCTAGCTGGGAAGAGGGGTGCAAGACAGATCAGTAGGGTTGGTGGGAGCCCACGTGTTCTGGGAGAAAGACTGGGGGTGGGGTAGGCAGGGCGACGGAAAGATGCAGCTGCAAGAACGAAGTACCGCAAAGGGCACAAAAGCAAGGCCAGCCTTCCCCCCCAGAGGGATCTGGAAGTTACCCTGAGGCAGGAAGAATGACAGAGCAGGACCGGAAGCTGAGTGGGTGGGGCGGGATGGTCCTTCCGCGGCTGTTTGTAACTTGACAGAACTTAAGTGGTCAGGTAGGAAACAGAATACGGTAGCCCAGCATAGCGGTGCTTATGGGTATAAATGAGTTAAATTCACCTATGAAAAATAAAGGATGTCAAGATGGGACAAAAGGGAAATGTAAATCCCAGCTGCATGCAGTTAGAAACACCCCAAAACAGCAGCACCGCAGAGTTGCAGCCGGTGGACTCAGCAGAACCAGCCCTGAATTAAAGTCACAGGTGGTTCCCGCGATCCTAAAGGATCGTCGCCGTGAGCAAACGGGAAGATCTCACCAAGAAGGTGCCGTAGTCATGAACTTTATGTCTCTAACAACATAACTGGGAACTATATAGAGCAAAACAAATAGAAATACGATGAAAAACATTGACAAAGCCATCATCCCAGGGCGCTGACTCAGGAGTCAACAAACCTGGTAGGAAAAGGTAAGCAGGCATCCAGAGGGTTGGGAGAGCCTAATTAACAAGTTTGAGGTCTTGGGGGGTAGGGGGAACGTTCTTTTCAAATGCAAATGAATGGCCCTGTCGGATTTGCCACCAAGGAAATGTCTACAAGTTCCAAAAATAAATAAATAAATAAAAATAACAAAATTTTATAGGCAACATCCACCATACACAGTGAATAGTGAATAAATGGCAAAAACGTAGGACACAAAAGAGCTGACCGTAACCTTAAATAACTTCAGTCAATTCAAATATAAAAACGGAGAGAGAACGGATTGTGGACAAAAGGCATGGGAAGCCCAGCTGTCTTGGCCCGACACTCATGGGAGGACAGACAAGAAGGAATGTCACGGACTTCAGGGCAGCAGAGTTGATAGTAGTGAAAAATTAGAGATGCTTAAATTAAGAGAATAAATAAATGATAGAACCATGCACTCTACAGCCCACGTGGCAGTTTAAAGAGTAAGATCCACGTACTGGGTTGAAATCCTCACCAAATTTATTGTTAAAATAACATCAAATATTTGTGCGCAGCAGTACAAGTCTATTTCTGTAAAGCCAAGCACATATAGAAATTTTTATCATAAACTCAGGAAGTGTAACGGCCACATCGATCACTGCATTGAGGACCCAGAGGGCCAGCGCTAGGGGTCAAGCAGCATGGCCCTGGAGGTCATTGGGGTCATCTCTACTGTTGGAATTTTTATAACGGGGGTGTAACAGGACTTGAATAATCGTCATTAAATAAATATAAGCGTACCTGTGTCATTGAAAATAAAATGAAAACTACCTGTGGGGTTACTGAAAATTTTCCCTTTTGTGCATCATTTGACCTTTAACTGATTTTTCTGCTTTTCTCAACTAGCCACAGCCAAGTAGGCCACTCCGTCCAGCCACACAGGACCTTGGACTGATGGACAGAGGACCCAAAGGGATCTGAAGCCTAGTCCCTTGCAGGGTTGGCCTTCATGGGTAATTCGCACGCGCCCCACATAAACAGCTGTCCTGCAGGAGCCTTGTGTGTCTTGCTCTCCTGAGCAGGACTTTACTGGGAGGACTTCTCGCATTCGGGTACAAACTGGGCCATCTATGCTGGCCTTGGGATTAGCATCCCATCCCAATCGTAATTTGATTTTATGGGAGTCAACCTGGGATCTCCAAATAGAATAGTTAGGACCTACAAACAACAAAAAAATTTTTTTACATGTGAAATGGCATATTAATACATACATAATACCCTAAGCTTTGCCTCTTGCCCACAAAATATTTACTGTCTGGCCCTTAGGAAAAACTTTGCCAGGCCCTGATTAAATGCCTCTTAAATCAGATTCTGAGTCAAGTTAGTTTTTTGGAAAACACCAAAAAAATAAGAAAGGAAGATGCGACAGTGCCCCTGGGAACTTGGGTCTTTCACTCAATTTCATTTGTAACCTATCTGGCCCGATGGGCTCCCTCCTTCCATCTACAGTAGTGTTCATGTCTCCCGTCCTTAAAAACTCTGGAGTCCCGGTGGGCCACTGCCCCACAGCGCAGCCGGTCGCCACCCTCGGCCACCTCACCTCTCCAGGCCTACTTTCGTCTCTTCTTACCTGCCGTTCACTTTTGTCAGTGACTTACACAATGCTCTCAAAAGTTAATCTTTTTGGGGCATCTGGGTGGCTTAGTCCGTTAAGTGTCTGACTCTTGCTTTCAGCTCAGGTCATTATCTCAGGGCTGTGAGATCGGGCCCCGTGTTGGGCTCCACACTCAGCAAGGAGTTTGCTTGAGGTTCTCCCTCTGCCCCTCCCATTGCGTGAGCTCTCTCTGTCTCTGTCTCAAAAGAAAGAAAATGTTTAAAAAAAGCTGTCTTCTTACCCTTAATTGGTGACCTATTATATCCATCCCAAACTATAGTGTTAGACACCCCGTCTTCTTTCTCAGGCTCTCTGCTTCCTTTGCTTTTTTGACAGAACACCAACTTTGGGCTGCCTCTACCCATTTCTTTTCTCAAAAAAGGAAATTCTGGCATTTATCAAGATTCAACCATTGCACCTCTTCCCATTCTCTGTTCCAGTGTGTTCACTGAACTTTAGAATAACTTTGAGAATCTTAAAAATGTGGACTGCGGGATGCCACCCCCAGAACTTGCTGGTCCTTAGGTCTGATGCTTATTTTCAGATCTGTCCTAGCATCATGTCCAGCAGGCTCTTGAAAATTTATGTCTAAAAGGCCTGAGAAGGATTTGGGTTGGAGGTGGAGACATGGGGGTGTTCATAGTTCCTAATGGTGTAAAGACGGACGAAGTCCTTGGGGAGAGTGGAACAGACCTTTCACGGGCCTTTTGTCCCCCGCCCCCGCCCCCTAGCACCCAGTGAACTGATTCAGATCAGATTATGGGGCCTGGAATCTGCCTGTTTCAGAATCACTCAGGGGATTTTGCACAGCACACTCAAAGCTGAGTGTTACAGTGATTCCAGCCCCAGAGTCGAGATTCCTTTTCAACTTCCCAGCACCCCAATGTAGCAAGACCAGCTAACGAAAGTCCAGCACTCCCTGAACACCCACATGCTTAGAAGGGCAGAGAAGCAGAAGGTGGCGCGGGCAGGGCACCTTCCCCTTCATCCTCCTGAGTTCAGAGGTGACTAGCTCATTACACATTGCGCATTCTCTCTCCTAATGTGCTATTGAGAAGCTATGCACCAGCTGTTTTCCTAGTTCCGTGGAACCAAAAGCAATTTAGGTCAATGTGTTCATCACAATTCTCCCCACCCCAAGATAGGAGGCTCGGTGAAGCTTGCTTTAATGAAATTTTACCTTTATTAGCAAGAGAATTAGTGAAACTACTGATAAATTACCTTAGATTCAGGGCTTTAAATCTAATAATTTTTCGTAGTTGTGGATTTTTTTTTCCTCTTGGAAATATAAACTAACAATAAAGAAATTCCAGAGTTGTAAGGTTTTGCCCCTTTGAAGGGTCAAGGAACTTGGAGGGCACACATCTGGTTGATTGCATGGCCCCTTTGAGTCTTGCTTTATTTTCCACCTGGTCACCTAACAGAACCCTATCACTGTATAAGGTACGTACAGTCCCTTGACACATTAATCCTCCATCTGATCAACCCAGCTGATTTTTCCAAGTAGACAGAGGCTAAGGGTATGCTTATTGATTACCGCTAAGCTCATTTGAAGTGTATTCTATACTAAAGAGCATTTTTGAAACTGAGACAACCCTGTGCTTACCCAGTGGGCAAGTCTTGGGAATTACTCAGATTGAAATGTACCGGTGTTCAAACAATTGCCAGATATAGAAAGGTGTGGGTGGTTTTTTTGTTTTGTTTTGTGTTTTTAACATTGCATAGAAATTTAGGCTTCGTTCATCTGGTCGTGTTCCTGCAAGATGGGTCATGCCCTGGTGTGGACGTTCGCACTGTCTTTGGGTTAATACACTTCTCCCCTTAGGTGACCCCAAGTTTATAGAGATGTTTGCCTCATTCCAGCTGATTTTTTCGTCTGAAATTTGTACTGAACCTCAGCAATTCAGGGCAGTTTTCTAGAAGAATACAAATTTCAAAAAAATTTGCTTCATCACCTCTGGCTAATAGTTTAGACAATGAAGAACCTGAATCTAAATCAAAGACTACAGCTATCACCAGAGGCCCCCTAGGGGGAAGAGTTGCACGTTATTATGCAAAAGCCAGAATATTCCACAGGCATCTTTTATTTATTTATTTATTTATTTATTTATTTATTTATTTATTTATTTAAGATTTTATTCATTTATTTGACACAGAGCGAGAGATCACAAGTAGGCAGAGAGGCAGGCAGAGAGAGAGGAGGAAGCAGGCTCCCCGCTGAGCGGAGAGCCCAATGCGGGGCCTCCATCCCGGGACCCTGAGATCATGACCTGAGCCGAAGGCAGAGGCTTAACCCACTGAGCCACCCAGGCGCCCCTCCACAGGCATCTTTTAAAAGGAGGATCTCTTGAAAGAAAGTCCTCATACTTCCTTGTTAATGTCCAGCAGAAGAACGGGGCCCTCAGGGTGGGCTCATTGGTTGGGTGGTTCGTTTTGAGGCTTTTGTGTTATTTCTCTTAAGACTCATTTATGTTCTTCTGGAATTGTCTGAGGCCCTTCTAACAGTTTTTGGCGCCCATTCCTCTACCATTTTTGTGACTACCTCAGTCTGGGTTTCCCCTGTAAGACTCCATGGCAGTTTCAGTCAGCCCTACTTGGTTAGTTTCCATCTCCAAGAGGAAAAAAAAAAATCCATTTCTAAGAAAAATTATTAGATTTAAAACTCTGAATTTTAGGTAATCTATCAGCAATTTCTTCATTAACTCTCTTGGTAAGAAAGGTAAAATTTCAGAACCCCTCAGCATCTCTGCAAATGCCCTCCGAAGGTTGATGAGGCCCGTCCTGAGTGTTTGTAGGCCTGGAACTAGCCTACAGTTGGAAGCCCACCTGTGTTCCTACTGTGTTGATCAAGAACATTTCTAACTAATGAAGAGGGGGATTGCAGGGATTTCCTTCTCCTCAGGTAGATCCACTGAAAATGCTTTTCATATACATTTTTGTTACTTTGATTGGTAATTAAATCTTCATTAAATAAAGAATGTGTAAGGGGTGCCTGGCTGGCTCAGTTGGTAGAGCATGTGACTCTTGTTCTTGGGCTTTTGAGTTCGAGCCCCATGATGGGTGGAGAGATTACTTAAAAATTCTCCACATTGGATGGAGATATTACTTAAAAATAAAATCTTAAAAAAAACATAAAAGAATGTGTAATGTCCTGTTTGTGCTCCCCTAGTTATTATGAGTTTTAAAGTGAACCACCTCTATGCAGATGTTCTATTTGTTTCTTCCTGGCTTTTGTGTTTTTCTCATGTTTATGTTTTTATGTTCTATTCCCACTATGATCTTATAGGTACTCACGAGTCACAGGATTTTTTAAAAAAATAATTTTATTCAGTATGAAAAAGTAGAATGTATTTTCATAAGCAGTGCAAAGTAAACTTAAAGCAAAATTTTAAAATTATTTTTATCTGTCTTCAAAAGTTATTTTTAAAGTATTTAAAGCCATTAATACAAAAAGGCAAAACAAAAGTCTAACTATAAAACTTTAAGTTTAGTTTTTGAAATTTTAATTATTAAATGCTTTTTATAAAAAGATCATTCACGATTCTACCATCCAGTTGCCATCAGCTAATGTAACAAATTGGTATCACGTGACATGCATGTTCCATCTAGACCTACATAAAGAGTCATGCAAATTAGTCATATTGTGTAACATCAGCCACCATGTAGAACTGTTGGAAAACCATTGCCAATTCATGGAAAGTTCTGGAACTGCCTATTGGAAGACAGAGGGGCCAGAAAGGGGAAGCTCAACACTCTGGGAGATGACAATTGGCTTTGCCAAGAATGTAGTGCACTCTTTTTATCTGGGAGGGAGGATTTGACAAGTTAGTGAATTTGTCTTTGTCCCAAGCAAACCCTCCTTACCTCCAAAGCAGTATCTGAGAAGTGGCTTTCAGGTGGGGGTAAAAGGGAACCCAACTCTTAAGAGCAAGCAAGGAGGCAGCCCGAGGCAATGCCCAGGGATACTGAGTGTGGGGGTGGCAGAGGAGCAGCACAGGTAGAGGGAAGGCCTCCAGCAGTCCAGGCCCTGCAGAAGCACCATGGCCCTAGGCAGGATCCAGGGGAGACTGCAGGCGATGATCTGCACATTGGCAGCTGTGCTGAGTTCATGAGGGTGCTGGGCACAGGGAGACCAAAGGATGACTGAGTGCCTCTTATCCGTGAGGAAAAGAAGTGGGGAGATAGGTCAAAATAACTTGGCAGAATTAAAAGTCAGGTGGTTGTGAGCTCTTCTGAAATTAGGAGATGCATTTTTTTTCCCCCTGGGTGAGAGAAACTTTGGGGATAGCCAGGGACAGTAGGGAGAAGCTAGAACCCTGAAAACCTTTGGTGGAATTGCCTAATTTGGGATAAGAGTAAGAGAATGCTTCCCATCTGACATGTATCCTCCTAAATTCATATGTTGAAATCCTAACCCACAGGGCGATAGTGTTGGAGGTGTGGCCTTTGAGGGGTGGGGATAAATGGGATTACTACCCTTATAAGTGGGACCCCCAGAGCAAGCCCTGCCCACCCAGGCTGTGTGAGGGCACAGCAGTAAGGCGGCCCTCATCTGTACACAGCCGTCAGAAAGCATGAACTCTTGCCATTTGCAACGACGTGAATGGAACTAGAGGATACTATGCAAAGTGAAATAAGTCAGAGAAAAATACCATATGATTTCACTCACATGTGGAATTTAAGAAACAAAACAGATGAACATAAGGGAATGGAAGGAAAAATAAAATAAGATGAAAACACAGAGGGAGGCAAAACATAAGAGACGCTGAACTCTAGGAAACAAACAGGGCTGCTGAGGGGTTGGGGGATGGGGTAACTGGGGGGTGGGCATTAAGGAGGTACTTGGTGTAATGAGCACTGGGTGTTATGTGCAACTGATGAATCACTAAATTTTATCTCTCAAACTAATAATACAGTTCATGTTAACTAAGTTAAAGTTAAATTTAAAAAAAATTTTTTTTTTTAAATCTGACAGCGCCGTGCCGATCTGGGACTTCCCAGCCTCCAGAACTTCAAGAAATAAATGTTGCTTCTATGACACCATCCCTGCCCCAGCCTCCAAAGAGGCTGAGACCAGGTGCTGACAAGACTTGTCTGTGGGATGGATGGCCAGATAGGAAGCACTAACTGGTCAGTGCTTTTTCTTTTTCTTTTTCTTTTTTTTTAGAAGGGGAATGAGACTGGGTCAGGGAAGGGAGGCAGAGCGGAGGGAAGAGAGAGAATCTCAAGTAGGCTCCACACCCAGTGGGGGGCCAGATATGGGGCTTGATCTCATGATCCCAAGATCATAACCTGACCCGAAATCCAGAGTTGGACACGTAACCGACTGAGCCAACCCAGGCGCCCCAGTTAGCTCTTTTTCTTAAAAGAGTAGCAGCTTAGTGAGTGTTTCTCCATTCTTTTACTCATTGTTTCCATTCAAGGGGTCGGGGGGTCCCTCTGGGTATTGCTGGAGGTGCTAAAACATCATTTGGAAAAGCAGCCAGATGGGGACAATGGTATTTGCCAACACGCCTCTCTTGGGGTTTCTACTTTGATAAACCACTTGGATGAAGGAGGTATGAGCCTTGTCTCGGGTACATCAAATAGCTTGAAAGCCCAGGACTCACGGCGACTTGACTCAGCAGCTTAGCAAGGTCAACGGGCCCCGGCTCTTCCCGTCTCTATGCTCTGTCATCCTTCCACGGACATCATCCTCAGGCTGGTACCTGGCTTGCTGCAGCAGCTAGAGGTCTTACCCATCGACACAATCATGTCCAAGGGAAGAAGAATGTCTTAGAACTAATGGAAGCAGATGGCCTCTACTGATTACTCTTCACATCCTCCTGGCCTGTGTTGGGGTCACCTGCCCACTCAAAATCATCCCTGGCAAGAAGGAAGGACTACCTCTAGGTCAACAGCACCTACCCGGGAAATGTCTGCTTCCTTAGGTCTATGGCTACTGGAGGAGGGGTAGTTGCTGGAACAAAGCGTAGGTCTTCTAGGAAGAAGACACGGAGTGGATGCTGGCTCCGGGCATCTATGTCCCCAGCTGCTGTGACAAAATACCGTAAACTGGATGTCTGGAAACAACAGAAATGCATTCTTTCATGGCTCTGGAAGCCACAAGTCTGAAATGAAGGTGTTGGCAGGTTCACGCTCCCTCTGGATGCTTTAGGAGAGGATCCTTCCTCGTGCCATCTGGCTTCTGGTGACCGCCGGCCACCCTTCGGTTCCTCGGCTAGCGCCAGCGCAGCTCTAACCTCAGCCTTATTATCACATGGCCATCTTCCTTCCAAGGGAATATCTGGGTCCAAATTTCCTTCCTCTTCTAAGGATACCAGTCCTGTTGGATTTGGGGCTCACCCTGATCCAGTATGACCTCATCCTGATGAAATCTGCAAAGATAGTATTTCTTAGGAAGGTCACATCCATAGGTTCTCGGTGGACATGGCTTTGGGAAGACACTATTCAAACCGGTACGTGTGGTGACCAGCTGTGTCCACCACAGAAAGAAGACCTCTCCAGTGTCGGGGGATCCGTGATGACGAATGCATGTCTCCAAAATGACTCCCCTAGACTGGATCTGTTTAGCGCAAATGCGGTCCTCAGAGTGGCCTGTGGAAGCCCAGTCACCAGCGGGCCTCCTTCACTGGCTCTACCACCAAAACAAGTCTTCATCTGCGCATCTTCCCCTCTCGCCCAGTGCTTTAGTCCAATCCAAGGTGTGACCTCAATCTGGGAACAGTGCTTCCTAACGAGCTCTCTGCTTCCTCTCTTCCCCGTATCCAACCCGTTATCTATCAGCCTGAGAAAGTTTTTTTTTAAGATTTTATTTATTTATGTGACGCAGAGAGAGAGACCACAAGAAGGCAGAGAGGCAGGCAGAGAGAGGAGGAAGCAGAGAGCCTGACGTGGGGCTCGATCCCAGGACCCTGAGATCATGACCTGAGCCGAAGGCAGAGGCTTAACCCACTGAGCCACCCAGGTGCCCCCTGAGACAGTCTTTTAAATGTAAGTTGGATTATATCTCTCCTCTTCAATGATTTTTCTAGAACTGTGCTGTCCAATATGATAGCTACCATCCACATATGACTATTTAAATTTAAATTAGTTAAAAATAAAAATTTAAAATTTGATTCCTCAGTGGTGGTAGTCATGTTCCAAGCACTCATCGGCCACATTTGGCTAATGGCCTCCACATTGCGCAGCCCGGATACGGAGCATATTCTAACACAGTTGGCCTGGGTTGCTCTAGACGATGCAGCAGCTGCTCCCTCAAAGGAACAAGTGAGGGGCTCGGGGGTGGCACAGTCAGTTGAATGTCCGAATCTTGGTTGCAGCTCAGATGATGATGTCGGGGGTCGTGAGCTCGAGACCCGTGTCAGACTCTGCGCTCAGTGGGGATTCTGTGTGAGATTCTCTCTCCCTCCACTTCTGTCATTCCCCCCACCCCCAGTTCATGTGTGCTCTCTCTCTGCCAAATAAATAAATGAATCTTAAAAGAAAAAACAAAAAACAGAAAAACAAAAAACAAATAAGTGATGCCCAGAGGGCCTGACTAAGCAAACATGATTGTTCTCCAAAAGCTTTTGGCTCTGAAGCAGTGTTAATTTTCAGGGCGTCTTTTTTTTTTTGAGTATTTTTTCCTTTCTCTTCTCCTCATTCAAGTAGGCTCTGTGCTCCTTGCCTCACACAAGGCCGGTAGCAGCACTTCCTGACTTTTTTCCTGTTTTCAGCAGAAACGGAGTTTGAAGGCCAGGGGAAACCTAAGTCCAATGTGGAGAAGAAGGCTTGAGGAGAAGTAAATGTGCCTCAAATAAAGAACACGTTCCCAGCTGGGAGACGAGAGAGGTCTTCCCGCCCCACATGTCACCATGTGCCAGAGGAGAAGGTGCAGGGGACAGAGGGGACAGGATCCCCGGCAAAGCCCGCTGGACTTGATCTCGTGCAGGTCCCAGACAAAGCAGAGAAGCCAACCACGAAAGTGCCCGGGGCTGGGAGAGCACACCTCTGTCTTGTGGAGGTGGGCGGGGTGGTAGAGGACGGAAGCACTTGGGGGCTGCGGGAAACCCCGGAACCCAAACAGAACTCCAGGGAGACCCCCACGGACTTGCTGGGCCGGGCTCAGAGCTGCTGCACAGTGTGTGGGGCCCGAGTCTCCCTTTTGCAGACCTGGAGCTGGAGTCCAGACGAGCTCAGGAGTGGGGGACTGTGGGTCTCAGTTTCCCCAGACAGGCCCAGTTTATGCCTGTTGTCTCACAATAATTGTCAACGGGCCCATCTTTCCCTTTCAAAAGGGCCTCCCAGTTTGGGCAATTAATTATAAGGTCACATACCCAAGTACCTCATATTCCAAGTTCAGAAAACCACCAGAAGGACCCGCTACCTCCTCACAGTCCTCGGGAGGCACCACTTCCATAAACCATCATCAGTGTAGGGGAGGAGAGGGTGCTTTCCTACCCCAAAGCCAAGGTTGAGGGTCCATGCAAGGAAGGCAGCCTTGCATGTTGTTCCCGGCTGAACGCATTACTTAGCTCCAACTTAGTGGAGTGTTGATTTTTTGGCTAAGAGCAGGAGAGAAGAAAGCCAGGGAACAATGGCACCATGAGAGAACCCCCAAGAGAGCCAGGACCGCCCTGTCTTGGGTTCCTGGTTCCAAAAATTGAAGGCAGATGGCTTCTGCGTGTGCCTGAGAGCTGGTTCCGATGGTAGCAGAGACTGTGTCTTACCGTCTTCCTGGAATCCTATCCGAGGACAAAAAGGTATGCACAGAGGAGGAAAACATACAGCCAGCAGCAAAATGTAGCCCCTCTTTCGAGACCCCCCCCCATTGGACCCAGAAAGTAAGCCCCATTGATAGCAGGGCTTGCTGTGGCCGGCACGCATTTGTAAGCTGTGCGCAGAGAAGGAGCCAGCACAGCAAGGGCGAAGAGGGACCACAGCCTGCCGGCCGCCGGAGGAGGCAGAGTTCTCTTTGTTCTCCCTCCTTTCTCCCCGACACCACAACCAACCCCAGCCCCAGATGAGGAAAGGAAAAGTCAAGAGACCCTGCACGCTCTCGGCTCCACCACACACACACACACACACGCACACACACGCACACACGCGCACACACAGGCACGGGCAGCACTGAAGTTCAGGCACAAAGTAGACCCGAGACTGGCGTTTCTAAATGAGCAGGGCTAAGCCTTAAGAACTGAACCGAGACTGTTCAATGAACTGAAAGTGACTAAGAAGCTCTCACACTGAGCTGTGATGTACAGTTGTCAAGAGAGTCGCCACCCTAGCAGGACCAAGGGCTGGGTCCCAGGGTAACGGGGGATGATTATTAGAAAAGCTCCCCAAACACGGCAACCCAATAAGCTTGTCACAATCAAAACTAAAGGGAGGCACGATTTCCTTCTCGCTCACCCGCACAGGTGCACAGAGATGCACAGCCACCAGCCTGTCGTTGGACCACCTCCCGGCATCTCCAGCCGCCTGCGATCCCTGGGCCCCGGGCTCCATCCTCTCTCTGCCATAGAGACTGCGTATGGGGAGACCCCAAAGCAAACTGGCTGCTTGGACAAGATAAACTGAAAAGGTCTTCTGAAAAATTGAGTCGTCGTAAGCTGCTGCTTGGGATGCTAGGGCCTGGTCAGCTACCGTCTTATCCACATCGAGGGGACCTGAGCCCAGAGAGGGGAAGGCCCTCGCTCCCATGATCACTCAGTGGCTGACCAAGATCTTGAACCGTATCTCAGACTGGAGGGGTATGGATGTCTGTTCCCCAATTGAATTGTAGAACTTAGGCAGCTTAGTTGACTTCCCTAATATTTTATGTTCCAAACTGTAAAATGGAAATCATGCTCGAAAGCTTACCGTACAGAAGAAGGTATACAAATTGTGAACACCCCTGGCCGAGAACCTGGTATACAGGAAACCATTCTGTGAAATGTTAGCTCTTCCCAGTTCCCGGGCTCGTCCCGTCTCATAAAGTCAAATCAAATGCTAACGAGCCGGTCTGAAAGTAAAGTCAAAAACTTCTCAAGTCCCCCCTTTTTCTCAAATTACAGCAAGTCCCTTAGGCAAAGGTGAAGTACCCTGAGACCCGCGTGGTGAGAGGTTGGGCATCACGGCCCCTGCCGCATCTGGCTGTGCAGTGAGCAGAAAATACGGAGCCTGTGCAAGCACTTTGGCTTCCGCTCCAAGATGATCTGCATGACATTTGGGTCAATCAATTTAGAGATAATGATTCTTGCCGCAGAGTTGTGCGTGTCCAATCACAAGAAATAGGGGTCCCCAATTGATTTTTGTGGACTGGTTTCATTTTCTCAGAAAGCTTTTCAGGTCAAACATTGGCCAGAGCTAGGGTGCTGATAGGAGGTGGCATATTTCCATCTACTTTTGCCCAGAGATGTCTGGGCTATCATTGTGCTCTGTTGAATAAAATTGAAATCATCAAAGCCCTTTGAGGCATTGCAAGGACATTTTTCAAGGAGGACTTTTAATCGGGGATGGGGGGCGTTGGGGAAGGACACAGAGCATCTGTGGAGATACACACACACACACACACTCACACACACACATTTTTTTTTTTTTTGTCTTTTCCAGAATAAATTTCTCACAGCAACACAGTGAGATTCTGGAACCTGGCTGGGCGGCCCCCTTCCTGTGCTGGGTTTCCCACCTCAGTGTGTGGACTTCATTTACAGCAACCCTTAAAAGTAAAGTGTAAGGAAGCCCAAATGAATAGCTAATTAAAAATAGGCAAATGGCCTTATTTCTTTCCTAAACTGGTTGATGTATGCCCTGTTGTGGGTTTTTCGAGAACACAAAACTATTAATTTATGGGTGCAAAGAACAGTGAATTAATCCTAAAGAGCCCTGCAGCCTTTGAAGACCTGAATCATATGTTGAGCTCGTTTAAAACTTGCATAGGAAATTAAGGTAGAATAAAGCCCTTTAATTTGAAAAGTGCATCTATAGTTGCCGTCCCTAGGATATCTGCAGGGTCATTATTCAGAAAGGTTAAGGAGGACTTTATTTTTTTATATTCACTATGTATTTCTCAGTCCCAGCTCACCATGGTGCATTTCAACTTATAAAGAGAAGGAGATAACAAAGGGGGGAGGGGAGCTTTCTATTCGCTTTCCACTTAATTTCCTTGCCGCCACGCCAGTCCCAGCTTAATGAATGTAATTGCTACCTTTGATGAAAATACTATTATCAAGATCACACATTACATTGGAAAACAGTTTTTCTTTAAACACAGCTACTGCAGTCTCTAATTATGCATGTAACAAGTGTCTCCCGAACAAAAGAGCATGTTGTCTACGATTGCTAGGAATTGGAGCAAGGCAAATCCGAACAAAGGACAGATTAGATTTGGTCCCGCTCCACAAAGCCCATCCCTCTGATTAATTTCCTGCAAAAACTAAAACAATTCTCTTAAAAGGAGCTCACCCTTCTCCAGAATGATCCATATGCCATTTGGGTCTTTCTATAGGGTGATAATGGCCCCTGATTTGAACTCGTGTTAGAAAATAAGAAAGGGCTTTTATGAACTTCCTCTTTCATATGCAAATGAGCAGCAAGAGATCTTGAGGGATAATGAGCCCCCCAAAAAGTGACTTTTCAGCGGCTATGAAAGAGCTCGCTGGTAGGGGAGAGTCTGCGTGGAGCATGTTCAACCCAATTATTTTATTAGTTTCAAGAAATGAGGCATCTTTAAGAAAAGATTTCCCATGCCTGTTGAGACTGGGTGACAACAGCTCTTCTGGGGTCACTTTTCCTAAAAGACAGGCTGTTTCTCGACTTATACATAGACTTTTTCAAAATGGATTCAGGATTAAACATAAAGCACACTTACTACTTTAGGAGATCTTGGGTTTTTATTTGCACTTTGCTCTGGATGTTGGAGGCTGCATTTTTATCAAATGTGGGCGAGGGGCTGGACTATCCCACTACACCTCAGTTCTGCCCCCAGCATTATTCAGACCCAGGAGAAAAAAGCCAAGTTAGTTTTGAGTACAATGTTAGCTAAGAGTATGAGTTCTAGGGTCAGACTGCCTGGATTCAAACCTCAATTTGCCATTTACCACTAGTGTGACCTGGAAAAAAATCATCTCTCTCTATCTTCATTTCCTCAACGGTAAAATGGGGTGAGACTAAAAACTTAGTTAGCATTAACTAAGATAATACTTTTAAAGTGGTTATTGCAGTACCTGGCACGCAGTGCGCTCTCAATAACTTTGTTGCTATTATCACTTACGGCCTAGAAGACCCTGGTGCTAAATGAAGTGAGTTTCCCAAAGTACTGCTCGTCCCCTCTTTGAGTGCTTGAGTCCTTGGGGGAAAGGCACAGGAAGTATCATCATCACGGAATCCTATGCCCCGCCAGGGATGGGCTTCCAGAACCCAATCTGAGGGGGGCACAGTTAGGTGTGGAGCTCCCTTGGATAGAGCTCCGCTGTTGAGACCCGGCCTGATGCTTTTCAGAGGTGTGATTGTATCCCCTATTGGGATGAGTCTCAGACATGGTCCACAAAGGACCAGCAGAGACAGCACAGGAGGAAGCGTGTCGCCCCCCTGGTTCTCGTCTGGAAAAGGATCTGGATTCATAAAGGGAGAACCACCCTACATAGGTCCCCGTTATCCTAGGATGCAGCCCCTGAGTCCCCAGGTCACACAGCTTCCGTAGGGCAGCGAAAGTGAGCCTCGTGCTGTTCACTAAGGAACCGGCCATCTGTACAAGTCATGCTCACTTGCGCTGAGGTGAGTGTCCATCTTTGCTCACCTGTGCAAAGCCACATCTGTCAATTGCAAGGTGTGAGCTGACTGCAGAGGGAAACCACAAAAGGTGCCAAGGTGGCAGGATTTCATGGAGTCATGGAAATGGTGCCTGGGACGCATTTGAATGCAAACCCCTTGGTGGAGGAGGTTCTAGCCCTTCTTAATTTGAAGAGAACAACAGGCGAGGGCACGGCAGACACCCCAAAAAGAACGATCTGGGTGCCGGGGATTAAGACACACGCTCATGAAGATGCATGAAGCCTTCGGATAATTTCACAAAACGACCCTTTGTAAGACCATGCTGTGAAAATCACCCACAAAGAATGGCAGGCAGAGTGAGCCATCGCACAATGTTGTGCTGAAAAACGTGCATCCCCAAATCGATATTTGGCTTCATTCTTTGCTCCGTCTAAGATTATAGATGCAATTATAGCCTTAATTTGAAAAACGAGATGCATTTCTTGAAATAAGTCGTAAAACAAATTTTAACTTTTAAAACAAATGCAAGCTTTAAGACAAATTCCACATCCAGCCTCTTTTGTTACCACGATCACTAGGAATGGAGTTCCTGGTTTTAAGCTGCTCCACTTAACATTGCCTTTTTTGAGCACCGTTTTCCTAAATTTTCCTAAAATGACATGGACCTTGTGTACCTCAGGTGCTGTCTCGGGATCCCTAGGACGAAAGGCATACATTCTTTTTTTTTTTTTTTTTAAGATTTTATTTGTTTATTTCACAGAGGGAGAGAGATCACAAGGAGGCAGAGAGGCAGGCAGAGAGAGAGAGGGGGAAGCAGGCTCTTCGCTGAGCAGGGAGCCCGATGCGGGCCTCGATCCCAGGACCCTGAGATCATGACCTGAGCCGAAAGCAGAGGCTTTAACCCACTGAGCCACCCAGGCGCCCCAAGGCATACATTCTTATATTAGGAGCTGCAGAGCTCCTCCCCTTACACACCTTTGCCCAGAGTGACCCAGGAAACACACGCGCAGAGGAATCAGTACCCTGAGATTTCACCTCCAGGCTCCGGGTGGGGACGGCTCTCCAGCTCTGTGCTGTCTTGGCAGGGAGGGCTTGCCCAGGTTGGTGGTGCTCAGCGCAAATCTCCGTGACTGTGGTCAGAAGGAAAGGGCCCCAGAAGGATTGGACTCGAGTCCACAGGGCTGGGCTGCGAGGTTTGGACTTCAGAGGCATTGAACGGCAGCCCCTTGGCCTCGGGGACATCACACGATCTGAAAACAGCTCTGCAACTAACAGGCAGCCTCCTGGCCCCACCAGCCCCTGCTACCCCGGGAGCCGGGGAGAGGGGCCACCGCGGGGCTGAGAGCAGGCAGCCGGTTCAGAGACGCCGCTCGGCCACGATGGCAGCTCTGGTCTTTTCCAGGAGCCTCACGGCCCTGGACGCTGCCCGCCGGCGTCCTGGCTCTGGCCACAGCCCTGGGAGGGGGGCCCCGAGAGCGCGGAAGGAGAGGTGGAAGTGGGGGGCCCAGGGCAGCCCGAGAGCAGGTGAAGGGTCCCCGCGAAGGTCCACACACACGTCGGGCGCTTGTGCCACCGCTCCCGCTGCCCGCAGCTCTGGAGACGGGCTGGAGCAACCGCCCTGAGGACCCTCCCCTGGGGGACAGCGTTACAGCCAAGGAAGCTTCGAGGCCGCCTCTCTGCGTCTTGATGGCGACGCAAATGACCGGCCATTTCCTGGTCCAGTGGTTAGCGGAATGAGCGTGGTGCGAGTGGGAGCAGCCTCCATCCGTCTTCCGTGCTCTTCAGCACCTGCCGCAAGGTGGAATCGGCGCCTAACCTTTGAGTCCGTGAAGGGTAAGGCCCCGCGCCCCTGGGAAGACTTGCTCGGCCCGGACGGCCACGCCCCGGGGTTCCAGAAGGTCCTCCACCTGCCATCCCGACATCCGATGGCATGTTGGCATCCGGGGCTGCTGGTGTTTCTCCAGGGCTCGGGGCGAAGTGGGCCCCAGAAGGAAAAAGGGGTGAAAGAGGCGCTCTGGGTTTGGAGTTGGGAGGCCGGGCCTCCGCTGTGTGCTGTCGGAGGGATGCTGTCCTCTCTGGCCTCCTCGGGAGATCAGGGATTGCCAGAGGAGGGCTTGAGAGGGCCTTTAACCCCATCCGGGGCTGCCCCCCCCCAAGGACATCTTTCCCACCCTTGTCCTCACCTCCCCACCCCCCACCCAGCCCAGAGAAGCAGCCCTAAGCCCACGCCAAGGACTCCCACAGCCTGCTGTGGAGCACTCTGCCCCTAGGAGGCTGCAACCCTCCAGGCAGCCTCCCGCTTCACTCAGCAGGAGAAGTGGCCTTGGCTTCTACCCCGTGTTTGCTTCTGGCCACAGACACAAGCTGGGGAAGGAAAGGAGGCTCAGGCTGGGAGAGGGATCCTCCCCAGCCCCCGATAGCAGGGTCTCAAGGGTGCCCCGGCTGTCTGCCGGGGGGCTCCTCCTAAAGCCAGCCAGCTCCTGGAGCCGCAATCCGCACCCTATAAGGTGGCCGGGGTTTCTCGACAGCTGCCACACTGAGCTGCCTGGGCGGGCTGGCTGTGTGTAAGCAGACTCGACCACTGGGGGGCGCCCCAAAGAGCTGCTTGCAAGGTATTCTTTATAATGCTCACTGGGGAGGCGCCTGGGGAGTTCAGTCGGTGAAGTGTTTGCCTTCAGCTCAGGTCATGATCCCGGGGTCCTGGGGTCTACCCCCGAGTCATCAGGGCTCCCTGCGCAGGGGGGAATCCGCTTTCCCTCTCCTTCTGCCCCTCCCCCACCCCACTCATGCTCTTCCTCTCTCTCTCTCATAAAAGAATGGAATCTAAAAATATATATATATGTATGTATGTATGGGGCGCCTGGGTGGCTCAGTCGTTAAGCATCTGCCTTTGGCTCAGGTCATGATCCTGGGGTCCTGGAATTGAACCCCACATCGGGCTCCCTGCTTGCTGGGAAGCCTGCTTCTCTGTCTCCCACTCCCCCTGCTCTGTTCCCTCTCTCGCTTTCTCTCTTTCTGTCAAAATAAATAAAATTGCAGAGGGCGCTGGAGAAGATGCCAACTCAGGACCTTCCAGCCCCCTTCTGCAGGGAATTATGTAATGGGCAGAGGACACTGAACCCTATGACTCACATACTTGTAGATGTGTGGGCTTCTGCCCTAAGCAGGTTCAGAAAGCGACTGTGGTGTAACCAGAGTCAGGCAAATGCCATCTGGCTCCCTGGCAGGGCTCTGCCCACCTTGGGGCACCTGGAAACCTCCTTGGATCTGGTCTGCTCCCTACGGAGAGAAGAGGAGGGGCCGTGACTGGGACCAGTCACAGGGTGGGGCAGCCTCATCTGCTTGGTTGACTTCCATTCACAGCTGCAGTCACACCTCACTTGCTTAGTGAGATTTATTTGTCCCTCGAAACCCCAATTTTTTGTTGGCCTGCCTCCTCCTCCATTCCCTATGCCTGTACCACCAGCATCACAGTTCGTACTTGTGGTGGCACATGGAAGACTTTGTCAAGGGGCAGTCAGGGTGTAAGCCTCCGGAGGGCAGGGCTCTCTGCTCCCCAGTAGTACATGACACAGCAGATACTTAACCAAAGTTTGTGGAAGGAATGGATGGAAGAAGTGAAAGGAGCAGATGTATGGGATGAGAACATCCCAGGGTGAGGGTCAGAAGCCAAAGGTGGGAAACAAAGCAGCGCCTGGGGACCTGGGAGTCATCAGTATGGATGAGTATGGGGAAGAGAGAATTTTACACCTCTTTTCATTGCTCATCTCATGGTACCTGGATATTTGCCTTAAGATCTGTATTATGCACTAGACTGTGGGTCCCATGTGCTTATTTGCCTGGGTCCACAGGGTCTTGCCTGAGACCAGCACATCTTAGGTGCTTAAATAGATGTTCATTAAAGGAGTTAATTAGATAAGATGGGAGGACAAGAAGGTAGACAGCCCAGTGCTGTTATGACAGCTCTATAGGGAGCAAGAACACAGTAACCATACAAAATGCAGGATGTCCAGTTAAATTTGAATTTCAGATACACAATGAATAATTTTTAAATGTAAGTATATCCCCAATATTGCATGAGACATACTTATACTAAACCAATTATTTATCATTTATCTGAAATTCAAATTAAACTGGTATATTGTGGGCTTTTTGTGTGTATTTGTCATTTCTTTGCTTTTGTTTTTTGTTTGGTTTTGCTCATCTGGCAATCTAGCCTTTCCTTTTTCCACTTTGCTGGCTTCTGTTTTCCAGTTGACTTCAGAGTCACAAGATGGCTGCTGGAGCACCAGCCTTCATGTTTGTGATTTAGAAAAGCTTAAAGATAAAGGGAGAAGGGTCAAAAGGAAACCTGTCTCCCATCAGAGTCAGCCTCTTTTAAATAGATACTCAAACTTAAATATGGGTTGATTCTTTGATGATAACAAGGAATCATTGTTTATTTTACTAGGTGTGATAGGTATTGTGGTTATACAAGAAAATATCCTTCTATTTTCTGGAGATGCATCCTAAAATATTTACATGTAAAATGTCATTATGCTCTCTAATTTTTTTTAAGTAGGCTCTACATCCAACATGGAGCTAGAACTCACAACTCCAAGATCAAGAGCCATATGCTCCACTAACTGAGCCAGCCAGACACCTGTGTCTATCATTATTTTTAATTGCTTTGAGAAAAAGGAGAGGCAAAAATAGCAAACGGTGGGGGAGGGGAGCTCCTGGGTGGCTCAGTTGGCTAAGAAACTGCCTTCGGCCCAGGTCATGATCCTGGAGTCGCAGGATTGAGTCCCACATCAGGCTCCCTGCTCAGTGGGGAGTCTGCTTCTCCCTCTGACCTCTCCCCTCTCATGCGCTCTCTCTCTCTCTCATTCTCTCTCTCTCAAATGAATAAATAAAATCTTCATTAAAAAATAGCAAACTGTTAACAACTATTGAATCTGGGTGATGGGGTATATATGGATGTCCATTAGCTTTCTTTTTTTAAAATATTTATTTTTTTAAAATAATCTCTATACCCAATCTGGGGCTTGAACTCACAACCCTGAGACCAAGAGTCACATGCTCCACCAACTGAGCCAGCCAGGCACCACCCTTTACCTTTCTTTATGCTGGAAAATTTTCATAATGAAAGTTTGTTTGTTGTGATCCTTGCCCAACTTTGGTGTTTGGCAACAGAAATCCTCACAGAGATGTAGTCTGTGTGCCAGCATGCTGATGCCCGGATGTAATCAAATGGATGTCAGGCTGGAAGGCACAGTCTCTGCCCAGGGCACAATTTCTCAGCATACAGAGAAGTGAGGGCCACGGGACCCAAATCTCTGCTTTGGCTTCCTTTTGGGAACCAGCACTTTCTGGTCTCAGGCAGCCCCTGATGGGATATCAACCCTTAGAAGAGTGACTAAGTCATAGCCAGCCCCTCACCCAAGGGTGAGGAGAGGAGTCCTGCTGAACCCCAAATCCATGCATTCTGCCGCTTGTTTACCCTGCATGATCTCTGCAGGGCACTTAGCCCTCTGGAACCCCAAGGCCACCTTTCTGAAAGTCCCATTTGGAGCTGTTGCCCCAGGTAAGATGGTTAGGCAGTTTGCTTGGCTTGAGATGGGTTGGTGAAGGAACAAGCCTGGTGAATGTCACAAGAACTCAAAGCCATGGTTTAATCCAGGCTTTGCTGCCTCTGCCTATCTGGCACATAGTAGGCCTGCTATGACGATTTGAGGGAGGGAAGCTTGGGAGGCACTCGGGTCCCTCAATTGATGAATGAGTAAATACAATATAGTCTATCCCCGCCGAGGAATATTGTTCAGCCATAAAGAAGGAATAAAGTACTGACCCACGCTCCAACACGGATGAACCTTGAAAACGTGCTCAGTGAAAGAAGCCAGACACAAAGGACCCTGTATTATTTGATTCCATTTACATGAAATACCTGGAATGTGCAAATCTTTGGAGACAAAATGTAGATTGTGGTTCCTTAGGGTGGAGGATTGAAGGGAAATGGGGAGTGACAGCCAATGGGTTTTGGGGGAGTGACAAAATGTTCTAAAATGGACTGTGGTGATGGCTACGCCTATCTACAGATACATCACGACGCATTGAATTGTACACTTTAAATGGGCGAATTGTATGATATGTGAACTATATCTCAATAAAGCTGTTTTTAAAGGTTAAAAAAAAAAGAAGGCCCTCTGAAAAACAGGAGATATTTTTCTCAATAGCAGGAATACCCAGTGTTGATGCTGGCCGCCCAGGGTGCCCTCCGCTACTACCCACCTAGAAGATTCCCAGCATCGACTGGAATTCCAGAAGCCAAATGGAGCTGGCGGTGGGGTGCGGAGGGGTCCCGGCGGCCCCCGCCCAGCTGTGAGTGGCTCGAGCTAACACGCCTTCACTTACATATATTGATTGTTTACCTCCCTCTGTTCCCAGCGCCAGATCTATGAGCGAGAGGAAAGGAAAAAGGAGTTCAGGTTTAAACTCTTATCACTAAAGTGAGTCTCCCTCTACATTAAAAAACTATCCAGACCCTGTGGCAGGAACGGGCTCTGTTCTCGGGGCATAAATTTGTGTGTGTGGAAAAAAGACTTATTGGTGAATTTAGCAGTATTTTTCGTTGAACTGGCAGTTGCTAACCATTACACCAGTATTTATTTGATTCTTAAAGAGTACAAAACCATGGACCACAAATAAAGAAGATGGAGTAATAGTTTGTGGCTGGGCCACTAGCTTTAAACTTGAAATGAAGTGTCCAGTTTTGAGTTACTGTGTCCAACCACCATTTGTACAGTTTGAAAAGTGGGGGCATTTTTCCAGGCTGTCGGTGCGGCTGTAGTTCATTCCCACGAATGATATCGCTGAAGGAGCAGCTGTTCTGCTATGAGCACTTCACTCATGACCAGAATATATTAAATGTATTAATCTGTGCCTCCCGGCGTAATTTAGGAAGGTCCTCTATTTGACACATTCCTGTACATCCTTGTTTTATTGCTTGCTCCCGCAGGTAACAATGTCTCAAAAGTCTTGCTCCTGAATGAAGTTAAAATTACATGTCACCCAATAGCATATGCAGTTTCGTAGCTTCTTTTGCTGTCAAAATTACCACCCTGCGACAACAGGAGACGTTAATGGGGACGTGGCGTGATTTACCTCGCCAGCTCTGGGCCCGGTGGCCGGGGAGGAGTCCCCTCGTCCAAGCGGCCGTGCGCCGGGGGACACGGTGGCCGCCTCAGCCCTTCGGCTCTGTCTTTAACGCCCCAACCGTGTCCCTGGATGGGGCCGGCCCCTCCCGAGATGGAAATAAATGCTGTGTGAGAGAACTCTGCCCTAGCGTGGTTAGGCTTATTTTAAGGTGCTGGGGAAAAAAATGTATATTTCAAGCAGGTTGGCAGCAGAGAGGACCCCGCCTTCCACACACAGCCAGGCAGGTGAGAGGCACATTAAGAATGTGCCTGAGACTTCCCAGAGAAATGTCTGATATTTAAGCTAATGGGAGCAGCCTTGATTTACAATTTGATGCCATGTTTTTCTACTCTGCCAAGCCAGCATCTTTGGAATGTTTATCTCCGGTAACAAGAGAAGGCCACCAAGCTGGGGTGTGTTAAACTTTTAATGAGATTATGGATTGCCCATATGGGAAGACTATCAGATGTGATTTGAAACCTGGGGCTTGGACCAGTGGCTGCATTTAGATTTTCACGGGTCATGCAAAAACAAAGGTGTCTTTGTCTTTGTGGGTCGCTTCCTCCATTATATATATATAATATTATATATATACTATATACTATACTATATATACTATATATAAAAATATATAATATATTGTATTATATAAGATATATAATATATTGTATTATATTATATAATAAGATATATATTTGTATATAATATATTATAAATTTATATATAAAATATATAAATATATAAGAATATATCCATTTTAATTATATTTTATGACTACATTGGTATCGAGGCAAATAAAATATAGGCTGGATCCATTATTAGATAGTCTTTACTGTTATAATAATGTCTTTGCTTCTATTTCTGATTTGAAATGAATACATGCCACGGGCCCTAGGTGCTGTACCAGATGAGTACATCGGCCTTGACCTGGGCTGCAGGATCCAAGCTTCAAATCTTTCTCTAGGAGTTTCTTTCTTTTTTTCTTTCTTTTTCTTTTTTTTTTAAGTTTTATTTATTTTTTTAGTAATCTCCACACCCAACGTGGGGCTCAAACTCACGACTCGGAGATCAAAAGTTGCACGCTTTTCCGTCTGAACCAGCCGGGCACCCCTGGGAATTCCTTTCTCTGAAGCCCAGGCTGTCCGTGACAGCTCAGGGGAGAGGGTGCAGGTGACCGGTGTCCCACTTCCCTGAGCCTGGCCAGGTGGTTCCCACGCTCCCCCACGGGCCCTCAGCGGGGTCGACCTCAGATACATTCTTCTTCACGGGCTGCCTCTGCACCCTGTTTATCTTTATTTTAAACAAATGGGCCAGGGCCAGCGCTGTGGGTTTTCCGGTGCTTTTGAGCACGGGGACAGCTCACGAGAGGGGAGCAGAGGTCTCCACCTGCGGGTGTGGTCGGTGTGCCAATGGGCAGGGCGCCGGATAATGACCGGCCACCTTGGCTGACCCCGACCTCATCGACCCGCCGCGGGTCTCTCCCCAGCGGAGCTTCTGCAGTCCGGTCAGCGGCAGGGAGCTAAAAGGGCAGCTGTCGTCCTCGGTCGCCAAGCCTGCCATGAATAATGTTTTCATCCGTGACAGTGACAAACCTGCGGTACTTGAAGAGAGTTTATTAAGGTCTGTCTATAAATAAGAATTAAAATTTTTAAAGAATGGGTGGACACCGATAAACAGACAGATGGAGAGAGAAACGGGGGAAACTGACTACCCAGGACCGGGAGTCGGAAGGGCGCTGCTGGTGGGAGAGGCCCAGGCCGCCTTCTCCGTGGCCTCGCCTGCAGCCTATGTTCCACGAAGCCACTGTCGGACTTGTAGGCTCCGTGAATCCAGGCCCTGGCTCATATTTTGTCATTTAATGCCTGTTCTCTCGGCTGATAAAAAGAACGGCTGCTATTTCTCTACATCAAGCCCATAACTGAGAGCTGCTGAAATGTAAATGTCTCATCTGCGCTCGGGCTCGCATGCAGATGGCCTCACGGGCGAGTGACAGTGGGACCCCGCTTGCCTTGTCCAGCCCTGGTCTCGGGATGGACTGAGCAAGAGGCCCCAGAGGCTCAGAGGGCACGATTCTCTCCTGCAGTTTTCGTGTCTTTGGGACTTGACGATGCAGGGCTTCCTTATAGTTATGATGATTTTTAAAAAGATTTTATTTGTTTAGAGAGAACGTGCACACGCTCGGGGCAGAAAGAGAGGGAGAGAGAAAATCCCAAGCAGACTCCATGCTGAGCATGGAGGCCCACGTGGGGCTCGATCTTACAATCCTGAGATCGTGACCTGAGCTGAAACCAGGAGTGGGGTGCTTAACCAACTGCACCAGCCAGGCACCCCCAGTCACGGGGATTTCTAATCACATACTCAAACAACTGTTGTCAAAGCTCTTTGGCAGGTGTTAGCTCATTGGGCCCTTGCAAGAAGCCCAGGAGAGACTCAGGACAAGTTTAATGATCTGTTTGGAAGATGCTCCAGACCCAGAGAGGTTCCGCTGGCCTGAGGACGTTCAGGTATATGAGCAAAGCCAGGTCCACTAAATGTGGGGAGAAAAGGTGGGAAAGAGCTGGGGGTAAGAAGTGTAAGTACTGCAGGGAAATGGGACTTAGCCGGCATCATACCTGCCAGGCATGGCCATGTGTCCCAAAGGCCACTCTTCTTGGCTTCAGTGATAACTGGGGAACATCTAGGTGGCCCCGTAGGGCTGTCACGCCCTCAAGAAACTTCCGACTCATCACATTATTAGGATTTGGTCTGGTTGGTGTTTTATTCCACATAAGGGAATATCACTGTGTCCCCTCTTTCAGAACAGTTAGATGGAAACACTGTAGTAATTAATTCTGAATTAATTGATTCAATAAATCAGAATGCCCCAATAGGGAAGCAGACAGTAGACAAGATGGCATGTTCCCCTTAATATTCTGTCCTTTCGCTCTCAGATACCCCATGACCTATGCTTAAGCTGGAGGTTCTCAGGGGTACACCGGAGACTGGGTGATGTAAGGGACCCCCACCCGGAACCATAGACAAGAAGGAGAAAGACTCCAGAGTCTGGAGGCTAGAGGAGAGGATTCTGACATTTACTTTTGTTTGGCAAATGTCTAGGGAGCACGTCTTCCATCCCAGACCCTGAGCCGGGAGCACTGAGCTAAGGCCATGGGGAAGTGTCCCTCGTCCCTGAGCTTCAGGGGGAGAGCAGGTGGGCACGTGACCAGCTGTGAGAGGCACTGTGGGACCTGTGTCGCCATGTGAACACCGTCCTGGCAGGAAGACCTCAACTGGGGGAGAGGAATTCTAGGAAAGCTTCATGGAAGAGGCGCCCCAGTGGAACTGACCCTTGAAAGACAAGTAGGGAAATGTGCATGGGAAAGGGAAAGACGTGCGAGGTCATGTTGTGGGCTGAGCTGTGCCCCCTCTAATTCATGTGTTGACGTCAGGACCTCGGTGTGTGACGGTATTTGGAGATAGGTGTAAACTGAACTTTGGATGAGGTCATCGAGGTGGGCCCCAACCCATAGGACTGGATGGGAAATCAGTCTAAGCTCAAAGCCGAGGTCGAGCTGGAAGATGTTTTGGACGCTCTTTGCTGATGATGCAGACTTTGTGGTGTGGGCGAGTATGGTGGGCTGGATAATTGCCCCCAAATACATCTGATCCCAGTCCCTGGAACCTGCAAAATTTCCTTGTCGGTAAAAGGGGCTTTGCAGATGTGATCTTGAGATAGGGAGATGATTCTGGATTATTCTGGTGGGTCCTGAATACAACTGCATATATTCTTATATGAGGGAGATAAGAGGGGTATTTTATATGCCAAAGAGAGGACAATATGAAGACGGGGCAGAGACGCTGACCTTGGAGATGGGAGCACTGTGACCACAAGCCAGGGCACGGTGGCAGCCACCGGAAGCCGGACGAGGCAAGGAACAGAATTCTCCCCTAGAGCCTGGAAAAGAGTCCTCAACACGTTGAAACTGACATCAAATTTCAGGCCTCAAGAACTATAAGAGAATGAACTCTGCATCCAGCCCTAACACCATCCAGCCAGGATCTCTCTGCTGTCTCGGTGAGCCTCAGTTTCCTCCTCTGTGCAATGGGAATGCTGGTCAGTCCCATACTGCCCACCTGCGCCTAGCTCTCTGGGGCTCAGACTGCCCGGAAAGGGCCTCACAGGCCCACATGCTCGTTAGGGGAACTGGTGGCGGCCTGGCCAGGCTTAGGAGCAGCAGCAGAGCACCAGCTCCCTCCTGGACTGTCCCACGGGCTGTACCCAGTGCTGCAGTGAGCACGGAGGCCCCAAGGACACTGGCCTGGAGACGCCCTGCCACCTATGAAATATCGCTAAGGCTGGAGGAAAGAAGGAAAACTGTGTTTTGCTTCCCAAAGGTCCAGGCCTGTCCCCCTGGCCCCACCCCCTGTGATGAGCCCCTCTGCGCCCTGGCCAACAGTTTGATTCAGGGGAGGGATTGCGCTCCCCAGCCTAGGCATGGGCCCCAGGGCCCGAGGCACAGAGCAGGCAAGGGAAAGTGGGAGCCCAAGGGGGCACGTGCATTTCAGTGGACTGGTCAGACGTGAGGGGGCCTCACCCTTGAGGGGGACCTCCAGGCACCTACTGGGAGGGGGGCACCGCCAGCTCTGGGGGCATACCAGGCCAGGAAAGACGCAGGTTTTACAACCGGCAAAGGAAACACACTGTGGACACACCTGTGCTCTCTGGCAGCACACCCTCTTGGGGTCCTTTCCTGGCCCCGTCACTCCTTCCTCCCAGGCCTCTCAAACCTGGCTCCCAGCCTCACCCACATCGTCCTGCTCACTTTCTTCACAGCACTTATCACAGCCTGAAAGTCCACATTTTTTCCCTGGTTTATTGTCCACTTCTCCCTCTGAGAAGGCAGGGGCGTGGAGGACGCAAAGCTGTACGCACAGTACGTGGCCTGTGCACGGGGAGTCCACTCCATGAATAATGAACGAGTGAATGGATGTGTGAATGAATGAGAAGGGTGCTCAGATCCAGAGCAGTCCTCCACAGCTGGCCAGGAGGGGACCTTGGAGTCAGGATGAACCTCAGCTAGAAAGTGAAGTCCTCCCCTGAGCAAGCAGGCATGCCCGCATTCTCCCGGATTCGGCATTTATTGGGCTGATTTCTAGGGTTCTCTAGAAAGCTTTCCAGAAACTTCCCAGAGCAGAAGTATGAGAAGGATTCCCTCTCTCTGATTCTGGGCTTGAAGTCCAGGGGCAGAGAGACCAACCAGATGCCACTGCGATGCAGGGCGGGTTGTGATGACGGCTGTGCCTGGGGGTCAGACAGGACCAAGAGAGCCAGAGGCTGGCGTAATAGACCAGACGGGGCATGCTGGGTGCATTTCATTGATTTTTCCCAGTGTTTGAAGCAGAGCCCCAAAGGCATGTAGTCAGGCTTCTTTCAAAAAATAGCAGTCATATTTCTACCCACAATCTCCCCATAACTGGCGATGCTCGGCACACTTTAAGCTTCTGAGACCCAATCTTCACAACTCACCATGTCTTGAACTCACCGTGGTCTCACCCACATTCTAGGGATGAAGGTGCCCCTTCCATTCCTTCCCAGCATCTGACTCCCTCAGTGACATTTTAATCAGCTCAAACTGGAAGGAAATCTTCTCTTAATCACTCTCTGAAAATCTTTAATTGTTAAAATTCTTTTTTTTTTGCTGCTTAAAGTTTCATTATTTTTAAACAATCCAATTTTACGGGCGTTGCATCCCTAATGTGACCTAATTATGGGGGATGTTTTGCTGAAGAAGCAATGGGCTACTCCATTCAGGAAATTTTTGCCTTCTCAAGGAAGGGGTTGCTGTGAGGATTTTCAGGGAGTCCTACATCATTACACTCCGTAATTACACATATTTTTACGAGGGGGGTATGAAAATGCTTTGTTACAAATAATTAAATTAAGCACAACCAGAACGGCTTGGAGGAGATACAAACCTTACATTAGAGCAACGAAATCGGCAGCTTCGGGGAACATCTTTATGACCTTGACCACGTTTAGAGCTCCCTTTATGGCCCCAGTCAGTCCCCACCAGACTGCAGTCGCCTCAAGAGACAGCAGGGGAATTCACCTACTTGACTCCACATGAGTGGGTTGGGGTCAGGAAACCCGCATTTGAATCCTGTCTCTGCTTCTTGACCAGCCGTGTGGTCTCGGGTGAGTCATTTCTGCCCCGAGCTTTGGTTTCCTCTTCTGTAAAATTGGGATGACAACTAATTCAAGTCTCCCCAGGAGCTGTGAGAATCACCCAGGGTGATGGAAGGAAGCCTGCTTTACAAACTGGAAGGGGGCGGGCGTGTCCCTCAAGAGCCCCTCCCC
>LNAC01000001.1:8362275-8364066 GCA_002007465.1 Ailurus styani | reverse complement strand
CCCCCCCTCCCCTGCCCAGGGAATGAAAAGGAGGAACTGAAAGCCTGGTTGTCTAGGACTACTGCCCCCTGGCCAAGCCCGAATTCTGCGCTGCAGAACTCCCATCCTGCCCTCTGCCTGAGAACCCCAACGCTGCTCCTTCCGCCTCAGAAGCCCCACCGCAATCGAGGACCCCGAGGTCAGACGTCCTAACATCTCTATCTTCACAACTCTATATGCCCCGTTTTCATTCTTCTTGCTAGTGACTGCAGCCCCGAGAAGTGGGTATTTCAGAAAGCCCAGTACACGGGGCATAGAGCCACCGGCTACACAATCCAGCCTCTCTGTCTTTACTTAAAGGCAAAATTCAGTCACTCGCATGATGGGTGATTTCACTGAAATCAACCAAGTGGTTATATCAGTGGCCTCAAAAATCACAGACTCCTTTGGGGTTAAATAGAGCGGTGCATATTGACAGAGCCATTGTCCTTAAAGAAAGGGGGCACCACAGACAGGCTAGGGCCATCTCTGCCATCGGTGGGCGTCCGCCCGCCTGCACCGTGAGTCCCTCTGGAGCTGAGATCACCTACCGTCATTTGCAGATTCTACATCGGGTCTAGTGCCGTCCCCTGCTCTGCGGGACACTTGTCTGTTCTTGGGCGTGAATAGTGACAAGCTGTGTTTGGGGAATGACATGACTTAGCAGAGATTCCTTCAGATGCCGCTGGACAGGGGGCCACTAGAGGCAACGAGGGAACACAGACCCCAGTCCCATTGGACACTCTGGGGAGCCAGCCGGTTTGCAGAAATGCTGTAGTAGAACTAGGACCACAGCCCAGCAGAAGAAACCTAGAAGCCGAAAGCAGAAGTTCCTTTTCCCCACAGACGGGGAGGGCCACTGATGGGAGGGACCCTGGGGTGGGGGTTTCTGCTGAGGGGCTTTGCTGCTCTGGCTGCTTCACTGGACTGATGGGTGCCCCCAAGCCCCCTTCACCCCAGAAGCTGCCGCATTCCCCGAGGGTGGATTTGGTTCCCGTCTCCCTCGAGATGAAAGGTGCTAAGGCAACTGGAAATGATTGTCGCGATTGATCACGCCTGACATCTAAAGGGTTTGCTGCTGAGGTCACCTGGCACTGCGGCAAAGCCCCCGGGCCCAAGGAGCAGCACCCCTACTTCCTAACCAGGGGAGACTGGGGACATCACTAGCCTCTTAGGGCCTCAGTGGCCTTATCGCTAAAATGGGACCAGTGATAATCATAATTATAGTAGTTGTTTTGTCACAGGGTCATCATGAAGATCACATGACAGCAGCCCATCGATTCTCCAGCAAATACTAAATTTTCAATATATTTTATTTCTGTTCAGAAGTACTTGCACTTGTGTTCATCGCACTTTATCCTCATGGTAACTTTGTGAGTTTGCAATTATAATTATTTTACTGATGAGGAAAGTAGGGCTCCAAGAGGTCCCTGGGCTTATGTGTGATCACGGAGCCCCCTCCCTGCACTCGCTGAGCCAGCCTGGGTCTTCAGTGCACATCACACGTTCATTTTCCTCAGCAAAGCACTCCCACAGCCCAACAAGCCCACCAGCAGGACCATCTAGACCAGGACTGTCTATAGTATGGAACATGTGGCCACGTGCAATTAACGTTAAATCAAGTTAAAAATTCAGTCCTTCAGTTCTGGTGGCTGGCGGCTCCTGTGTTGGATAGTGCTGCATGTTCAAGACCTCAGAAAATTCTCTTGAGGGGCACCTGGGTGGCTTAGTCGGCTGGGTGTCTGCCTCCGGGTCAGGTTGTGATCCCAGGGT
>LNAC01000001.1:8337275-8357275 GCA_002007465.1 Ailurus styani | reverse complement strand
AGGGAATTGACGGCCCTCGGTGCCTCCACACCTGACCCTCCACACGCACCCCTCCCAGAAACAGCCCCTTCTCTCAAGTCGAGTCACCACTGCTAGTTAATATTTCCAAGAAACTCCAAGCATGAAAACCCGCAGACCACCACGTTAGAATGTTAGAGCTGGACCCGAACCTAGACGTCATCTGAGTTCACCCCCATCCCGCTTCACAATAATAATAAAAATGGAGGCTCAGAAAGGTCCATGGACTTGTCCAGGGTCACACAACAAGTGGGAGAACCGAAGCACGCATCTCAGGATCTGCGCTAAGAACCTGCCAGTTATTAAGGAGAATGTCCACTGAGAAAAGAAACCCCACGGACACAATGTTCTAACTAATGAACAGTGGCTAGCAAGTGGCAGCTAATGATTTAACCAGGATGGTGAGTTATAGACGCCACCTACAATCCACTTTTGGTGTCCAGCTACCCACAAAAAAGGAGAGGAAATGTGACCATTAGTGGTCTAACTGAATCGGCGGGGACAGCCCCAGTGGATCACGAAGGTCAGAGATCCCAGCAGGGCCGGTCTGTCAACATTGGTGCCACTAAGGGGACAGCTGTCGGGTCCCCAATGACTTTGTGTCCCAGGGACTCAGCAGCCCCAGAGCCACTGGGCAAGCTCCCAACTTGTGACAGTGACTTTTAGTCCAGCCTTGCAGATCATCTCCCACTGACCAAACCACTGTTGTATAACCAGCCCTCCTCTGCCACAGGAACGAGTACATCACTGAGAAGAAACATGTGGATAAGGTGATACATACCCGCAAACACATACACATACAGCCAGCATTCTCTTTTAGGGCCATTTACTTGAAGATTTGCTCCAGATAACTGGCTAAAAGCTAGAACAAATGGTTCTTTTTTTTTTTAAGATTTATTTTAAGACACCTGGGCGGCTCGGTTCATTAAGTCACTGCCTTCGGCTCAGGTCATGGTCCCGGAGTCCTGGGATCCAGTCCCATAATGGGCTTCCCCTGCTCTGTGAGGAGCCTGCTTCTCCCTCTCCCTCTGCCTCCCACTCCCTCTGCTTGTGCTCTCTCTCTCTCTCTCCCTGTCAAATAAATAAATAAAATCTTTAAAAAAAATTTTTTTAAATCTTTAAAAAAGATTTTGTTTACTTTAAAGAGAGAGAGCATGAGCAGGGGGTGGGGCCGGGAGAAGGATGGGGGAGGGGCAGGGGAGGGAGTGGGAGAGAATCTCAAGCACTACTCATGCTGAGCACAGAACCCGACTTATGGCTGGATCTCACAACCTTGAGATCATGACCTGAGCTGAAACCAAGAGCCAGACTCTCTACTGGCTGAGCCACCCAGGTGCCCCTGGAACGAGCTGTTCTGAGCAGAGGTGAAGTCAAGAGCATCAGGATGGCATCTGCAGGGTTTCCTTATTCTCCCTGGGTCTCTCTGTGGGGTGAAGGGATTGTTTTCAGGCCCTTGTAGAGGTTTTCTAAGGGTCCTTGCCTGCCTAATCCCCCTCGAGGAGAATTGCCCACCTGAGCTTCCAGGGCGAGGCCCAGCATCTGCGTTTGCGCCCTCTTGGTGCACTTAGCAGGTGGGCACCGCTGCGGGGGCATCAGGTGAATGCCTAACCCAGAGGGCGCCTCCCTGTGGGCAGGGTTGGGCCAATCCCAATCACTGTCCCCCGCGTCTGGAATTCGGACATGGTGTCGACCTCCTCAGAGCCTAGGGGTAGTGTAGGATTCCTCTACCCCTGGTGTACAAAAGAAACAGACATCCGGGATGTGGAGAGAGCAAAGAAGACACCGCTGGGCCTACAGGCATGAAAATGAGGGGCCACGGGTCCCCCCCAAATGCAGAGGGCCTCTGCTTCCTGGGTCCCGGCGATCATGAGCACACTCCTATTCTTGCCCCTGCTGTGACTTGCCCTGTGTCCCAGCCTGACGGCGGTTGCGGGAGGAAGAGCAGGGCATGGGAGCAGGAAGAAAGGATGGAGCTCTCCCATTCGTTCCCCTTCCTGGACAGCCATGTCTAAGGGCGGGGGGGGGGGGGCACCTAGCATATCCTTAAGGAAGAATATATTCTTTGATTGGGGACAACAAGAGGTGTCTTGGGGCAGTCATTTTTTTAATGGATGGGGAAAGTCTGTGCAACCGGCAAGGTCTGCCTACACTACCCAGGACTGGCCTCTCTGCCTCTCTGGTCCCACACTTTGATTCCTTCCTCTGCTGCCAATGATTGGTATAGGGGGTCAAACCATGTCTCCCCCAAATGCATGTCCCATGGAGCCTCGGAACGAGACCTTATTTGGAAATAGGATCTTTGCAGATGTGCTTAGTTAAAGGGAGGTCCTACTGGATTAGGGCAGACCCTAAATCCAAGGGCAGGTGTCCCTGAGAAGAAGAGAGGACACACATAGGAAAGAAGGCCACGTGTGGACGGAGTGAGGCTGGAGCAACGTGGCTGCAAACCGAGGAAGGCCGGAGCCGTGGGCTCGCAGGAGGGCCTGGAAGAGAGTCAAGGAACACCTTCCCCCTCGGAGCCTCGAGAAGGAGCCACCCGGGCCTGATCTCTGACTTCCGAGCCCCCGAACAGGGACAGAGCAAATGTCTGTGTCTGAAACCTGCCAGTTGATGGTACGTTGTTATGGAGCTCTAGAAGATGAGCCCTGGAGGGAGAAGGGCCGGGGCGCCTCGGAGTGTTGGCGTTTTTGAGATGACTGTGGAGAAAATGGCAGAGTTGCGTGCCAAAGTTTGGCTCGTGTCCACTCTCTGTGCTCCACGGACACGGCTATTTTGGAGTAAGTGTCCTCAAAATGCAAACAAGTAAGCCTGCCTGTTCTGTTGACACCGATTTACACTCTCGACAGAGGGAAACAGGTTTGCTGGCCACATTTGCTTTCATGTTTCACGTTCCAGTTCATTCTCACAACCGTCCTGTGAGGTAGGAATCATTACACCTGCTTTACTGCTCAGGAAACCGAGGTTCTGAGAATGTGAACAACTAACTAAGGGGCCCAGAGCTGACAAGGGGCAGACCTTGGCCGGGTTCTAATTCTAGACTTCTTCTCATGCCCAAACTATTCGCAAGGAGGCATTGTGTCCTTCCGGAAAATCGTTCATTTTAAATCAGGGAGAAAGTGCCATATTCAGAGTGTACCTGCCGGAGTCCCAGACGTGTGACTTGAAACAGACCCTGGGCCTTGGAGACCCTGGGCCCCCACACAGCTGCGGTCCCGGGAGCTGGCCACGGATGCCCGGGTGAGCGCCAAGGACCTCGAGGCTCTGGAGGCGGAGTGATCTTACTCCTGCCAAATGTCCTGGGGTCCCGGGAGGGGGTGATGGTAGCCTTTCTCAGGGAGGGGCCCCCCGGACAATGCAGCCCCTGGAAGAGATCCCGTGGGGACCGAGGTGCCTGGAAACGGTACCCTTTCTCCCTTGTGCGTCTCATCCCTGCGTGCCCTGCCCTTCCCACACCTGTCTAATTTGATCCCTACAACTTCCCCAGGTGCTATCGTGAGCTCCACTGAACAAATCAACGAGGAAACAGAGAGGCTGAGAGCTTAGCCCAACGTTGCACAGCTAAGAATCTCGGCACAGGGCTCACGTGACACTTCACGCCACTGCACGAGGGAGAGTCAAATGGTTCCTGTTCGCAAACCGCCTTCTCTACCTCAACAAAATGCTGAGGGTGATAATAAATCGGTGAATAAAAGAGAACTGCCGCGCGGTGGCCACTGTTCCTGGCTGCTCAGGTCACAGCTCAAGTCCTCCAGGAACCCCTCCTGGGTCCCCGCAGCCAGAGGCACGTGGCTGGCCAACCGGAGGGCCCCACCTGCTTGGCCCCTCTGACTGGGTGAGCAATGGCCACGTGACCAAGCTGGGCCAATCACAGGTCTTTAACTTTCGGTTATGGCTTGGGGTGGGTGGGGATTGGCTCTTGTCACCCTAGGCTTGGAAAAGCAGATCCTGGAGCAAGAACTGCGGGAAGAGTGGGCGGGTTGGTGGAAACCCTCATCCTGGATCTCTCTGTGCCTGAGGCCAGCACGCTCCAAAAATTCCCTTTCCCTAGAGCTGGCTCGAGTTGAGTTTCTGAAAGAATTGCCGCGAATACAGATATTCTCCACAGGATTGGACCACATACTCCTGGATATTAGTTGAAATAGACTAACAGACCCCGCAAGGAGTAATGACCCCCCAAAAGGAGTTTACTTCACGTTTATATAAATAGGTCAAGGCAGTTCAGGTTGGTGGTGGGGTAACGGTCACAGCTTTGTTTCCCCGCTATCACTGGGGGCGGGGGGGGGCAGAGTCCCTCCCCATTGAGTAATGGGCTTCTGAAGTTGCCCTGGGCATGAGCATCAGCGGATGGAAAAAGAGAACACAGGGGATCGAATGTGGGAGATCGTCATGGACCAGGCCTGGGATTCATGGACACCAAACAGGGTCATGGCCCCAGATAACTGCAAGGGAGTCCAGGAAACGTAGTCTGGCTAGTGCCCAGAGAAAGAGGAGTCACGTTTTGGTCACCACTTCTCAGCTTCTGCCATACTTGGTAAATGTCTTTAAATCTGGTTACCATCCGCCACCCCGCTACGGCACCCCTGCCCAGACACTCCACTCTTAATGAGCCCGGTCCTTTGCATCCAGTCTCAGGGGCCCTAGAGGAGAGAGGGCCCAGGGGTGGGCCTCTGGAGCACCTTGTAAAAAGGGCACTGTGGTGGGACCCAAGCCGGGCCACACTCTTGGGAACCCCATCTGGCCCCGGGGGACGAAGGACCCAGTGCACAGAGGCTGCCCTGCAGAGACCAGACAGCTGGTGCCCGCTGTGTAGGTCCTCCCGTGCTGGGCCCCTATCTCCCGAGAGTAGTTCTGTTAGAACCCCCAAGAGAGGAGTGGCCTCTCTCCTTCCAGCAGGAGTTCCCAGCAGGCTCGCGTCAGCGCTCTCGCAGGCCAGAGCAGCAGGCTTGGGGGGTCTCCAGGCCACCAGCAGACAGCTGGGGTTTTCCTCGCTCTCCTTGGCTCAGAACATAAAGTGCGAAGGCTGAGCCTCTCGGCCCTCAGGTGCCCAGTCCCCTACAACAGCTTCCGGAGCTCCTGGGAGAGTGTCCAGTCCTGGCTCTCTTCTCTCGTGTGACTTTGGGCGGGGGGCGTCTCTGACTTTGCAGACAGTCAACCGTAGGTGCAGAGCCTGCTGTCCCTTCTCTGCCATGGGGACTCCTCCTCTTCCCACCATGCCTTTTCTAGCCATAGGGGAGACAGCCACTCCCCTTGGTGTGAGCCCCAGAACCCACCACCAATGCCACAAACAGCAGATGGTTGCGATCCAGAGTCGACCCCAGTGGGCTCCTCCCTGGCAGGAACCTGGACGGTGGTGTTCTCGTGGTTCACCTCCAGGCCTGGCAGCGCTCTCTGTCTTCAGCATTCTCCTCCTTGGTTACACATCTGCAATGTTAATTATTACAATTTATTAAATCTGGAGAAATAAAATCTTACTGAGCTCCCAACTTGCCACCACCCCACTCCCCCACCAAAATGGAGTATCTTATTTTGCTAACTGCTTAAACATATAACTCTAACAGAAAAAAATTGTCCCCATGGCTCATATTTTTCATCATTTGGTCATTAAATAGTGATGGATATAAACCTATAAAGAACCTAAACTGAACCTTTTAACAATCCACGAGCAATACTATCATTTCTTTAATAGAACCTGCTGACCGTGCCTCGCACAGACACCATTTGTCATTTTCAGCACGCAATAATCAATAAGTTGCCTTGAAAATAAATAATATAACAGTCACAATACATTATCTTTCAGACTGGCCTTATACTAACCATAAAATTGGGCCAAAATAAGAGGGAAACTTTTACATAAATGTTAAAAAGTTGGGAACTTCACGGTGGGGCCTAGTACATGAATTAGATCATCATCATTGATTCTGTCCCTAATTTGCCTTTGAGTTCTGTTGGACTGGGCCTTTGCTGCTGCCTACTGCTGAGGTCAGGCATTGGGGTGGTGATCAGAATGGTGTGTGGGGGCCAGATCTGACAGAGTTCTGTCCCAAACATCTTGGAGGTCATTCCAGGGACCCTGGCTCACATAACTTCAAATAGAAAAGTCCACTGGTCACACACCCAGTGCCAGGGCTGGGAGGCATTTTGCTTAGATCTAAGGGCGGTGGGGGGGGGGGGAACAGCCCAGATTCAGTCTCATCAGCTTGCATTCTGTGGGAGAGAAATGCCACAAAAAGTCCAGGCCACCAGGTGGCATTGATGGAAAGCAGGTTCTAGAAACACCAAATAATGGCCCCGATTCGAGTAATCTGCCTGGATTGGACAGCCCTTAGCTGCCCTTCCATAGCTCAGCTTGCCTTCATTGGCCATCTGAGGCTATTCTTCAATAACAATAGAGAACCCATCAGCCTGGGTCCCCAATTCATTCATTCATTTAACAAAAAGTTACTGAGAGGGGTACAGCAGTGTAGCACACAGACCAACCCCCCTCCTTGCTGGAGCTTGCATGCCAGTCAGGGTCTAAACAGACATGATATGTGAGTCTATGATATGCCAGGAGGGTGGTCATAGCCAGGAGCCCAAAGCTCAGAGGCACCATGTTGTTGTGAGGAGGGTGACCAGTTGTCCCTATTCATTTGGGACTTTTGGTGCTGAAACCAGGGCAGTCCCAGGCGAACCAGGATGTTGGTCACCCTCAGACAAGTGTCAGAGCTGGATCTCAAACTCACTTGGAGCTAAGGCTCTCTATGGGCCCCCTGCGGGGGCATCTTCTCACTAACGCTGGCTCACTCCCGGGACACTCTTGCAGCAATCTGAGACAGCAACGGTCTGCCAAAGTTCTAGTATGATTGGGCTGGCAAACACAGACTGAGTTTATTTGGGCTGCTCTGCACAGAACTCGGACTCAAACTGACTGAGGAGCCAATCCCAGCCCAGCCACTCAGCAGCTGTGTGCCCTCAAACTACTTAACCTGTCTGAGCTTTGGTTTCCTCCTCCGAAGATGGAGGCAAATGCGCCTTCTTCAGCAGGGTCTTTATGAAGATTTGACATCATGCATATGACATAGCCTGTGGTAGGTGTTCTGTAAGTGGTGGTGTTATTAATACATAAAGTATTTTATCCCCGGAGCTAATGGGAAGAACTTCTGCTCCTAGGGGCGGTGTGGAGGTAAGAACCAGAGCTGGCACATTTATTATGAATCAGCGAGCTATGTGGAGCCAAAAATACTCTCCATGGGTACCGTCTCTGTGACTGATATTAAAAATGACTGATTTAAGGGAAAGTGCTTCACCCCTGTTGCAAACTAAGAAGGTAGGGCTGGAGTATTCTCAGCCTTAAATGCTGCCAGTATTTCATCTTTGGATAGTCATAAAGTTAAAGGTTAATAGGCTGTACAAATGACGGAGTTTAAAGGGAAAAATGGGGAGGGGGTGAGGAGCTCGCCGGAGGCCGTGGGCGCGTTGGAGACAGGTGACAGCTCACCTGCGGGAGGAAATACCGAGGTGGGGCTGGCGGGGTGGTTCCTGGCCCTTCTGGTGTCTGCTCCCACGTGGAAACTCCTTATCCCAAGAGCTCTTTTTCTGCGGAGGGGTTTCTTTCCAGGTAGGACTCGAGGACACATGGTCTTGGAGAGATGGAGCTTGGGCAGGGTTGTGAAAGTCGACGCTTAATTCAGAGCCCGGAGTACGAGGCTCTCTGTGGCCTCGAGAGAAGCCTGAAGGCTTCATATGGAACTGAGGCCCCGTTTTCATGCGGTTCACCCTGTGTTCAGAGGTCTGGTTCTCTGCAGCCCAGCAGAATCACTGGGGGGAGGTCGTTTTTCAAATGCAGATTCCTAGGCCCCAGCCCAGATGTGGAGCAGGGGCCCAGGAATCTGTATTTTAGCAAATTTACAACTATCTCCAAAACCTACTACGCTAAGACAGGTTATCCGTGGACATGCTTGAGAAACCCCGAATCAGCAAATGCATTAAGGGTCAAGGTCTCAATCCAGAATCCTGAACCTTCAGTGAGATGAGACTCTGGGGGTTATCAGGTCATGAGCTGCACCCATATCAACCAGGCACTTGTTGAAACTAAGCCCCCAGTGGCTTCTCTGCCAAACATAGTCTTGAAGATGCTAATGAGTGGCCAAAGGTGAGGCCCACTACCCCCGCCCCCACCATCATGGGGAAGTGAAGGCACAGACTAGAAAAGACCTGCCCAAGGTCACAAATGACAGAGCTGGCACAGGCACCACAGACCTCTTCTTTCCGGGGTAAGGGCACAGATTTGCTCTACTGGTACCACGTGGAGCCTTGGTATCACTTCCTTCTATGTATTTGGGCCAGCTCTGTCCTGGGCTCCTTCTGGGGACTGACAAGCAGAGGGTATGTCTGAAATTGTCCTGGCTGCAGGTACATGCATAAGGCTCCCTAGACTTCAAAGTTTGCCCTCAATCTGAAGTTCTATTCATTTACTTTTAAAGACTTTATTTATTCATCAGAGAAAGAGCACAAGCTGGGGGAGCAGCAGGCAGAAGGAGAAGCAGGCTCCCCACTGAGCGGGGACCCTGAGGTGTGGGACTCCATCCCAGGACTGTGGGATCATGACCTGAACCAAAGGCAGACACTTAACCGACTGAGCCACCCAGGTATCCCAAACATCATAGGGTAGCTTTTCTTTTCTTTTTAAGATTTTATTTACTTGAGAGAGAGAGCATGAGCAGAGGGAGGGGCAGAGGGTGAAGGAGAAGCAGAGTCCTCGCTGAGCAGAGAGTCCAACTTGGGGCTCGATTCCAGGACCCTTGGATCACAACCTAAGCAGAAGACAGATGCTTAACCGACTGAACCACCCAGGCTCCCCCAGTCTGAAGTTTGAGATAGAGGAGAAACTGAGCTACCTGCAGACACAAACTGATTTGGGGAAGAAACAAATGTTAAACTTGATTAAGCAGAACCCAGCCGTGTATGTCTCCTCCAGGAGAAGACTTTTTAACTGAGTTTTTTTGCATGCACCAAAAAATACCTTCTCTCTGTAAGGAATTTAACAGATTCCAAAACACACTTTTTGTTGTATTTCCTTAGATCCTCCCAAAAGCACCAGAAGGTACTGGGCACAGTTCTACTTTAGGACAAAGAAACTGAGGCCCAGAAAGGCCAAGTGACTTATTTAAGGTCCTTGGGTGGGCAGAATAATGGTCCCCAAAGATATCCACACCCTAATCTCCCAAACCTATAAATATGTTACCTTCATGCCCAAAGAGACTTTGCCGATGTAATGAAGTTAAGGGTTTTGAGATGGAGAGAGGATTCTGGCTAATCTGGTGGTGATGCAGGTCCCTACAGGGTCAAGAGGGAGGGAGGAGAATCAGAGTGACCCCATGTGAGAAGGACTCACCCCTTCACAGCTGGCTTTGAAGATGGAGGACAGGACCTAGAGCCAAGAAAATTGGGCAGCGCCCAGGAGCTGGAAAAGGCAAGGAAACAGATTCTTTCCTAGACCTAGAAGAGATTCAGCCCTGAAGACACCTTGATTTTATCCTGGTGAGACCCACTTTGGACTTCTGACCTGCAAAACTGTAAGATGAGGAAGTTGCATTGTTTTAAGCCATTGAGTTTGCAGTGCTCTGAAACAGCAGCAATGACACACGAATGCAGTCACACAGAAAAGAGCAGAATTGAACCCAGAGTCGCTGGCTCAGTGCAAGATCCCTACGCTGCGGAGGCCAGTGGGAGGGCTACACCCCTGTAAGGGGAACTACTGTGATTCCTGCTACCTGTCCTCTGAAAGCCAGTGATAACAGCCACCGGATGGATGGTAAACTACTCAAACTCCATGAACACCACCTTCCTTCCTGTCCTCAGACCAGCCTGAGCCCCTTGCTCCATACCCCAGCCTCCTCCCTGGGGGGAAAGGGTACATGATTTGAGAGGCTCAGCCTTGCCCAAACCCCAGAGACACTGGTTCCTTCCTCCTCGCCCAAGGAGGGTCTGAGGGGGATCCCTACGGGGCAAGAATCTAGAAGAATCAGCTGCTTGCCCAACTCCTGACTCTGCCCAGGCTGAGGCAAGCGAATGCCCTCCGGCCCCGGTAGGGTCTGGGGCCTTGGCTGAGCCCTGCAGGACAGTCCCGGGAAGCAGCTTCTTGCGATCAATCTTGCCACAGTCTCCATGAATTTTAAATAATAGCGGCTTTGCTCTTTCTCGCTCGCTCCCTGGGCGCGTCAGACTTGCAGCTTTTACAAGATCATATTTCTTCACATTTTCATACAATTATTTTAAATGGACAAGATAATGTTGAAATTCTTATTTAAAATGTATGCAGGTAGAGAATGAGCCTTCCTGCTTTTTATATTTAACACCAGACGGGGCGATAGAAGGGAATTTTAACAACAGAATTGAAGTGGAAGTGTCTTATGCATTCATGATGGACTCGGGTTTTAAGCAGCTGGTTTTCTTTGATGAATAAATAATTACACCCAAAATAGATAGTTTGGCCATTATTAATCTCATTTTAGACTGTGCACATTTTATTGATTCTTAAGTACAAGAATTTTGCCATTTTCACCAAAGGGCGACTTTCTTAATTAAAATTGTAAGTTAAAGAAAAAAAAGTTTCAGCAGTTTTGTCTGGGGGGGGGCGGAGTGGCAGAAGGCCTGATTGCTTCTAGAATGAATCCTTTCCAGACGAATGACCCCCAGAGATATTTCATGCAACCAGCTCACCTCCAGAGCAGCCAATGAGATCAGCAGAGGCGCAGCCAGAACGGAGAGGCGAAGACAGCACTGCCTGGGGGAGCCTGGGTGCCCATCACCCTCCCGTTCGGCATCTGTCTGTGTGACCCCATTGCTCGCTGCAGCAGCACATATACTAGGATTGGAACGCGTGACCCCAGAAGGCAGAGATGCTTGACCTCCCTGTTCCCTAACCAACTCCCCCCCACTCACCTGGGTATCTCTTGCGCAAACATTAAAGCAATTATGTTTTATTCTGTGAAATGCTTACTAGGATTTTACAAACTGAAAACATTATAAAGAAGAAAATTCAATGATCTTATTGCATAGATAATACATATTGACCTTTATAAAATCAAGGGGGTAGGTATACTCAGAAAGTTCAAGTAGAAAAGAGAAGTAGCGAATATTGATAGAGCACTCGTGTGATTTTCAGCGTACGAGAATTGTGCAAGGCAGACACAACTTTATCCCTGCTTATGGACCATGACATAGATGCTCAGGGACCTGGAGGGACGGGGTCGAGGTTACTCAAGTAAGAAGAGGCATCACTAGGCTTCAAACGCAGCAACCCATCCCTCGTGCCCATTAACGTGAAGATTCTGCTCCGCGACAACTTAAGCGAAAGGTTATAGAGAAAAAGAAAAAGCTACTTGTTCCCCCAGCCCTTCCCACTAAGGGAATCACTGTCATCAATTTCCGGTAATTTCTTCCAGAAAAAAAAAGTTAAATGTTTGCAACAGTATCATGTTCTGCTTACGAATGTCAGAAAGGTGACGTTCTGGGCAGGTCTTGTCCTTGGTAAAACGGTGGGTCTGGTTGAAGCTCCACCCCCACCCCCACCCCCACCCCCAGCTTCCCCGGGGTGGGGGGAGGGCAGCTCCTCTCCTGCTTCATCTGTGGTGGTTGTGACAAGGGAGGCTCGTTGCTGTGGGAGCAGCATGGCGAAACCAGGGGGAGGGCTGTTGCAGCTCCGAAGTATATCACCACCACACAGAGCCTGCCCCTAAAAGAGATTTCAGGGGCGGTGGGGGGCTGGGAGGGTCCGGTGGTGCCTGGTGAGGCTCCGGACAAAGGCTAGATTTGGGCTCCACCTGGGAATTCGTCCTTCTAGACAGAGGAGCAAAGGCATGGGTCAGAAATAAGCGTGGTGTGAAGGGACAAAATCACTCCAGAAAGTTCTTTAAATCAGCCCTAAGTGTAGTACCCATGCCGTGCTTACCTGCCACCTGGGAGACTGACAGGTCACCTCCTGGCAAGCACAGCCCAGTTCCCAGGGTTTTCCTCCATCAGGAAGCAGTTGGTGGGCATTTAGGGACCAGTGGTATGAAGAAGACAGAACTTGAACTCCTGGGGGAACGCTCAGCCACACTCGGAAAGGGACACAGAGACAAGGCTTTGGAGGGAGGAGCAGGGTGTGTCCTGGATCCTATGCTCCCTATCCCTCCCCTCAGTGGCCCTGCGGCACGCATTCAGGCAGGACCCATCTCCCTCACTGGCCACTGGGGAATGAACTGAGGTTGCACGTACATTTGTCTGTGACGACAAATGACCCAAGTCTGTGGGGAGGCCAGCCAGGCCTCGTTGGGGTCATCGACTCATAACCATTCAACCACTAAAAATTCCAGTGGATTGCCAGATTTATCCTAGTGGCAAATGGTGACACTTACTTGGTTATCTTTACTAATGCCAAATCGATTTCACCTAACTTCTTTGCTGTCCTGAAAGCCAGTGAGGAAATGGGGCACGTGCTCAGAATTTCACTTGACACGTCACTTCCCTCAAAGAGCTCCTGAGTTCTGTAGCCATTCCTACTTAACGTGCTGTCTCCAGTGTCTGAGATTTACAACTAATTCTGGTAAAATTTCAGGGGAATTGGAATGGTTATGGCTGTTTTTCTTTGATGGAGAATCAAACATGTGACTTGAGTGAATACTTGCCTTTTATTACCCATCCCTGTCCGTAAAATATCTGGTTTATGTGCCAAGAAAAGTATAAACATATGGCACAGTATTGGTTTTTCAGTAACTTGGCTTAAGCCAAAGGGGGAAAAAAATCCCATCCTGACACTATTTATGAAACAATTAATGTTGTCAACAGCCTTCCCGCCTGCTGAGTTACACACAGCCGCGTAGGCCATGATGACTCCAAGAAGTGTCAACAATTCTAATATGAACTGTTGAAGCAAATCCATTTGAAAGGACTTATTTCTATGACTTATAAAACGTGATGATAGATTGCTCTCCAACTATAGAACACAAAAGATGCCTTATTCTCCGGTAGAATTCCCCCACCATAAAGCTAATGTCAAGATAACAAGCAACCATGATGTGCCAGGCATTTCCACAAATAGGACCTCACTGAATCCTAACAACAACCAGATGAGGTGGATAGTATTATTGTCATGGGCCATCTTATAGCTGAAAAAGCTAATTCTCACTGAGGTCAAATAGCTAGTTCAAGGTCACGTTTAAAGGCTGCACAAGGAATTTTGTCTCAGCCAGCATGGACGGCTATAACAGAATACCCTACCCTGGGTGGCTTACACAACAGAAATGTATTTCTTCCGGTTCTGGAGGCTGGAAGTCCCAGATCAAGGTGCCAGCAGGGTCCGGTTCTGGTGAGAGCCCTCTTCCTGGCTCCTTGCTGTGTCCTCACAGGGCAGAGAGCTCTGGTCCCTTCCTCTTTCTACAAGGTGATAATACCATCATGGGAGCTCCCCCCACATGACCTCATCCAAACCTAATTACCTCCCAAAGGCCCCATCTCCTAATGCCATCACATTGGGGATTCAGGCTTCGACATGGATTTGGGGGGAGCACAAACAAGACATATACAGACTTTCAGTCTCTAGCAAATTCAAACTGATTTTTGGGATCTAAAGGACTGTGTGTCCCACAGCGGGTCACGGAGAGGGGCCTGTGTCGAAGCTCACCTAAATGAATTTGACTTTCAAAATCAGTTTTTAAAAAGGCAAAATACCACGGACTACTTTTGAAAACTGTTTGACAGTTTTCCGTAAACTTAACGTATTAAACATAATCCTACCGGGTGACCAAGCAATTCCACTCCTAAGCATTTACTCAACAAAAATGGACACATAGGTCCACAAAGACTTGCACAGAAAAGTCCGTAGCATCCCTAAGCCGGGAACAACGCAAACACATTTCAGCAGGTAAAGAGGTAAACAAACGGGTACATCCATACACCAGTACACTGGTCAACAAAAGGGGTGAACTACTGGTGCCAGCAACAATTTGGATCAAGCCCCAGAACATTCTGCTGAGCTGAAGAAGCCAGACACCAGAGAATAGATATTACATGAGTCCATTTACGTATATGAAATTCTAGAATGGACAAAACTAATCTATAGTGACAGAAAGCAGGTCAGTGTTTGCCTGAGGCTCGGGAGGGAGGTTGATTGCAAAGAAGTGGCTAGGAACTATCTGGGCAAATGGAAATGCTCTCTCTCTCTCTCTCAACGTGGCGGTGGTTACACGGGTGTGTGCATTTGACAAAACTCATTGAACTGTGCACTTTAAACTGCTACATTTTTATGGCATGCAAATTATACCTCAATAATGTTTTCAACAAGGCAAGATGGTAGGGCATATTGAAGAGACCTTGCTCTCGAGGTGTGAGGACCTGACCTCCTTGGCCCCACAATTTTATAGACTCATCCCATGGCATGAGAACCTGTTACTTAACTTCTCTGAGCCCCAGCTTCTGCATCCCTTGAGCAGAGAAGACCCTAAGGCTGCACTGGGGAGGGTTCATTTGGGTGGCACAGAATGGAATCCTGAAGCAGATTTCCCAGAGACATTTACAACACTTCTGCTTAGCCCTGGGTGCCTAAAACCTAATAGCATGGTCCTTCCAGCTGCAAGGAAGTCCTTCATTCCAGGTAGCGAAGTCCCCTCCTAAAATCTGTTTCCAGGGAGAGGGACGAGTATGTTGGAGGAGGCATCCAACAGCCTCTGCCCCCAAACAGTTCTTCCCGAATAATTTGATCATCCGAAGAATCCACACACCTATTCTGTGGAGCTCAGAGCACACGGTTACTGATACCGACTATCAATTAGATATTAGTAATTATTCCTTTTCTGAATGGAATTGTGTTCTCTGCAAAAGCTGTGACTTCAGAAGTTCACTCAATAGCACCTGCCTCTAGTTCTTTGTGCCTCCATCCCTCTGCCAGCCGTCGAATTCCTGGCAGGGTCAGCCAACTGCTCAAGTCTAGGCCTCATGTGCAGTAATTATTAAAATAGTAACAAATACAATCTTGACAACCACAGACATGCATGAGCCCATGCCGTGTTCCAGGAGCTGTGCTAAGTGCTTCATATTCATTTTTCTACTTAATTCTTTTCTCTCCACACCACCGCGAACTTCAGCGGCGGACATCTTGGGTGCTTGGGCAGCCCAACATGGGAACCCTTGCAGGGACCCGGATCTCGGAGGCGGAGGCGGAGGCTCACTTCTGCTCTGGAAGCTGCGGGGATACCTCCACTCCTCCCACCCCTGGCAGAAGGACGTGTCACGTGACCGGGGCTTGACCAATCAGATGCTCCTGCTGGGACTCTGCTCCTTGGGAGGAACAAGACATTTGGTGGTGGGTCCCAGCAGAGGCTGGTGGCCCTGCTGCCGGAGACCCTCAGCCCCCAAGCCTCCTCCCCGCCCGCCCACACACACACACTGGCAGCCGCTGCAGCAGCCAAGCTCCAATTAGAACGTGCTTCTGGCCCGACTGTACGCGCACAGCTGTCTAGACTCCTTTGGTCCCTGCTTTTTTCTGAGCCAGGTCTCCGGTCTTCCCATCTCTTCTTCACTTGCCCCGTATCCTTGCAAAGAATTTCTCTCTGCGGAATCTCACTGCCCCTTCCGCTCGGACCTGGCATGAGCTTGTACCTGGAGGTACCAGATGTCACCTCTGTAAGCAGGTTCGAGACTGGCCTCTGACTCCGCACCTGAGCCCAGACTCTCTTAAATTCTGCGTGGAAATGGCTCCTCCACTTTCTGTCCCCAGCCTCTCTCCCTTTCAGGGCTCCAAACCAGTTTCCTGGACTGGGAGAAAGGAGGCAGACACTGTTGTTTCAAGTTAAACAAAATTGAAATAAAATCATTGCTCTTCCCTCTGCCAAAAATCAAACACAAACAACAAAAACAAAAACCAACTTCATCCAAATTATTAACTTATCAAAAAATAAACCATCAGGTCATCACATTTAAAAATGAGCCAAATTCTAAATCCACTTGTGCATTTAGCTAGGAACCACCATGCTACCAAAATAATATTAAATACTCTGCACACATATAAACCGACTTCTGATATTCAGATGGAATCTGCAGGAATAGACTCATCCACTGTTTGAGCTGGCTGGTCCTGTCAGGACACGGCCAGTTTAATTCATTCTTAACCATCAGCTTCTCCATTAAGCGAATTCCCCGATCTACTATAATTTGTTCAAATAAACTTATTTGAATTTATTTGACAATCATTCTGTCCTTAGATTTCAAAACAAATAGAAACCCACACCAACAAGGAAAACTTATGCTGGTGTAAATTCCCAGTAGTGATGCAAGAATATTTCTCATCTTCACCAACATCAAGCATTATCTTTCCCCCTTAGTTTTGCTAATTTAACAATAAAGAAGTATTTCATTGATGTTTTTATTTGCATTTGTTTGACTGATAGTGTAATCTGTTCATTATCATAAACTAACTTCTGAACTAAAGGCACTATGAACTTGTGAACTATGAAAGGCACGTAACTCAGATATATTGCCCTGCTGGTTCTCCTTTTTTTCAGAATTTTCCATGTGCTTCCTTGTGGTTCCCATTTCCTCCCTCTCCACTCCCCTCTGATGGCCTTTGATCTTAACTAAACTCCATCCTCCCTCACTTTTGTCTGTGCCTTCTCAAAACGTTCTTGGCAGGTGTCTTAAATATTTGTTGTCACAAAGAAAAGAGAGGACCCTTGGAGTCGGGCTGACCTGGGTTCAAATCCAGCAGTTGCTGCCTATTTGCCGTATAATCTCAGGCAAGGTGTCTGAGTCTCAGCTTCCTTGTCTGTACAGTAGGGTGACCACGACACTTAGGGTCAAGGTCAAGTTCAGCACAGAGCCTGGCACGCAGAGGCTCAGTAGCAGCTCCCATTATGATTGTGGTTTCCCCAATTCCTTGTCGGTCTCATTTTCAAGATCACCTTTCCCATTCCTCTGTCCCGGACCTGTTACTTTTTAGCTGGGTAACTCAGCAAGGCGTATATTGGAACAATTCTTACACTATGCTATTAGAAGTGAAATTTCTTGTATTATTTAATAATGATACTTTTTTGCTATTTTTAAATAATGGAAAATGTGTGAACTGTGCCTCTCCTTATTGCCAGGTGCTCCATTACTGTAAATTGTAAAATAACATTTTAGTGAGTAATATTCCTTCTTCAGATCATACATCAAGTATATGTCATCTTCATTGTTTAATTGACGCTTTATTCCCCCCATTAAGATACAAGCAGAAATAAATTTCACTTCCCCTCCTGTAGATGCAATTTCATTTCGATCACACGTGTCAGTGGGAGCAATAAAACATCAATTAAGCAATGAAATCGTGACAAATACATGGCATTTGATGCATAATTACCCCCTCCAATCTCGTTTTCCCCAAGGCCAAGGCTTCCCGGGCCATTTACGTTCTGTTTCACCCTCTGAAATCAAGCCTGAGCTTTCACTCCTCTTCCCCCAGGATGGGTATCTTGAATTCATCCCACCCAGAAGGCCCTGGGCTAGGGGTTTGGGTCTTATCATCACAAAGTAGTGGTCTTGTTATTCAAGTGAGGAAACTGAGTCTCAGGGAGGCGAAAGCCTTGGAAGTCCTGTCCAGGGTCCCTCCAGCCCCATCTCCTGGGATCAGAGGTGGGGAGGGACCTCAAGCCAGCTCACTTTCCTCCGGACCATTCATGACTCCAGGGCAGGGTAGGTTCCCATACAGAAGGAAGGTAGGAAGGAAAGCACTAGGCGCAAGGGCTTATATCTCAGAGAAGTGGGGCTCCCTGGGAGGTCTGGGGTGGCGGAGACTTGGCTGAGATGGCCCTCTCTCCACGCCACGCCCCCAGAGGCTGGCTGACATTCTGAAAGCATGTTTGTGTGTCCCGTAGGTGCTGGGGCAGTTCGTGGGGACCCCTGTGGGGCGGAGTGCAGTGGAGAGCATGGCACGGGGGGCGGGGGGAGATCCTCTTGCCTGGGGAAGCAGAGGGAGGGACGGACACAGTAACCCAAAGCGAGCGCTCAATGACGAGTGTTCCATGGATTAAACATAGTTGAAGCAGCCACACTGCTCTACCCCCGGAGCCTGCCTAGTGCCTGGGCTGGAGGCAGCACGGAAGGGAATTTGCTCCCGGGCCCACGGGCTGGGCAGGCAGAGCTGGCCAGCTCTGATGATCCCAGGAATGCTCAATGTTTGGGGGGCCTCTGCCACCTCCTGGAACCGGCGGTGGCTCCCTTTTTCAGGAAAGGCTGTCACAATGGGACCGTGGTGGCGGGCGGAGGGAGAAGGCGTGTGAAATGGGCCGCGCCTGAGGTGCCATCGGGGGGGATGTTGAACTTCCACTCCCTGTCTCTGAAGAGTAATTTTCTGCAGAGACATGAAGAATAATAGGAGGAACTTGGCTCATTTTGGCAAATTGCTCCAATTTTCCCGCATTCTCGGCCCCCTGTATCACCTGCCCCCACCTGTCTATTTGGGCCACTTAATGCTCTGGATTCGGACCTAATAGAGGCTGTTTGTTTGGCCCTGGCCCAAAGGCTAGACTTGTTTTCAGGACAGAAGCTGGAAGAAAAACCAATCTGGACATCTAAATCACAGCCAGGACTCATTACATAAATGATATATTTACACAATTGATCCCTTTTCTACTGGGTAATTAATCCGGCATCGGAACTCTTAACGATTTCATTGTCATACGTTCCAACTGAAATGGTTGCCACAAATTTGCAAAGACAAGGCACGGATTGAGGAGAGGGCCTTCTTTTGTCTGCGGATCAGGGGCTGCTTCCCCATCGTTTCAGTATTGCTACCAAAATGGGGGAAAGCCGGCGGATAGCCCCCAAAACGCAAACGCGGATAGATGGAGTCTGTCTTGGTGCAGGTCTTGCTGGATTAGGTTGTTTAAGGGTTAGAGGGGGCCTGGGGCAGAGGAAACTCAAATCCAGAAGTTATAGATCGGAGTCCTGCCTCCACCACTGAATAGGTGGGTGCAGGTGTCCAGCCAGATCCCCAGATCCTCTACACACGCATCCGCCCCACACCACCCCGGCGTTGGGTCCCTCTGCTTCCCATTACAAGCAGTGACTTTTTGGCAGGACGGCCGAGGGGCTACTGCCCGGACGATAAGGCTGCTGCAGTTTAAGTGCCTGGGACTTTGTGTCCCCCCAGGGTGGCCTGACCCAGACTGCTTCCAGGGAAGCAGGAGCGTGACAGATGCAGCACCTTTGCCTCTGACTAGGACACTTGGAGGCAAAACTGACTCATCGGGGCTCCCCCACGGGATCAGAATGAGCCCACCCACTGCAGAACCTGGCCTGGAGTTGCAGCTGACTTGGCTTCCTGGTCTTCCCTGTCCCGCTCTCCACATGCCTTCCCAGTCCCCCCAGGACCGCTGCCACAATCAAGGAAATCCTTACCTTCGGGATCTGGATCTGCTCCAGGGGGCCCCCCCGACCTGGGACAACAGTGTGTAGCTGAGTGACCTTGGCAGGCCTCTTGCCTCTCTGCACCTCCGAGCCATCACCTGGGAAGTAGACAAAATAGTAAGTCATTCCACCTGTTGCCAACAGCTGGTGTTGATGGGGGGTGTGCCAGGAGCCTTCCATGAGACGCTTCCACACATGCGCTCCTCTGATGCTCTCGCGGCTCTAGGAGGAAGACACTCATATGACCCCTGTAATACAGACGCATCCTTGAGGCACCGAGCGGTAAGCACTTTGTCCTCATTCGGCCGGCTGGTACGGGGCAGGGACAGAACTCAAACCCAGGCAGGCCAGCTGCAGGGCCGCTCTCCCTTTGCCCCTCCCTCCTGCCCTGCGCAGCCCTCCCTGCCGCGCTCTGGGCCAGACTGAACTATGGAAGCAGAGGAGCTGGATCGCTCCAGCACAAGGGATGCTCACCGGGCGCCTGGGTGGCTCAGTGGGTTAAAGCCTCTGCCTGCCGCTCAGGTCATGATCTCAGGGTCCTGGGATCGAGGCCTGCATCGGGCTCCCTGCTCGGCAGGGAG
>LNAC01000001.1:8323731-8337085 GCA_002007465.1 Ailurus styani | reverse complement strand
TCTCTCTCTCTCTCTCTCTCTCTCTCTCTCTCTCTCTCTCTCTCTGTCATATAAATAAGTAAAATCTTTAACAACAAAACAAGGGATGCTCACCGGCCGCACTTCTCCCTCCTTAGTCCCCAGGAAGACAGGGGAGTGAGGTTGTTCGGTCATGGGCACTGCCACATCACCACTGCCTCCCTTTCCAGGGAAAGGCAGAAGCACCCCTCCCCCAGCCAAATGCCACAGCTTTTCCTGCCTCAAGAGGCTCTTGCCTAGCTCAAAGGACCCAACATGCCGCTTCCTGGAGAAGCCATGCTGGCCTGCGCCCTTTGCAGATGAAAACACCTGTGGGTCTGGGGTTCCTGGCTAGCTCAGTCAATGGAGCACGATACTCTGGATCCTGGGGTCATGCGTTCGAGTCCCACACTGGGCGTGGAGCCTACTTTAAAAAAATAAAATATTAAAACAAACACCTGTGCAACATAAAGGGGTAGTAGCTATGTCCTAATGTCACATCCAAGATTTGCTGAGAGAAATCCCTCATGAGGTGTCTGCATCACCCCAGGCCTCTCAGCTGGGTCAGCCAAGGACCCTTTGCTGGTTGCACCTGCCCAGACTCTCCCTGACCCTCCAAACCCAGGCTGACTGCTCAGGTCTGACATCTCAAGCTTCCTACTTATTCACAGCTTCCTACTTATGGGTATTCTCTACCAGGGACACGGTATAGCATAGATTTAAGAGAGTGTCCATGAGGCTGAGGCATTTGGCATCACGACTGACTCCTACTCTATAAACACATGCTACAAGTATCTTAGGGAACTTTTTTTAGTCATGCACACTTGAGCAAGAATCAGTCTAAACTGATAAGACTCTTTCTAAATTGACAGGTGAGAGTAAGTTCTCAAGCTAGCCAAAACAGAAAAGGGAAATTTAGCATAAGCATACATAGAACCTAAAGATGGAAGTGCAGTCAGACCTCAGGAGGTGAGTGCAACTAGAGACAAGAAAGCCATCAGGGATAGGACCAGCTCCTCTCTGTTGGGCAACCTCTTCCTTCTCTCTCTCCACACCTACTTCCTCCACTTCATCATGCATGTGGCTAGAAAAACATGTCCAAACCCTTCCAGGCAGTGGGCACTGCCATGTGTTACAAGCACAGTTATGGCGAATGCAGGGTGGGGAGGCAAAGAGAGGGGCGATCGCCAGACAAGGAGCTGTCTCAATAACCCGAGGCCCATTTCATGCTAGGAGTGAGAGTATAAAGTGGTGGGCACAAGGGAAGGCAGCGGGGGTCTGTGAAAAAGAAAATGCTAAATGCTGTGCTGGGCGCCTGGGTGGCTCAGTGGGTTAAAGCCTCTGCCTTCAGCTCAGGTCATGATCTCAGGGTCCTGGGATCGAGGCCCGCATCGGGCTCTCTGCTCAGCCGGGAGCCTGCTTCCTCCTCTCCCTCTGCCTGCCTCTCTGCCTACTTGTGATCTGATCTCTCTGTGTCAAATAAAAAAATAAAATCTTTAAAATGCTGTGCTTGGAATTCATACCTTGGTCCTGCCCCTTCCAACTTTGGGTCCTTGGGTAGGCTTATCAGCTTCTACATCCTCAGGTGTAATCTTGCAGATTGGAGAGAACTGAATGCGATAACATTCATTTAACATGTGCCCAGCCAGCGCCAGCCCTGGAGTAGATGCCCAGGACATTTTGATGAGAGGGTGACGGAGAAAAATGTCACTCTTGGTAAAGGTTTGCCCTGATCACTGGGCTTAATCTCCAGGTTCGACCATCTGGAAATTAAATCTACAGTTAAAGTCAAATGATGTGGGAGGCTACACACTAGAACTGTCAAACGAGAGGATTCTTTTATACTGTTGGCCATTAAAAAATCGTATCATTTTCCTGCTTCTTTTTTTTCAAAGTCTGAAATCTTATTTCTCTCATTTACTAGTTTGGCTTCCCCACCAGAGTGTGAACCCCGGGCGATTGGGGCCCTCCTTTGTCCTGGTCATCCCTGTCTCCCCACAGCATAGGTTGGCATCTGGCACTCAGCAGGTAATCAAGAAATATTAATCCTGCTGGAGGGTGTGCCCACCGTCTAACTCATGGTGACCGTGGAAACACCCAATCCCGATGTCACAGTGATCTGGTTGACCAGATAGAAACCAGGTAGAATTGGACAGGGAAACACCACAAACCACTACAGTGTTAGGACATTTATAAGTTTGGGTAGAACCCAGCTGTATTTAAGTTTTGAAATTATAATCTATATGCACCTATATGTACTACCAGGTCATTTTTGCTGAGAATTGTGTTTGAAACTCCAGGACTCTTGTTAGTCCGGAAAGGGCCGGGTCCAGAATATTGTGGGTAAACTAGCGTTCCCTCTGTCTTGTTGTTTTCTCTTATTCTACCCAACCAATCTAAACCCAGGTTCATTATTACCCTTCTTGGTATCAACCACCATTTATTATGTGAGCTGGAGAATGGAGCCTCAGTTTGGCTGAGAAATTTTACTTGAAGCTAAGTGTCCGATCAGACTTGGCTCCTCACCAGAGGCTGGGCTCTGGTCTGTCTAGTCTGGGGCCCAAGCTAAAAGAACAGCCTAAACCAAGCAGACAGCCAGACCTGAAGTCAAGGGACAAGCAAGTGCACGCATCATCATAAGACGAAAGCAAGTCCGGGGCCAAGCTGGAGGTCTTTAGAGTGAAAAGGACGATCCTCCCATGGATCGGCTGAATATTTTGAACAGAAATTTAATCTGCCACCTCCTCAAACCAGGTTGTCTTCTATGTTCCCTAAAGGATGGTACTTCCTTAACTCTAAGGTAGATATGCTTTTATACTTAATATTTCTGAAATTGAGATATGAATGACAATTAGTGTGTTTATTTACTGTAGTGAATTCATGCTTTTTTTTTTTTTACCTAAAAGGCTGTTATGAAATTGATGGTGTACTTTAAGATTGATCGTGTCTGAGAATTGTGGAAATCCAGTAATTCTATTCCCATGGCCATCTCCCCATTCAGACCCTCATAATCTATCTCCCAAACTGTAGCCACAGCCTCCTGCCTGGTCTCCCAGCCACCAGACTCTCCCTGCTCCCACCCACCCTCACTCTAATGGCAGATTTCTCTTCATGAAGTAGAGCTTCAGTCCTGCTGTGCCCTGGCTCCAACACCTTCTGTGGCTCCCTACTACTACAAGAATATCCCAGCTCTCTAACTGGGCATTAGGATTCTCATGACGTGGACCCAGTCTGCCTTTATAGCGAACTCTTGCTCCGACGCACCACAAATGGGACAACCCCATCCTCCGTCTGCAAGTGTCTGGGTCTCTGCATGGAGTGCCCTCTACCCCCTCCCATCCATGGAGTGCCCTCCACACCCTCCCATCCATGCTTGTTGAAATCCCCTCCACCTTAAAGGCTGGGCTTCCATGCCACTTTCCTCTCCTCCCCTTCACCATGAGACTTTCCAAGACAGCTGCCCCCAGCTTCTCAGATGTCACTTGATGCTTTCTCTCTATCTCTGTGCTGACATTCATCCCGTCCCAACTTGACTTTATAGCTGGTTGTGCCCCCTTTCTGTCTCCTGCCCTAGATGGTAAGTTCCCAGAGGGCAGAGACCACATCCTGATCAACCCTGTGCCCCTTTAAGGGGTCCGGATACACAGTAGTTGCTTAATATATGTTTGTCAAGTTGAATTCCATTTTTCAGCCGTCTAGACACCCTGCGTTGCAGAAAAACAACATCCACCCCCAGGAGTATCAGTATGCAAACCACCCAAATCACAACATCCTGCACACTTCAGGGGAAACAGTTCATCTGATCAATTATTGCAACCCTTTCAGAGTTTTAGAAAATGTTGACACCTTTCAGGGAGGAATCTCCAGGGCTGGAGTTACTTTAGGACCTCCTATTTATGGAGAAAATTGGGGCAAACTCGTGTCCAGGGATGACTGCCTCCTTTCTGCCTGGCGTTTCTGAGAGAACCAGCCTCGTCAAAGGTCAGTTGTGGACAGCGAGTGTGGGAATGCTCTTCTTGTTCAATTGTGTCTAATCTGCAGGAGTTTCTCAGGGAAGTGAGAAAAAGGCACAGCGCAATCACAGTTTGAGCTGGATCTGTCTAGTGCCACCCTTTACTCTGTGGATGAGGAAACAGGGACAAATGAGCAGCACGGAGAAGAGGTGACTCAGCCACACCGCCCAGGACTGACCGCCAGTGACACCCAGGACTGACTCAGATCCAGGCTCCAAGCACCTCCCCCTGTTACTGAGTATTCGTATCCGCTCCCTGCCCAAGTCCATATGTCAAAGCCCTGACCTCCAAGGCGATGGTCTTTGGAGGTGCGGCCTCCAGGAGGTGATCAGGTCATTAGGGAGGAGCCCTTGAGAATGGGATAAATGCCCTTGTACGAGGCACGATGTGAGAGATTTCTCTCTCACTGCCATGTGAGGGTACAACAGGGGCCCAGCTGTCTGTAAATCAGGAACAGGGTGTCACGAGAACCCAGCCATGCTGACACCCTGATCTCAAACTTCCAGCCTCTGGAACCATGAGAGACAAGTATTTGCTGTCTAAGCCCCCCAGTCTATGATATTTTTGTTGCAGCAGCCTGGACGGACTAATACACCCTGTCCCTTCCTCCAGCCCTCTGTCCACACGCCCCACATTTGATCAGCTCCCATTTACTGAGCAGGGACTAGCCAGATACCACACCAAGCACGCCTCACTCATGACCTCATCTCAGGCCCACAGCTGTGCAAGAAGTGGGCACTGTCATGGCCACCATCCAGTGAGGAGACCAAGGTGACAGGGAAGCAGACAACTTGTTGAAATTCGTGCAGCCCAGAAGGAGCCAGGTTGGGATGAAAGTAAGCTCTGCCTTGCTTTAGATTCTAAACAACTGCTCCATGTTGCTCCCCACTTCCCAGCTGGATTCCCATTCCCTGTCAGGCCCATTGTAACTACGACGAGAGGAGAGAACTTCCTTTGGCGACATCATGGCAAAATTCTGAGCCCTGTGTGAAGACATTAGCTCAATCTGGATGACTCTGCAGCAGAGGGCCTGATGCTGACTACTAATGAAAGGATTTGTTCCCAGTTGTCAGGGAGGGTAAAGGCTCAGCAAAGCAGATGAGGAAGAGGAAGGCAAGTTGTCAACTTTCCTGAGACCTAGTATTTTTGTTTTGTTTTCTGAGAGGGAGTAATAAATACCCTCGATCACAGAGTCCTAAGGAAGATGTGGGAGGTCGGGTGAGAAAGTGCTTTGCAGAATGCAGCACATCTGAGGCCTGGCCAGGGTGATCTGGAGAGTTCTGGGAGTACAGGACCTCTCTGGTACCTCAGCTCTGACCCTAGCTGGAGCCTTGCTTCCTTGTTCCTATGGACTGAGTTGTGTCCTCCTCCCCCACCCAAATTCACGTGTTGAGGTCCTAACCCCCAGCGTGATCGTATCTGGAGATGGGGCTGCGGGGAGGTCATGAGAATGAAGCCTCATAATGGCCGTGAGCCTCTGTCTGCCATGTGAGGACACGGCAAGAAGGCAGCCTTCCGCCAATCAGGAGGAGGACTCTCGCCAGACACCAAATCACTGGCACCTTGATCTTGGGCTTCCCAGCTTCCTGCCCCTCCCTCCTCTCACAAACCCTCAACTTATTCAAGTGACCTTTCCAGAACTTAAACTTGATCATATCCTCTTGCTTCCTGTTGAAAATCTTTCCACGGCTCCCCCATTGCCTACCTCTTCAAGAGGCTGCCCTTCCTTCACCAAAGCATGCGCGCTGAGAAGGCAATAGTGTTAGTCAGTTGGTAAGACAGATGTTACCTACTCATGGAAGTGACATCCTTCACCTTTGCTGTCTTCTCTTGGTTAGAATCAAGTTATTAGGCCCAGTCCACACTCGAGGGGAGTGGGATCACACGAGGTCATGGATGCTAGGAGGCAGGGATCACTGGGGGCTGTTGTGTCCCCCAAAAAGTTGTGTTGGAGTCCTAACTCCCAGTACTTGTGAATCTGACCTTATTTGGAAATAAGGTCTTTGCAGGTGTAAGATATGAATCAAGGTAAATTAGAAGTTACTGGGTTAGAGTGGGCCCCAAATCCGAGAACTGGGATCCTAATAAGAAGACCATGTAAAGACACGGGGACACATGGAGAGGGAAGATGGCTATGGGAAGACAGAGGCAGAAATTAGAGCAACAAAGCAACAGGCCAAGGAAAGACGAAGACTGCCGGATGCCACCAGGCACGAGGAGAAAGGCACTCCTCCCCAGAACCGATTCCTCTCTGGTACCTCACAGGGAGCACGGTCCTGCCAACTCCCCGATTTCAGATTTATAGCCTCCAGAACTGTGAAAGGATGCATTTCTGGATCCCCCTGTCTGTGGCTCTGTTATGACAGCCCTAGGAAACCAGTACGTGGATCATGCGAGAAATCTGCCTCCCCCAGCTAACAGAAATGGGAGATTCCTGAGCCCGCGACTTCACCACCACCACGTGATTTGGTGAGTTTGGTGGAGTCTTGTTGACTTTGACACAGGAATTCAAGGGCCCACAGCTTCTCTGGTCAGGTGTCACCCTCCAGACTTCTGTGTGTGCCCCCTGCCCGGCACGCGAAGCCCTTTTCCAACTTCTCTGGCCATATCCTGGCTGTGTCCTCTGCCTCTGTCCTTCTCTCTTCTCTACCTAATAAGGTATTCATTGAGACTCTAGTTGAACACCTCCTCCAAGAAGCCTCCGCTGACCACACCATACCACCAGACTGAATTTGTTTGTCAAAATTCATCTAACCATACTCTCAGAATGTGTGCATTTCTTTGCATGGTACATTGTCCTCAAAAAAGTTGATTTTGTGGGGGGGAGGAAGGAGCAGGAGGAGGGGGGGAAGAGAGAGACTCTTAAGCAGGCTCCATGCCCGGTGGGGAGCCCGACATGGGGCTCAATCTCATGACCCCGATCATGACCTGAGCCGAAATCAAGAGTCGGATGCTTAACCCACTGAGCCACCCAGGTGCTCCAAAAGCTGGGTTTTTTAAAGCCCACAACTCTGTGGTGGTCCTCCTATTTCACTCAGAATAAAGAAAAAATTCCTAGCAAGGCCTCCAGAGGCCCATGTGTTGGGCAACTCTGACGTCTCATACCTCACCTACTGTGCTCCCTTTGGTCACACTGCCATGCAACATCCGGGGCATCCCTCTGCCTCGAGCTCTTAAGTGCTTCCGTCTCCCCGGAACACTCAGCCTAACATCACACCTCCTCAGAGTCTTTGCTTACACCCTGCCTTCTCAGGCAGCCTCACCTGACCACCTGATTTGATGCTATGATACCCCCCTGCCTCGGTGACCTGTTCCCCTTTAAGTTTTTCCCCATGCCAGTTATCACCCCTAATATATTATAATTTACTTGCTCCCCCTACTAGAATGTAAGTTCCCCAAAGGCAGGGAACTTTGTTTTGTTCCCTGATATATCTCAAGTGCCCAGAAGGGAGTCTGGCTGGTATTAGGTGCTCAACAAACATTGACTGGATACATTATGGTGATATTCTTAGTATCTAGCAAGACTTGCTTTGGAAATCCCGGCCTGTCTCAGCAATGGGGGAGAATCCAAGGAAAAGCGGCTATGTCCACAGGGGGGCCTTAAGTAATGTCAAGGATGGCAGCCTCCCCCTGAACAGAGGTGTGGAGAGCACAGGTGTTCTCACAGGGCCAGACCCGGGAGTGGGGAAGACCCAAGGGAGCAGTCTGATAGCCTGTGAAGCATTTTCTACGATAAGTATCTTCTTCTAAGATACAACGGGTGCCCTGACTTGTTTTCCTAATAGAGTCATTTTGGTGCACCCCATTGTTTTCCAGATGGAGAGCCTGGGATACAGAGAAGTTCAGAGTCTGGTCAAAGGTCACAGCAAATCATTAGCTGGAGCCTACCTACAAAATATCCAAACACTTACAAAGAGTAGGACATAGGACATGGTAGAGCAAAATGCCAAAAAAAAAAAAAAAAAAAAAAAAGCATTTGTTTTCCCCTGATGAGAACACATGAGAGTTTCTTGTTTGGAGAGAAAGTATTTTTTTTTTAAGATTTTATTTATTTATTTGAGAGAGTGAGCACAAGCAGTGGTAGGGGGAGAGGCCGAGGGAGAAGCGGACTCCTCGTTGAGCCCAGAGCCTGATGTGGGGCTCCAACCCAGGACCCTGAGATCACAACCTGAGCCGAAGGCAGTCACCCACCTGCGCAGGAGAGAAGGGCTTTTTTAAGAAGATGGGGGGGGGGCGGTGCCTGGGTGGCTCAGTCGTTAAGTATCTGCCTTCGGCCCAGGTCATGATCCCAGGATCCCTGGATCGAGCCCCACATCAGGCTCCCTGCTCTGTGGGAAACCTGCTTCTCCCTCTCCCACTCCCCCTGCTTGTATTCCCTCTCTTGATGTCTCTCTCTCTGTCAAATAAATAAATAAAATTTAAAAAAAAAAAAGAAGACAAGGGAACTAGGAAGAGGAAGTCAGGAATGGGAGAACTAACTTGCTCCTTGATAGTAGATTAAGGCCTCCTTGGGGCAAGGCAGCAATTCCTGAGTTATCTCTCTGTTCTAAGACTGCTAGCTTTCATTGGAGAAATCCTCTAAGAATGGATTCCTGGGGACACCTGTGTGGCTCAGTGGTTAGGCGTCTGCCTTCGGCTCAGGTCATGATCCCAGGGTCCTGGGATCGAGCCCCACATCGGGCTCCCTGCTCTGCGGGAAGCCCGCTTCTCCCTCTCTCACTCCCACTGCTTGTGTTCCCTCTCTCACTGTCTCTCTCTGTCAAATAAATAAATAAAATCTTAAAAAAAAAAAAGGAGGAGGAGAAGAATGGCTTTCTGGCCCATTCTGGGCTCATCCTAAAAACTGAATAAAGGATACCATTAAGCAGAGAGAGCCCGCTTACATAGACAGGCTGTGTGCTGTCCTTTTAACAGCTGCCCTTATAACAGCACCCTGAGGTTCATTATCCTTTAGGACTCTCTCTACCTTGCCCGTGTCATACTCGCTGTGTCTCAGTTTCCTTCTCCGTCAAAGAGGAATCATAATAGCACACACCTCCCCAGGTTATAGTGCCGGCCAGATAGTGGGGACTCGATGACTGTTAGCTGATATTGCGCCCATGCAATTATCACCGTTAACTCTTGGGAAAGGGCTAGACATTCAGTCACTCTAAGGAAATTATACTTGACTCAGGATGCAGATGTGACCCATCTTAGAGTCACAATCGTTATCCAGAGGGAGGGGTCTTTGGCAACATTCCTGGCAGCCCTGGAACAGAATGGAAGAACTTTCCAGTAAAGAGGGCCAGAGCACATGCAGACTGGGGCACAGTTTCCCCAAGATCATTCCTCCAGACTTTTATCGATTCTGCCTGCAAATCAAGGACCTGCTGGGTGAGAAGAGTGAAGAGCTGAAGTGTGGTCATCAGAGCCAGTTCCGGCCATGTGGGGAGCCTCCAGGCCTGGGAGCTTGGCAGCCTTAGCTAAAAGGCTGAGCAGAGCCTCTCCACTCCATGGGTAAGCAGGTGGGCTCTCCCAGGAAGCTGTACATCCAAGGAGGACCCTGTGGAGGAAAGCAGGTGACGTTCTAAAGAATATGGACCTGCTCCCCTCCCCTGGAGAACTCACTACTTACCGACTTGTAAGTGTGCATATATGTGTATCTGTTGTGTGTGGTGGTCATGGGAGGGGGGCGGACAGGGAAGCAGGTGAGAACACCATTCTAAGCACTCCTTTATCAGCCTTCATTCTTTTCTGTAAAAGTTGGGTCCTAGGGCGCCTGGGTGGCTCAGTGGGTTAAAGCCTCTGCCTTCGGCTCAGGTCATGATCCCAGGGTCCTGGGATCGAGGCCCACATCAGGCTCTCTGCTCGGTGGGGAGCCTGCTTCCTCCTCTCCCTGTCTCTCTGCCTACCTCTCTGCCTACTTGTAATCTCTCTCTGTGTCAAATGAATAAATAAAATCTTAAAACAAAAAACAAAAAACAAAAAAGTTGGGTCCTAATTACTAGCATTTCCCAGGCCCCCTCTGTCTTTGTCCCACTGCACTGCAGAGACCCTGTTCTCAACAGCCCATCTAGGATCAGCCTGTGAGTGTCCCCTCCAGTAGTCCTATCCCTGGGGCTCCTTTAGATTTCGTAAAATGTGTTATCAAAGGACCTCGGGTTCTCCTTAAGTTTTTTGAAAAACGCTACTGGCTGTGATCAGGCTATCGAAAGAACCATAATCAACTAGACAAATCCTCTGGAACGGGAACTGTGAATTCATTCAGTCATTCATTCACTCAGGCATTCAGACCTGAACACAAGTGCTTGCTGAGCACACTGCCCCTTCCAGGGGCTCACATGGAGCCCGCAGTCAGCATGGACACCTCAGGGATGGGTTACTAGCAGGAACAGAAAACAGGCCCTGAAACAGGGGCAGGAAAGGAGGGCAGGAGTGTGGGACGCAGGTGAGACCACTTCCTATGGTGGCCAGGTAAAGATCAGCAGTGATCTGCAATCAGTTTCACTCTCTGCTTCTACAGGAATCGAGAGAAAAAAATGCTTTTGTTCCCTAGCCTGGCCCGGAAGGGTAAGACAGCGATGGCTTTTAAATGCTTTTCGCGGGGACGGTGGTTTCTCCCACAGAGCCTGCGGGTTTGGTTTGAAGGATGTCCCATAGAGGGCGCTGTTTGCCTGCCGTTGAATGGAGTCCTGGGCGTGAGTAAGCAGAAGCCACACCCCTCAGCAGAGGGCGAGCGAAGGGCTGTGCCCGCGGAAGGGGCCACAGCCACCAGCTTTCTGGCCGCGGAAAGGGAAGATTTACTCTGTGCAACTGGCTGTTCAAGCGCAGTGTCCCTGAAACTCAGGGTATGGGCCGAGGGTGCTGAAACTCCTCTTTCTGGTCGATACACACACACACGCGCGCACACACACACACACGCACACCAGCGCACCTGCGCACCTGCGCGCCCGCGGGAGAACTTGGGAAGACAGGAGAGAGCGAGGTGCGGGTAGCGGCGCCCCCGCGGCTATCCCGGTCTCTTGTCCGGCCCGCCTGGACCCCTTGCCATCCGGATCTAGTCCTCAAGTCGCGGATCAGCCAAAAGCCCGCTTCCCCCAGCCAGAACTTCTCAGCGACGTCTGCCGGCCGCTCCCTTTCCCGGGGAGAGGAGCGGCTTTTCTGCTTGTCTCAGTTTAAACGCGGCGTCCACGCGTCACAACTTTAGCCGACTCTGCACGCGTGCGCTCCGGATAGGAGAGCTCCCCCAACACGCGCGGGCACACGCGGGGGCCTCTCTCTCGCAGCCTCCGCGGCGTGGCGGGCGGGTAGCAGCCGAGCCCACCCAACCTGCGTAGACCTGCGCGCATCCAGCTATGTCTGAACTGGGGAGAAAATGACTTCTGGGTGTCCAGCAGCGACTGGGTAACCTTGGCGCCCGGTGCCCTCTCCGGGAGCCCTGTCCCATCTATAAAACCCGACTGTGAGACCCACCCTACTTGAGTCTCAGGGAGATGATTGATTTCAGACTCAGATTTCGGACGCTTTGGCGTTTTGCATTCCTTTAAAGCTCTGTACAAACTCAAGGGAGTAATAATAATGAGAATAATGACTGTTTACGGAAAAAGCAAAAATAAGGTTCACTACTGTAGATGAATGTTTGCTGAAAGAAGCTTTAAATGCGCCCATCGACATTGGGGGGGGGGCTGTCTGAAGACCCGGATCATAAAATAATACATACCCACTGCCCTACTGGGGAGCCGAAGCAGTTGCACCTGCCAGTGCAGGACGGCCTTGACTTAGCCGAGGGATGGATCAAACGAGGGGGGCGGGGGAGGCAATGGGGGAAGCGAAGGGGCCAAGAAAAGACCTTGGGTGTATGGAAGCTCACAACGGGCGGAGGAGAGTGATGGCCACTTTGCCGCCTTTCTCGGACCAGGGAGCTGTCTCTCGGGAAGGGACCCCACAAGCAATCCTACTTTATTCGCTGCTTAAATCTAGAGTCTTAAATGCCTGCCTTATGGGCTTCTGGTGCAACCTGGGGAGTTGTTTTTTAAAGTCGACGGAGTAGAGTGAACTTCCCGCCACTGGTCCCTCAGAGGCCCGGCAGGGTTCTCTAGGGACTTGGTGGCCCTGGGGGACACGCGGCAGTGCCGCTGCCACCGCCACTGCCGAGGAAGGTCCCGCCGCTGGTTCCTAGGTTCTCATTGCCCCTCTTAAAGCTTTAGGCAGCCCCAAACGCTGGCAGGAGACTTCCTAGGAGACAGTGCTGTCCTCGGGTCGCCGGCTCGAGAAGAAGAGCGGAGAAGAGCGCCCTTCGGAGCGGAGCCGTCGGGGCCGCGACGCTGCCGCTCCAGCAGCCCCGGCAAGTGCCGCGCGGGCGTTAGCCCGTTTTGCGCGCACACGCGGGGGTTGCCGAGACGCACACCCACTCCTGCTCCGGAGGAAAGACTCGCTCTTCGGTTTCCCAGGGCCAAAGGCCAAGGCCACGCTGATTCCTGAGCCTGCTGCCTCGGTGCAAGGACCCACACCCCGATTCCCCTCCTACCGATTAGACGGGAACCCCAACCCCCCTCTTCGTGGCCGCGCCCTTAGCAGGCTCTGGGGAACATGCCGAGGCCGCCGGACCCCAAAGGGTAGGGAAGTGCTGACTTCGCCGCGGGCGGGAGGTCGCGTCCCGCCTGCTGGGCCGGGGCCGCGCGGCTCTCCGGCAGCGCGGGGGCGGCGGGACCCCGTCCGGCCCCTGGGGGCGGGGATCGGCAGCTGCGAGCGCGGATAACCCCGAGGTGACCCGGGCGGGCCAGGCCCGCCCCTTCCCCCTCCCGCAGGCCTGGCGGCTGGAAGCGGGTCCCCGAGCGGCAGGGGGGAGAGCACGGCGCGGGCTCCCGGCGCCTCGGCTGTCAGTGCGCTCCGGCCGGGGGCGCCGCCGGCTCTGCGTCCCTCGCTCGCCTCCTGCGCTCGCCGGAGCGCTCCGAGTGCCTCTTTAGCGGGAGCCAATATCCTTTTGTGCTAATAGGCTTGTCCTCATTTGCTGCCTAATTGGACTATATAAAGCCAATAACAGGCGGGCTCTTATAGCCCGAAGCCAAAGCGCCAAAATCCGAGCGAAGGCAAGGAGGGGGCGGTGGCGGAGGCGGCTGCGGGGCCCGGGCTCGGCTGCGCCTTCGCCTGCCTAATCCCATTTGCCATTGTACGCGCCCAATCGCCGTATACTCCCCGCATTTAACTTGGATGACATTTTGATTTCATCATTAGCATCCGGCGCCGGATTGACGCAGCCCCAAGCCGGGGACTGCTCCCGCCGCCTCCTCCCCGGGAGCCGCCGCCGCCGCCGAGCCGCCTCGCTCCCTCTGCGCCGCGCCCCGGCCGCTCCCCGCCCCTCCGCA
>LNAC01000001.1:8304163-8321256 GCA_002007465.1 Ailurus styani | reverse complement strand
TTCTCGCGCAGCCAGGTGTTCCAGCTCGAGTCCACCTTCGACATGAAGCGCTACCTGAGCAGCTCGGAGCGCGCCGGCCTGGCCGCGTCGCTGCACCTCACCGAGACGCAGGTCAAGATCTGGTTCCAGAACCGCCGCAACAAGTGGAAGCGGCAGCTGGCGGCCGAGCTGGAGGCGGCCAACCTGAGCCACGCCGCGGCGCAGCGCATCGTGCGGGTGCCCATCCTCTACCACGAGAACTCGGCGGCCGAGGGCGCGGCGGCCGCGGCCGCGGGGGCCCCGGCGCCGGTCAGCCAGCCGCTGCTCACCTTCCCGCACCCCGTGTACTACTCGCACCCCGTGGTCTCTTCGGTGCCGCTGCTACGGCCCGTGTGAGGCCCGACCGGGGAGGGGGAGGGAGCGCCCGGCCGCCTTCCCAGATCCCGGAGGAGACTGGGCCGGGCCGACGGCGCCGAGACGTGCAGCGGCCTTCGGGACCCGGGGCTTCGGCTCGCCGCCCCGGCCTCCCCTCCCCCAATCGGTAGCGTTTTTGTAAGTATTTGCAATGCATTTTCGTGCAATTCACCCCTAACGGATTTGAGGCGCTTCCCCTCTTACTTTTGGTTTGGGTTCGATTAAGAAAGAGCAGGAAAGAGACTAAATTCCCGGGTCACGTCCTCCGTCTGAAAGCTTTTGTAAAAGGTGCAACTCTTCCCCCCGAATTTGCATTCCGCTGTGGCTTTTTGGTTTTATTTTTATAGAAGAGAAATAAGCCGCAGAAACCTAAACCCCTCTAGTTCATTCACTTTCCATAGAAGTATTTTTCAGAAGTCCAGAGAGAGAGAGAGAGAGAGAGAGAGAGAGAGAGAGAGAGTGAAGGAGATAATTCACATTATCCTACTTGTTTTCCTGGATTTCTGGGTGTGGTTCTCCCTCTCCAGCCCCAGGCATCCTCCCCAGTTTTCAGAATCTGAGAAGCCTCTGGTAGGAACCCAGACTCAGGCCGCTTTTCCCCGCAGAGGTGTGTCGCAGTCGACCCCTTCATCCGTCCTGCTTTGTTAAGTGTTTAAAGGGAAAAGACAGGACAGCCCCAAATTAGACTTCTGATTATTGAAATGACTCCACATCTGGCCCGGTGTGAGTGGCCTTATTTATTAGCATTTATCTGGGGGATTTAATTTGTTGGTAAATTATTATTATTACTATTATTGCTTTGTTCCCTGTTTTGAGAGAGTGATTTCAATATTAAAAAGAAAAAAGGATCTTTTATCCTCTCCCCGTTTTTGTCCTGCAGTAACTGTCGTCCTTTTGACCTGTGCAATATCGTACAAAATTTCCTGGAAGCCCGGCCTCTTTCTCCACGGAGAGAAGCAGACGTTTTCACTGTGTAGTCCTGGGCGTTCGTTTGGGAGGGAGAAAATTAAGGAGGGGGACGGGGGAGGAAAGAAACAAGGATAGAGAACAGTGCTCAGAGGAGGAAGATGGGCACACTGGAGCGCTTTAAGTGAAGGACAATCAATTTAGGAGAATTTTGACTTATTTGATATATGTACAGATGTCTTGCAAAGTTCACCCTCAACTCCACAGGGCTCCTCGCTCTGCCACCCGGTCTGTTTTCTTTCTGTTGGCTACACCTGTTGTCCTGCGACAGCTTGTCGTTCTCCCCATGCCCCATCTCCCTCGTCCCTGCCCGGGTTCAGTCCCTTTTTAAGAAAAAGAGAAAAAGGCCCACAAAATATTGTTACATTTAATGTTGTCGTGAAACTGAATTAATTAAAAAGGAAAGAAGCGTGATGCGTTTCGTGTTGCCAGAGTGTGTGACTTCGGACGATTTTCCGCAGAGCAGGTGTCTCTGAAACTCTTCTCTGCCGCGCTCTCTGGCTGCCTCTGCGCTCGCCAAGTCCGACCTGGACGCGCATCCCCGTAACCCAGGAGGCGGCAGAGACAGAGGCGGCTTTGTTCGCGACCAGGGCTGCTCTCCCCCCAGCGTCTTTTGCGGCTTGCGAAGCCCTGCGCTCCGGGGAGAACGCGGGGCGGAAGGGGCGAGCGCCTAAGCTTATCTGGTTTGAGAAATCGAGCGAAGCGGCAGCCGCGAGCTGAGAGACGGCTGATAGATTTCCGAGCTCAGCGCTGCAGCCTCGCACTCCGCTCCCAGGCCACGGTTCCTTCCAGAGCCGCGAGCTTCTGGGCAGGACCTCCCGGGGCACTCGTCAGCGGGCCTGGATGGTGTTGGGCTCCGTTGCATCCCGGGGCGGGGAGCGGGAAGAGGAAAGAGAGGAGTGAATTGGAATTTAGCCGTGGCCAGAGGAAGGTCGCGAAATCCCGCTGGGAGAAGCGGGATCGAGAGAGGGCAGACCCGGGGAGGCCGACCAGCTCCCGGACAGGGAGGCATTCGAAGGCCTTGAGGAACTGTGGCTCTCGCGGGCGGGTCAAATAGGGGCGCGGTCCCGGTGTGTCCAGTGCCAGGGAACAGAGACCACCCGACGGTGACAGCGGGCACGGAGAGGAGGCTGTCTCCTCTCGGCCAGGCCCTTTGCTGTCCACCGGCGCCCACCACCTCCAGGGCGGCCTCTCTGGTCTGCTGTCCCCGCCTGGCCCATCCCCGGAAGCGCATCGTTCGAGGTTCCCACGCGCTCCGTGGGCAGCCTGCGGAGGCGCAGGGCGCGGGCACCCGCTGGGAAGCGGGGAGTCGGGCCGCGGAAACAAGTGCTTGGGCGCTCCTTGCCCACGGCTCGGCTGCCTACCTTAGAGCAAGGGGTCTGTACGCCCAACTCCTGGCAAGGCAAGTTTGAAGCTGGGGAGCCAGAAGGGGGAGATGAAGAACCTGTAGGCGGTGAAGATCCCGAAGAGCACAGCGCCCGGCGCGTCCGCTGGGGAGCGCCTGCACGCGCTCCCCTTCCCTTTCTCAGTGCTTCGCTGGGTTCCTCAAACCCAATCGACACAGCTGAGTCTACTGTGTCTGAAATGTGGAGTATCGTTTTCTATTGATGGGCAACTGCCCCCAAATAAACTGGCATGCGTCTTTATGGCACAATTTTAGCCTGGACCTCAGTGAAGATAGATCTCCCTTTATTTCCCTGTGGTTTGGAATAAAAACGAGGGCATGTGTCGTAAATGAAAAATAAACAGAAATTCGGGGTCAAAATATGTTGTTCCTTGTGTTGCCTGCAAACATAGTGATGCCTTTTACTGTTGGCAATACTAACCGTGGGACAGGCCAATAACAGCTCATTAAAAATAATGTTGCAATAGCAAACATGTCCTTAGAGTTTACAGCCAGAACATGATGCTATCAAACGCCAAGAAAATACTTCTTTATTTGTGTTTGGATTCTAGAAAACGGTTCTTGACTGACCCAGTCTTTACAAAGTCAAGAAATAACTGGTTCCCCACGCGCACAGTTTATCCTTTGTCCTGCTCCCGGCGGCCTCCCTTTCCCTCCTATTGGGGAGCCTGGCTGCCCTGCACCGGTAGGTTTCTCCCGTGGAGCCATGCTGCCTGCCCTAGGGGAGAAGGGTGGCGCCAGGCCCCCGGGGACTGGCGGCTGTGTGAGCCTAGAAGCTGGCCCAGGCGGGAAACGTCCACTTCCCTCCTGTCTGGGCAGGGTGGTCATATTTTTCACAATGCAAGAGAAAGAATTGAGCCTGAGCGTGGGGACACCAAGCATCACTGCTCTCAAGGAAGCATCCTAGGCTCTACTGCAGGGCTTTCTGAGGCTTCAGTGTCAGAAGAGCCCAAGAAACCTCCCAGTGGGTCTGCCACATCCCGAGAGCTGATTGGGGTCATCTTCCCCTACAGAGAACACCCTTCCCCACCCCCACCTCCCCAGGGATTGCAGGTGCTGCCGGAGCCATTCAGCAGAGGGGGCTCTCTGAAGGGGTGAGGGTGCCTTATGCAATTCCTCCAGGACGTTCCATGGTGGGAAGTCAGCCCCTGTCCCCTACCCTAGGACGATGGACCAATACCCAGATTTTATACATTCACCCTCCTTCCCCTCCCATCATAGAACCTAGCTTTCTTTCCACGTACCCTAACTTCAGATCCTTCCCTGTCTGCACCCCCTATTAATTTTCAAGTCAGTGCAAACGACACATCTTTCTGGCTAAACCCTTCCTGCATCGTGCAAATAGACACGCCAGCAAATGTGTCGTGCAACTCTATGTGTCATGCAAATAGACACATAGGGTCCCCTCATGTGTGACATAAACACTCACCACACACACACACACACACACACACACACACACACTTTAGATAGACCTTAACAAAGCCATATCCAGAGGCCCTCTCTGCACCCACCCACGTATGTGTTTAGCATCACGGCTTCTGCTCACACACAAAATCAGGCGCACTTTGTTGGAGGTGCCCCTGGGCAGCTGGTTTTCTCTGATGGCCCCAGGCTAAGGCAAGCTGGGTAGAATCCTGTGGAAAGGACTGAGCCTGAAATCAGTCCAGCCGGCATGCCTCGTGCCTTCCTTCTCTCCCACCTGCGACAACGCAGCGGAGCCTGCCACCACCCCACCGCGGACTCCCATACTCCTATGGACCGGGACCTAACTCGGAGCCCAGGTCCCCACAATGTGGGTCTCTGCCAGTCTGAGCGCCCTCGACAGCCCGCGGGGCCTGGGAGGCCGCGAAGTCGGCGCGTCAGCTGTTTCTGTTGGCAACACAGATGTATTTCTTTTATTTGATAGTAAATAGAGCGGGTGTGTGTACATCAAACAGCAGCAAGACAGATATAAACCGCCCCCCCTCCCCGCCACCGGGCGCTCATTCTGAGCCGGGACGTCCTGCTGGCAGGCTCCCCGCACGCCCGAGCCGCAGGCCTGGCGGAGAGAAGCCCGGAGCGCTCCGGTCTTCCCGCTCTCCGAGCGCGCGGAGGGTAGAGCCGGGAGGCTGAGGAGAAGGCGAGGTCGGTGAGGTTTGCTTTCTCTTCCGCAGGCGGGCGCGCCCCGGGCCAGCTAGGGCCTGGGAGATGGGGGTGGGCGTCCGAGCCATGGGGCCCAGAGGGCCGAGCAGCCTTTGGTCTCTGGGAGCTTTGGCTAGGCCCCGCGTTGTGGGGCTTCCTGGGCCGGGGCCACTCTCCCCGGTGTGTGCGCGGGGCGCCCCAGCTTCCCTGGAGGGGCCCTGCGGGGTGCAGGCTTAACTGCCCGCCTCCAAGACTCCATGGTGCCCCCGCGGCCCAGCCACCCACCCAGGGGGCCTCTCCCCTCTAGCGATCTAAAACCAGACTCCGCAAAGCAGCCAGGGGAGGATGTCTCCGCGGGGTCGCCGAGACAGCGACAGGGTGCAAGAACCCTGAGCATCACGGAAATCCCCTCTTAGGATCCGGGGCGCAGCTGGGCAAGCTCCGGGGACCGACTACTCCTGCCAGGGGCGTACACGTGGCCCCGCCGAGAAAATCCTCCAGGCTCCTCCTCCAGGTTTCCCGCCCCCTCTCTGTCCACCGCCTCGCCCTGTCCGCCGGGCTCTCTCTGGCTCGGGGTGCCAGGGGTCCGAGCGTCCCGGCGTAAGCTTCTGGAAGTGTGCACGCCCTTGTGTGCGCGTGCGCCCAGTGGAGGTGTGCTGCGCGGATGTTGACCTCTTGACCTATAAACAACTGGGGGGAGGGGGTTGGGGGGCTGGCGAGAGAGGAAAGGGCCGCAAAGATAACTAGGCCGGCTGTACTCTGGAGCCCTGACTGCTCGGCCGGGATCTTGAGTTGAGATTTGGGGACCCTTGTCCCCGCGCGTGCCCCCCTCCTGTGGAAGTGCCCTAAAGGCTTCTCCGGTGGGGAGCGGCAGCTTCGGGGTAATCGGGTCTCCGACTGCAGCGCAGCCTTAGCCCTCTCTGGGGTCCATTTAATCGCCTGGGATTTCTTCGCACCCTTCTGCCTCTAGGGTCCCATAGACCTTCCTCCGAGCTCAGGCAGTTTCAGAGACCTGAGGCCAGGGGTGGCGGGGGCTGGGTGCCTCCTTGGAGAGTTCCCAGGTGTGCGCCCTGGCTGTAATCGCCCAGATCCGCTTCTCAGCTGCTGCTCCAGGCGATGTGTCTGCGGGGAGGGGGGCACCTGCCCCAAATCTGGGTGGCGGGAGTTCAGAAAGGATTCCTTCTGGTTGCGGTGGAAGGAGAGGAAAAAGAGCCGAGGTGGAAGTGTAGGGCGAGCGAAGGAGCGCCGAGGAGAGCGCGTTGTGCCCATCACTTAGTCTGGAGAGGCGAGGTGGAGTCACCTGGTGTGCCTCACCGGAGCGCTAATGTCTTAAAGAAATAGAAAGAATCCCCTTCTCTCCTGAGCTCCTTCGCCGCCCTCGCCCCCCTTGGTGATGGAGTGCACGCATCAGATTTTCATCAAAGTTCTATTAAGTGAAACATAGGTTGCAGGGCACCCTTTGATTGAAACAGTTTAAATTTTAATTGTGTTTTTAATTTGACATATAGTTGCAGAAAGGAATGACACTGCGTCGCCAAGGGGCGGTCGATTTTCTTAATTTCTCCCAGAGGAATTGATGAGTCTATCAGGCCACTAGATTGGAAACCCATTAAAGCTCTCTGGTTAGGCTGTTAATTGGAACTTGATGGATGTGGGGGGGGGCGGCGTCGGGACTCAGCTATGCTGATCCAATCTTCATGACTTTCTGTTTTCCAATAAATTACACAATTCATTTTCCAGCCGCAGATTACATAAATTGTACACCTCTGGGGCTCTCTTTTTCAAATAGGGAGCCCTTTTCCCCAAAAGCCTATTGCGAGATGTCATTTGCACCAAAGAACGAACAGCAGAGGTCCTTGAATGAAAATCGAAACATAATCAACGTTTATACTTAGAAAATTTATTGAGATCATTTTCTCTGGTATTTCCTTATTTTAAAGTTTGGACGCGCCATATATCATAATCCACTCCCGTAAAGGTGGGGGGGCAGCCTGTGTTTAATATTTATCGAAGCTTGATTCCAAGATCAAACTTGTTTATGACTTCATCTGTCATTTCAGAGGGAGCCTTCTTCCACTATTACCCGGCTCAGCCAGCCTATTTCCCAACTGCTGCAGAGCAGAGAGGATCAATTTTTATTAGGCTCCTCGGCAAGTTTGCTCTGGGCCGCTTTAATATTGAGCAGCAGCATAACCTCGAGATCTAAACTTTAAGCGTCCTTTCAGTCTCGGAAAGTTTATCATTCCTTAGAATCCGGTTGTGTCTAATTCCTAGGGAGGGGGCGATCCCCCAAATGAGGAGGGGCCATACCCAGAGTAGCGGCTGTTAATCGGGACTGTGTAGGGAGGGGCGGAGCCGTCCCTAGACTAGGAGGGTGGGGGCGGGACGTGGGACGGAGTTGAAAGATTGCCACACTTGAGGACAGAGAGACGGGGTGTCTGTGGGTGGTGGTTCCTGGAGCTGACGATTCCCGGGAGAGTGCTTTAGAGCTGTGCTGGACCCAGGAGAGGGTGTCTGGGCCTTTGCGCTCCGGGCGAGGTCTCGGGGATCCCCGGATGCCCCAAAGGGTTGGCGGGAAGATCCAGTCTTGGCCTTCCGGCCCCTGCGGTGACTGCCCTCAGTACCCCAGGGGCAGGGGACCCCCGGCGGTGACCAGCTGAGAATTGCAGAGGAGACCCAGAGGAAAGTCCTTCGGGTTGCAGAGCCAGAACCAGAAGGTCTCTGCCATGACCTCCCCGCCTCCGTCCCGTGCCTACCATCACTTCCCTGGCTCAGTGCAGAATTGGAGTGAGTGTGTGTGTGTGTGTGTGTGTGTGTGTGTGTGTGTGCGCGCGCACTAGTCGGAGCTCAGCGAACATTTGCTGGCTCAATGCGTGGGAATGCGTAAGCGTTTATGCAAGTGCGTGCATGCGGCTTAATGCGTGCTAGTCGGAAGATGTGCGAGGTGTGCAGGTGGTGTAGGCTATGAGGACTCAATTGTAGCGCACCTCTGTGTAGACCAGACGGGCACTGCGAGGGGAAGTAGTGAGCAAACAGCATGGAGCACAAGGGAGGCCAGACGGGTCCTTTTGACTTCCCAGACTAGCCTGGGGTGAGGGGTGGGGCGAGGTTGTGGGGTCGCCGGGCTGCATGGTTTCCTAGTTTGGAGTCCTCAGACCTCAGCACCAACCCCCACCCGGCCACACTCTCCTCCCCACTCACAGTCCCTCGCTGCTCTTGGCCTTGGAGTTGCTTCTCTGAGGCCCACCCCAGAGGCTTGGCTGCCACCTCACATGGTCCCCGCCCCGGCAGAGGCCAACCCTGTGGGTCACCGACCCCACCCATCCATCTGTCCCCGAGGTCGTGAGAGAGCTGAGGTCCTCCCAGTCTTCCCCGCAGCCATTCTCTAAACTCCGTGCCAAGTCCTGCTCCACCCCTCGCCCCCTTCCAAGGGCCTGGTATTGGCAGTGGAACAACCTTGAGCTTCAATCTTGCCTACTCTGCTCGGGCTGGTCAGTTTTTCCCCCTGGGCCTCACTGTCCCCGCCTGTACAATGGGGGTAAAGATCTGCACCATCGGCGTGCCACGAGGATTAAAGTGAAGAATGATGGGATGCTCCCGGCGCGTTCCAGCTGCTGGTGCCAAGCATTTACTGATTAGGAATGGTCCAGCCGATGCTCCCCCACTCCACGTCCGCTTTCGTCCCCAGAGGGTGGCCCATTTCCCCTGGGGTGGCCTCCCACTCAGGGTGCTTGAGGCAGGAGAGGCCGCAAGCGGGTAAGAGTCGGCTGTGTCTTTCCAGGAACCTCCCCTCTGTCCCCCAACCATGCGGGAGCGCGCGGGACAGGCTGCGACGTGGCCCCCGAGCCTGCGCAGAGGACGCACAAATTGTATTTCAGCGCCGGGTCCTTCCGGGTTAATGAGCTGACACCATGATTAAAGCTGACCATTTGTAATGTGTCTCGACCCCGCCGCCGAGCCCTGAAGAGGTTAATGCGGTGACGGAGGCCGGCACCTGCCCCTCGCCGGCCTCCCGGCCGGGGTGCACAGCCCCTAGCCTCCACCCCCTCGCCTGCCGCCGCTCGGCTGCGCCGCCGACTCCTAATCAATTAGCCCATTAACGAGCCCTTCGAGGAGTTAAGTAGCGAGAGGTTCTGCCACGGGTAGGGCTGCAGTCGGTAACTCACCGCGGCTAATGATATTATAAGCGCTTTACTCAATAACCCCGCGCGGTGCGGGCAAGGAGGGAACTGCACCGTCATGGTGCAGCGTCTGGACATCGGTGGGGTCTGATTCCAGAGTCTCCTACCACCTTGGTTGCTTTGGGGGGAATATCCTAGGAGCGGGGGCTCCCAAAGCTCTTGGTCCAGCAATCCCAAGGCCGCAGCCCTGGGGCTGGGGGGGCAGGGTGGCGTTGCCTGAGCGCCTTGGGGCCTTACCTCACCCTCCTTTCCTCTACGCTTGTGTAGACAGCTGTGCCCGGTACCGTTTTGCTGGTACCAGGCTTCTAGATCAGTAGATCTGAGAATTAAAGGGGCGAGAGCCAGGGCTTAGAGGCAGCAGCACGGAGGGAAAGAACCACAGTTTATCGAACACTTACCCACGCCTCGGAGATGGCCGCTTTGACCTAACATAACTTCTTCGAGGTAGGCATTGCTTCTTCTAATTTTAGGAAAGGAGGAAACCAATGCTCAGAAAGTTTTAGCATCATGCCCAAAGCCAACCAGATGAGATTTGAATCGACTTTGCCTAATTCTAAAACCATAACCTGTTCTCACCTTCTGCCCACATCAAAGCGCTTTTATTTCTTCGGGGATTCCGTCGCCTGCAGTCTTTGCCAAAACCCCAAAATCACTCGTGAAACGAGGGTGGGCGTGGGCTATTCAGCAAAAGTTTACAGAGTACCTACTATGAGCTCCTAGTGCTTTCTGGGCTTTCGGCGCCTTTCCCATTCCTACCTAATGCCATCCTCAAAACAGGAGAAGGGAGGAGATGCCAATGAGAAATTCATTTCACCTGTGAGGGCAGTGCGGCTCTAACTGGAACTGGACTTGTCCTACTTCACAGTCTGTAACTGGTGGTGCTGGGACTTGAACCTAGAGCTCTAACAAGATCTCGGTCTCTCCTCCCCACCCCCAAGGACCGTGCAGGCCTGTGGGGCCCGTGACAGGGGTGAGATCTGTAGGCTGGGATGGGCAGAAGTTGTCTGCTCCCTGGCTTCCCAGTTAAGCGCCCAGGGAGGGCATCAGTACGGAAGCGCAGGTTCCTAAACCCCTTCCCTCCCTGACCGGATGCAGCGGTCTACGAGGTTCCAGTTCTGCACGCCAGCCCCGGGGAGAAGGGGCGGGAGGCCAGGGGAGGGTCCCGGAGCAGCCGGCTCGAGCTCCTCCGACCGAGGCGTCCGTCGGGCCACTCCAGCTCGGAGCCCCGCGCTGCCCTTGCCCCTCCAGAGGGCCGGAGTCCGAGCGGTGGGAGTCGCCACAGAGGCTAGGAACGTGGGCTGGAATCGATGCTGCTTTCCGCCCGGCTGTCCCTGGTTGGACACAGCAGATGCCCGCCGGGTTCTCGGCGCGCTCCGGGGCGCACAGTGGATGCTTGCCGGGCCTGGGCTTTTTGAAAATTTCCGGGGCCGCTCGGCGGCGCTGCGATTGGCCGCGTCCGGGTAACCTCTATGCAAATGAGGCCGCGCCACCTCCGCGCCGGCGGAGACCCGGCGAGCTGGCGGGCAAGAAGGGGCATTCGCGGCGGGGCCGGGCGGGCGCACCCAGAGCCGGGCAGGCAGGGATCCCCGCGCAGCCATCCCGTGCCCGCGTGTCCCCCGCGCAAAGGGGACGCCTCAGCAGCTTCGCCGCCCCCTCCCCCCGGCTCCCCTCCCCGCCCCTCCCCCCGCCTGCCTGCCTGCACCACCTTCCACCCAGATCGTCTCTAAAGGGAGTTCTTGGTTTCCTCCGATTTCTTATGAACCCAGGATGGGCAGCAAGGAAGATGCAGGCAAGGGGTGTCCGGCGGCCGGCGGCGTCTCCAGCTTCACCATTCAGTCCATCCTGGGCGGGGGCCCCTCGGAGGTGCCACGGGAGCCCGCCGGCTGGCCGGCCAGGAAGCGCAGCCTGTCCGTGTCCTCGGAGGAGGAGGAGCCGGACGACGGCTGGAAGGCACCTGCCTGCTTCTGCCCAGACCCGCACGGCCCCAAGGAGCCGGGCCCCAAGCATCACCCCCCCATCCCCTTTCCTTGCCTGGGTAAGGATCGCACGCCGCCGGGTCGGCCGCGAGCAAGCTCTAGGGGAGGGAAGCTGTGCCGGGGTGCAGGCTCCCTCTGGCCAGAGCCCCGGGCCGCCCGGGGTCCAGGGAGGAGGGGAGGGGACACGCGCGCGTTGTTGTCTCCTCCTCCCGGAGGGGGCTCGGGAGGGGACTGGAACGGTCTCGGAGAAGGTGGGGTTGGAAGGAGACTAGCCCACAGCGGGCCGGTACAGGGCGGGCCGCACACACGGCTCTGCCCTCAATATCCCCTCTGTACGTCGGTCGGAGGCTTTCCGAACGAGAGGTCTAGAAGTCGGGTCCCAGCGTCCACCTGTCTCTACCGCAATCTCTTCCAGCTTCTTTTTTCTCCTCTCTCTTCCTCTCCCCGCCCCCACCAACCTGATTACCACTCCAGGATGATTGACAATGGTGCCTTTCAGAGATGGTTCCTCTTTACAACACTGACGAAGGGGAGCCCCGCGTTAGTCCTTAGCGTGATTTCTGAACAAACGGCCTGTGAAAGGATGCCACCCTATAAAGCTCGGGGAACTCTTGCAGCTCGGTTATTACAAGGCAAAATCACCTTTTAAAACGATGCTAATGTCCCCCGTCCGGCCTTGCTCCCCGTTGCCACGTGCCCTTTCCCCGCAGCTGGGGGGCACAGGGACCCCATCCCCTCCAAGTAGCTGCGTCCCGCTGCTTCTTCCAAGGCCAGGGCGCTGGGCTTTGGGTTCCAGCGAGCGGGACAAGAGGACGGGGTTGGGACCGAGGCTGCAGCCTCCGGCCATCCCCCCGGCGTCGGCCAGGGCTGGGGGAGTCGGCGGCTCCCCAACTCCATGCCTTCCCGTCTGTTCTCCCTCCCCAGGTACCCCCAAGGGCAGCGGCGGCGCGGGGCCGGCGGGCTCGGAGCGCACGCCTTTCCTCTCTCCGCCGCACCCGGACTTTAAGGAAGAGAAAGAGAGGCTCCTGCCCGCGGGCTCGCCGTCGTCGCCAGGGCCCGAGCGGCCGCGGGACGGCGGCGCCGAGCGGCAGGCGGGCGCCGCCAAGAAGAAGACGCGCACGGTCTTCTCGCGCAGCCAGGTGTACCAGCTCGAGTCCACCTTCGACATGAAGCGCTACCTGAGCAGCTCGGAGCGCGCCTGCCTCGCCTCCAGCCTGCAGCTCACCGAGACGCAGGTCAAGACTTGGTTCCAGAACCGCCGCAACAAGTGGAAGCGGCAGCTGTCGGCCGAGCTGGAGGCGGCCAACATGGCGCACGCGTCGGCGCAGACTCTGGTGGGAATGCCGCTGGTGTTCCGGGACAGCTCGCTGCTGCGCGTGCCCGTGCCGCGCTCGCTCGCCTTCCCCGCGCCGCTCTACTACCCCGGCGGCAACCTCTCGGCCTTACCGCTCTACAGCCTCTACAACAAGCTCGACTACTGAGCGCCGCGGCCGCGCCGCGCTCCCCGGCCGCCCGCCGCGGCCCCCTCCCGGCGCTGCCGAGCGCGCCGGCGCGGGGCCCGAAAGACGAAGAAATACACCGTGTGTATTCAGTAGCTCTTGTGTATGGCCTCTGCCCTCCTTCTCGTTTGGATTGTTTCGGGTGTCGATCGGCACGTCTCCAGCCAGATCGCCTGCTTTCTACCCCCAACAAACCCATACGCTTTGAAAACCATTTTGGAGGGGATGTGCTCGGGTGGTGGTGGGAAAGGGAGCTTCGGCCAGATCCACGTTGATCGGTAGGGGGAAAAAAATCAGAAAAACACCAACAGAACCAGGTACACTCCTCTCCCCATATGTACACCTGTATGTAGGTACGTGCGCACACAGCCGGCCGGGCCAGCGGGGGCTTTGGACGATGATCTCAACGCCTCTTTTCGTTGTCCTCGTCCCGAGGATGGGTAGGAGGAGATTTCAGATCTGTAAATATTTTTAAAGAGGAAAAAAAATAAAACATTTTAAGCATCGTTGGTAATTTTGGTGAGATTGATTGCCCAGCGTGCCGGCGCGCGGCTTTTCTCGATTTTCGCCGGAGGCGTGCGGCGGCAGAGGTCTTGCTCGCCCCACGTGGCGGGTGGGACTGCGGTCAGGGGTTAAAGGCGGGGACCCTGGCGCTGCCGAGGCGGCACGTGCGCTAGAGCGGCACCCGCTGCCACTCCCCGGTGCCCATAGACCTGGCGCAGGCGGAGGCGCACCTGAGCCGGAATCCAGCTCCGGAGCCCGCGCCGAGAGGGACAAAGGCGGGGAGCCTCGCTGCTGAAGCCCTGCGGTCCCCGAATGAGCATCTCCCCAGCCCGGGGAGCGCCTTGGGCTTCGCCGCAGCAGGGCGCCGCGCTCCTCCTTCCAAGGGCGAAGGTCAGGTGGAAAGGCCGTGCCCGAACCAGGTGTGGAGCCCGCTTGGCTCGTCCCCCGGCCTGGAGTGGCAGGCTTGCAGCCGCGCCCAGTTCCCGAGCGGGTGGCACAGGGGTGCGTCCGGCGCGGCGCGGGAACTGGACGCGGAGAGGCGGCACTTCGGCAGAAGGGGGATCGGAGGCCGCAGACTCGGCGAAGAAAGCGCCGGCCGCGAGGAAAGCGCGGGCTGCAAAGGCGCTTCCGTGCACTTTTTTTAAGTTGTTGTTGTCGTTGTTTATATTTTGCGTTGTGCGTGGCTGAATGGCGGGGGCAAGGGCAAGCACGTGGCCAGCCTCGCCGAAAGGAAGCGCAGCGCGGGGCCTGCGCGCCCACCGGCTCCAGCGCCCGAACTCCCGCCGCCGCGCTCGGGCTGGGAGGGCGCCGCGCCGGGAGAAGAGCAGCGCGAGCGTCACGCAAACCGCAGAGTTTTGCAATGTTCGATCGCGGCCGTCCGTTCCGTGTAAAACGTCGGAAAAGATGGCTGGACCTTAGAGGAGGACGATGGTCCCGTGTCACGTGGGGAGAACTCCGCGGTCCTCCCGCCTCCGGTCCCGAGGTCCCCTGAGTGCGCAGTGAGGTCCGACCTCATCCTCTAGAAGGAAAACGTTTGCGTGATGCATTTGTCTCTGAGTCGAGAGGCATCGAAATTATCATCATTTTATGAAAATATAGAGGCTATGTGTAAACCCTCTGTGTGACCCGCAGTATTCTGTCTGAAATGCTTGGCCTCTTGTCCATTTTGAGGTCGTTGTTTTCTTCTCATATAAAATTTCATGAAAATTACAATCTTTCAAGATGACGTCAGAGGGAAGTTATCCAAGAACACATCTGCAGATGCTAAGTTAGTTCTAGTCCGCTTATTTCATTCCAGCCGAGTTCAATTCAGTAAGTACTTACCGAGCCCTAGAACTTGCTGAGAACTAGGCTAAATATTGTATGGACACAGAGAGAACAAAAGTGACACTGGATCCGTTTTCTTCTGATTTATTTGGTACATGTATTTTATTCCAAAGAATTTTTTTCTTTCCAGGTGACCCACTTTAAATTCTTCTTGTCCTTTAAAGATGTTATTTGAATAGTCCATGCAGAAACAACCAATTTGCTCAAGGAGCTACTTGTATAGGAAATTTCCATCCATCTCATTATTGTCTGCATTTCAATAGACTATGTTTTTGTCAAGAGATGATGCTTTTAACAGTATTGGGTCACTATATCCTCCTTACGCTTACTTCTCTTACAGGAAGTGGTTTTCTCTAGCCACTCTAGGCTCTTAATGGCAGAGAGGTTTTGCCCTTAAGATTTCAGGGATGACCCTTTTCTGGTTTATCATATAGTGGATATTTCAATCCTTTTACTAATTCAGAAATTAGCAGTCAAAGGTGATCCAAGAGTATAATTAGTTTCTAGGAATTCCTGCTCCTAAGGTAACTGAGTGTTAACACACACATACACACACACACACACACACACACGACTTTGCATTTGGATTTAAAATGTTCAAGATTCCATTGTGGCCAGATCTCCTATCTCAAGACTATCAATTCATTTGAATAATCAGCAAAATCATCAGCCTCCTTTTCAGGCTGTAAACTGGATTTAAAAGATTGACGTTTCTTAAAACTCGAATAGAGTCCGGCTGCAACTGCGTGCCCAGAGGGACCTGAATCATACACACACTGTATAATGAAATACACTTAGATTTTATTAGCAGATAATTCATGCTCCGAATCTTGAAACTCTAATAGAATTAAACAAACAACTGGGAGAGGGAACCAAATAGAATTATTTGGAGATAAAATTATTTAGCCAAAGTTAGAATGGAGGCAAGGCACTGCATTTTAAAATTCTTAACCTCACCATTAACTTGTTGAAAGAAAAAATACAGAGAACCAAGTATGAGGATTGGCAATGAGGGAGGACAAGAATCTGTTCTTTTAGCAGTAATATCAACACAGTGAGCAGAAGGGTGATTACTGTGTGTGTGTTTATTGTGTCAAGAAGCCTAAAAAGAAGTGCACCTGAGTAGGGTCTGTGACTGGGTAAAGACCAACAACACTTTCCTCTAATATTAACATACCTTAAAAGTTAAACGCTTTAACTCCAACAATTTCCTCCCACTTCATACAAAATCACATCATAAAATAAGATTTTTTCCCCACAAAAGGCAGTGAAAAAGAGGTTACAGTATGGATTAAATTGAAAATTGTCAATGAGCTTTTGATATTCAAGAGTAACTGAGTCACAGCACTCTAGTTATAAATTAAGAATTACTTCTCTTTCAAGGAAAGCAAGTAAGTTCCAGAAGAAACTTCTCATCTCCTATTTCTGGAGGAGTCTAGAAACAGATAATGGGAGCAAACTGAACCTGCAACTTTAGAGAGTTTTGGGGGTAGGGAGGTGAATGGGGAGAAGCTTGTAGCTGTCACTTTAGGACCCTACTTAAACATACAGAAGTTTTGAGCTTTAACGCACTGCAGAGCAATTGTTTTCCAGTCTGTCCACCCTTCTGGACAGGGAGCTCCCCCGAGCGCAAGGACTGTCCGATTAATGCATCTTCCCAGAGGCTTTCACCAGGCCTGGTATTCAGTGGGTGCTTAATAAATGTTTGCAGAAAGACGGAACAGAGAGATAAAGCACAGTATAAATAAGGATGACTTTTTATGATATCAATAGATCTTAAGACGATGGAAAATGTGAGACCCTGGTTCAGGGGTGGAAACCCCAGGAAAATGAGAATAAATCAGGGCAAAGTAACGCAATTGATTAGAGCAAATATTTCCACTCCAATTCTTGATTAACTTCATGGGCGTGTGCATGTCCAGTGAAAGGGAGAATAATTTAGTTCTATATTAGTATTGACCAAAACGGGGTTTTTGAGTCTGAGAGACTGAGTTGGGAAGCGCGCCACGGGTCAAACGGGAAAGAACATCTTTCCCGCCTACTATTCAGAAAAACCTGCCGGGCGTCGGCCCCAGGGAAACTACATTTCCCAACGTGCTGCAAACGGGCGGGAGAGAGCGCGGGCTCAGTCTGGGCGCGATGCACTTTGGGAATTGTAGTTTCCACTCGTCCCTCCCGAGAACCGGCCCCTCAGCCATGTGATAAGGGGAGCCCACGTGATCGGAAAAGCCGCGGTTCGCCTTTGAGCCGGAACAAGATGGCTGGGTTGACCGGCGCCGGGGCCTCCGAGCGGACCAATTGGCTGCCTCGAGCGAGACGTTGGCATTTGAAATTAGCCAATGACAGTCACACGCTGGAGCTTCCTCTCCGCCTCTTTCACCCAGCCCGCGAGTGCTCGGAGGAAAGCGAGGAGGTGGCGGCGGCGGCCGGCGGCGGCCAAGTTGCTTCGAGGGGAGCCCAAGGTAGCAGGGGCGAGGCGGCGGGACGCTGGGGCGGATTCCGGGGGCGCATCCCAGGTCCGGAGCGGGCAGAGCCACCCACGGGGAACCGTTTCGCTTCTACCACTCCTGCTTTATTTTACGAGCGTCCGGGGCGGTAGGCCCGGCGGAGGGGCCGGGGCGCGGGAGCCCGCGGGGGCTAGGCCGGGGGCTGGAATTAGGGGTGCCCCGGCGCGGGCGGGGAGGCTGGGGCGCCTAGAAGGGGCGGCGGGGGATGGGGG